>JASVEL010003127.1:0-319038 GCA_032618575.1 Nicotiana noctiflora
CACCATGAGGTGGCTTGATTGATATGGGGTCGAGAGCCTAGAGGTGAAGCCACGAGATGGCTTGATATTGCGTTTGGGTCGTAAAGGGCCCCTCGAGGAGTCTGCACATCCCTAGTGAGCACGGGTATCCATTCAATGTGAGATATAGCCCGCGGGACTGGTATTGTTCTGAGATATTGCCCGAGGGACGAATTTGTTGACATTGTGCCGAAGGGCTAACCTTTATGTGTTTATCTTTACTATTTGCATGTCATTTACCTGTTTAATTAGTGAAAAAGCATTTCATGAAGTTTAAGTTGAACAAAAATGATTTTTACATATCCGTACGGATTCACTATTTTACTAGCTTTTACTGCTTCATTATAGCCTGTAATGTGCCTTACGTGATTTCGTATTTCTTAGTCTTTATTTATGATTATTACTTACTGAGTTAGAGTACTCTCTTTACTTCATGCACCCCGTGTGCATATTCACGCGCATTTGGTCCCGCTACTGAGTGTTGATCTTTCCAGCTCATGCGGATCCGAAGATTCTCTAGGTAGTTGTCGGCGTTTCGTAGCCCAGAGCTTCTTCCCTTATCCTATTTCTCTTGTTTTAGATTTGTATTGAACTCTGTAGACTTTCTTGTCTTATTCCGGATTTTTAGATGCTCATGACTAGTGACATCTCGGTATCGGGTTGTGTTGGGTTGTATTCCGCGAATTGTTTTGTATTGTCATTGTTTACTTTTGGATTTATATCATGTTTAAGACTTAATGTTTATTGTTTAATTGGTTAAAATTGAATTGAAAATGTGTCGGCTGGTCTTGTCTTCATGAGATGTGCCATCACGATCGGGCCCGAGTTTGGGATCGTGAGAACAAGTAAAACTAAAATTAAAAAAATAAATATGAAAAAATAAAATAAAAGTTTAAACTTAAAACCTAGAAATATGTACCGCTACAGCTATACTGTTAGTTCCTTGGCAACGACGCCAAAATTTGATTACGTCCAAATCTAGTCCTGAAAAGGATAAGTGGTCGCTGCAAATATAATCCGGTCTAAGAATCTAGAGTGGAATCCGACAGAGAACTAAGGTTTAGCTACAACTATTTACTATCACTAAGAAGACAAGCTTGAACAATTCCTAAGTTATAATCATTAAGATTCTTATATCTAAGTAACTATCAAATTAAAGTGGTAGATTATTCTTCAATTGTAGGAATCTTTCCCGCTACGTCTTTTATAATTTCGCCTAATTATTCTCTATCAATCATGAGTACTTCGGGTGTCGTAGTTCTCTCCCGAGAAACTACCACAATTTACTAGACGTATTCTCTCGAATTACGCTAGCTGACACTAATTCACGGCTCACTATGATCGCATCAAGGATTCGTTATCTCTAATCCTGCATCTAAACTCTCTGTATTGATTTCTCAAATACATTAGGAGTGATGTTATTCGATAACTACCTAAATGTATACTCTGTCTTAAGCAATATATATTAAATAGGCACAGTCAATTGATGACCATTCAATCAACAATAATAAACATGTAGTTGAACAAGTAGAGAAATCCAACGGCTCAATTATATAAACATATAACAAGAATTTATTCTACAAAAGGTTCCATTAAAACCCTAGATAACAAATTAGCTATTCATATGTCACGACCCAAATCCGGTCGTGATGGCGCCCAACAATTAAGCTAGGCCAGCCAGACCAACTATTACTTATCACAACGACTATCAGTCCCAAATGGACATTCCAAGAAGAATATATGAGTCAAAGAACTCCAATAATAATAGTAATGAACAAAATACTGACACTCCCAAAGATCTGGAGTCACAAGTCTAGAGCCTCTAGCAAAACCCAACATGAATAGAGAGTACTGTATAGAAATACTCAAGTCTGAATACAAAATACAAATAACAACTGGAAAGGAGAGGAGAAGCTAGGTTCTGCGAACGTAGGCAGCTACCTCAGCAACTCGATATGACACAGCAAACGCTGGAAATGCCTGTCTAGTGCTCCTGGGCACCTGAGTCTGCACACAAAAGGTGCAGGGAGTAGGGGTGAGTACTAAGTACTCAGTGAGTAATAAATATATACAAGTAGGTGAAAATAAGAAATCCACAGAATACCACATAATGAAGCTAAACTACAGTTCGATTCCTCCTACGAACTAGCATCAACAGTACAATACAGCTACCACAGAGTAATTCAACAAATAAAAATGCAATGCAATGCACATAACCGCTACGGCGTGTAGCCGATCCATTTAACGTCGACGGCGCTCACTGGGGGTGTGTACAGACTCCGGAGGGGCTCCTACAGCCCAAGCGCAATACTTCTGCGGCGTCCATCCCGATCCTCATATCAACTACTGCGGCGTGCAGCCCGATCCATTCTTAGTCCACAATGAGCAAATAAGTCACAAAACAGTTCATTTTTCTTAATTCCAGTTTCCAGTTCATAATTTATGAAAAATACTTTAACTTTATTAAATTTGCAAAAGCCGGTGACTTAGCATATCGATAATGTGATTTCAATTTTCAGGACTGAGATCAGTGATTAAGCAAATATAGCTATCACATAAATATTGTCCTCTAAGGACGCTACAAACAAGGCTTATCGCCCACAAATATATCAAATACGGTGTATTTCCAACACTAATAGCATATTATTTACATCCGGGATGGACCAAGTCTCAAACCCTAGTCACAATCAATCCCGCACCTGCCACGGTGTGCGAGCCATGCCCTACTAGCGTCACAATGTGCTAAGCCGGGGTTTCGAACCCTCAGGCTACCATATACACAAACTACTCACCTCTAACCGGCCGTAGAGTTGTCCGCGATGCCTTTTCCTTTGAATTTAGCTCCCTCGTGCGTATAATCTAGTTAAATCACAATAATTATATCAAATACGGGTCAAAGAATCGTAACCCATTTCAATTTACATGAAATTCGCATAAATACACTAAGTTGGTAAAACCCGACCCCGGGCCCACTGCTCGGAAAATTCCGAAACTAGCACCAACGCGATCCTCATCTCGCCACGAGTTCGTACATATAAATTTTATCGAAATCGGAGTTCAAATGGCCTCCCAAGACTCAAAATCCCGTTTTCAATATCTAGGCCACATTTCTTCAAGATTTCTACCCAATTTCATGAAGATTGATGTTAATTCTACCATAAAATTATGTTTTTGAGTCAAGAATCTTAACTCGGATGAATACCCGATGATTTCTCAGTGATTTCCTCTAGTTTTCTTCTCTCTAGGGCTCAAAATTGTGTTTTGGGTGAATGAACCCGCGACCCCTCTGTTCTGTGATTTAATTCACTGCCAGAGCAATTTGCTCTACGCGTTCGCGTGAGCCCTCACGCGTTCGCGATGCTCGGCTTCCAGTTACCTTTCACGAACGCGACGCCAACCACGCATTCGCGATGCTCAAACTCCCAGCCGCCCAAATTCCTTCTACGTGTCCGCGACTCCCAGTCACGCGAACGCGAAGCCTCACCCTCACACACCTACGCGAACGCGACCACTGGAACGCAATCGCGATGCTCAAAACCTCCGGCCTACGCGAAGGCGACGCCCCTTCTCGCGAACGCGATGCTTGATCCGTCTGTCCTTCGCGAACGCGACCCATGTCACGCGAACGCGAAGGTCTAAATGACTAGGCAGAAACCTGCAGATTTTGCCAAGTCCCATATGCCCGGTTGATGGTCCGAAATCATCCCGAGGCCCCGGGACCCCAACGAAAGCCACCAACATACTCCAAAACATGATACGGACTTGTTCCAATCACAAAAACACTATCCTAAACATCAAAATCACCATTTACACACGAATTCAAGCCTAAGTTTCTTCAAAACTTTCAAAACTAACATTCAATCCAAAACCCGATCAAACGATGTCCGAATGACCTGAAATTTTGCAAACATATTCAAAATCACATAACGAAGCTACAGAAATTGTCGGAATTCCATTCCAACTCCCGGATCAAAATATCACCTACCATCCGGTTTTCGCCAAACTCCAACATTCGCCAATTCAAGCCTAAAACTACACCGAACCTCCGAATTCAATTCCGATTGCTCTCCTAAGTCATAAATGATCCCCCGAAACTAGTCGAATCATCGGAATCCGGTTCCGAGCACTCTAACTCAATAGTCAACTCTTGGTTGACTTCCCATATTTAAGCTTCCTTAAAACATGCTATTTGCTTCATTTTCAACCCGAATCACTCCTAACTCACCCGATATATTCTAATATTGATATGTGAATGCAAGGTAATGGGGTGGTAATTCCCGTAATGACGGGACGGGTTGTTACATTCTCCCCAACTTAAACAAACGCTCGTCCGCGAGCGGGTTAAGAAACATACCTGGAGCATCAAACAAATGAGGATATCTGCTCCGCATCTCCTGCTCGGTCTCCCAAGTTGCTTCCTCCACGGGACGACCTCTCCACTGCACTTTCACTGAAGCTATGTCCTTGGATCTCAGCTTACGAACCTGTCGACCCAAAATGGATACTGGTTCCACATCATAAGTCAAATCCTCATCAAGTTGTATCGTGCTGAAGTCTAACACATGAGACGGGTCTCCGACATACTTCCGGAGCATGGATACATGGAACACTGGGTGAACTCCCGACAAACTGGGTGGCAAAGCAAGCATATAAGCCACCTCCCCAACTTTCCTAAGCACCTCAAAAGGTCCAATAAACATTGGGCTCAACTTCCCTTTCTTTCCAAACCTCATAACACCCTTCATAGGCGAAACCTTCAGCAACACCTTCTCACCTACTGAATAAGACACATCTCGGACCTTCCGGTCCGTATAACTCTTCTGACGCGACTGAGCTGTGCGAAGTCTCTCCTGAATCACCTTCACCTTGTCTAAGGCATCTTGGACTAACTCTGTCCCCAACAACCTAGCCTCGCCGGGCTCGAACCAACCGACCGGAGACCTACACCGCCTTCCATATAAAGCTTCATACGGTGCCATCTGAATGCTGGGACTGATAGCTATTATTATAAGCAAACTCCGCAAGAGGCAAATAATCAGCCCACGAACCACCGAAATCAATGACACAAGCACGCAACATATCCTCTAATATCTAAATAGTACGCTCAGACTGCCTATCCGTCTGTGGATGAAATGTTGTGCTCAGCTCTACCTGTGAACCCAACTCTCGCTGAAATGTCCTCCAGAACTGAGATGTGAACTGGGTACCTCTGTCTGATATAATAGAAATGGGAACTCCATGCAATCTCACTATCTCGCGGATGAATATCTCTGCCAACCGCTCTGAGGAATAAGTAGTACACACTGGGATGAAGTGAGGCTGACTTGGTCAACCTATCCACCACCACCCAAACTGAATCGAACTTCCTCGCTGTCCGATGGAGTCCAACGACAAAGTCCATAGTAATCCTTTCCCACTTCCACTCAGGAATATCAATACGCTGGAATACACCACCAGGTCTACCTGCTGACAGTTTAGACATCGAGCCACATGGCTCACAATATCTTTCTTCATCTTTCTCCACCAGTAATGCTGCTTCAAATCCCGATACATCTTCGCGGCTCCTGGATGAATAGAATACCGCGAGCTGTGGGCTTCCTCCAATATCAATTCACGAAGGCCATCAACATTGGGCACGCATATCCGGCCCTGCATCCGCAATACACCATTACTATCAATAGTGACATCTCTGGCATCATCATGCTGAACTCTGTCCTTAAGGACAAGTAAGTGTGGATCATCATGCTGGCGCTCTCGAATACGATCATATAAAGAAGAACGAGCTACTACACAAGCCATCACCCGACTAGGCTCAGAAATATCCAGCCTCACCATCTGATTAGCTAACGCCTGAACATCAACTGCAAGGGGTCTCTCCCCAACTGGAATATATGCCAAGCTGCCCATACTAATAGCCTTCCGGCTCAATGCATCAGCCACTACATTGGCTTTCCCGGGATGGTACAAGATAGTAATATCATAGTCTTTAAGCAATTCAAGCCATCTCCGTTGCCTCAAATTTAGATCTTTCTGCTTAAACAAATGCTGAAGGCTGCGGTGGTCTGTATATACATCACAAGATACACCATATAGGTAATGCCTCCAAATCTTCAAGGCATGAACAATAGCGGCTAACTCCAAATCATGAACAGGGTAGTTCTTCTCGTGGGGCTTTAGCTGACGAGAAGCATATGCAATAACTCTACCCTCCTGCATCAACACACAACCAATCCCAACTCTGGAAGCATCACAATATACCATATAAGACCGTGAAGCTGATGGCAACACAAGTACTGGAGCTGTGGTCAAAGCCGCCTTGAGCTTCTAGAAGCTCTCCTCACATTCATCAGACCACACGAATGGAGCATTTTTCTGTGTCAGATTAGTCAAAGGTGAAGCAATAAATGAGAAACCCTGAACGAACCGGCGGTAATAGCCTGCCAAGACGAGGAAACTCCGAATCTCAGTAGTTGAGGAAGGTCTGTGCCAATTCTGCACCGCCTCGACCTTCTGTGGGTCAACCCGAATACCATCGCTGGACACTACATGTCTCAGAAAAGTCACAGTATCAAACCATAATTCACATTTAGAGAATTTTGCATAGAGCTTCTCTTCTCTCAACCTCTGCAGTACTACCCTCAGGTGCTGGGCATGCTCCTCCTGGCTGCGTGAATACACCAGAATATCATCGATAAACACAATCACAAAAGAATCAAGGTACGGCCGAAATACGCTATTCATCAAGTGCATGAATGCAGCTGGGGCATTAGTCAGCCCAAAAGACATCACCAGGAACTCGTAGTGCCCATATCGCGTCCTGAACGCTGTCTTCATAATATTTGAGTCCCTCATCTTCAATTGATGATAGCCCGATCGAAGATCAATCTTAGAAAATACACTAGCTCCATGGAGCTGATCAAATAGGTCCTCAATACGAGGCAATGGGTACTTATTCTTCACTGTTACCTTGTTCAGCTGCCTGTAATCAATGCACATTCTCATTGTGCCATCTTTCTTCTTCACGAACAACACCGGTGCACCCCAAGGTGACACACTCGGGCGAATGAAACCCTTATCTAAGAGTTCCTGAAGTTGTTCCTTCAATTCTTTTAACTCTGCTGGTGCCATGCGATAGGGAGGAATAGAAATGGGCTGAGTGCCCGGCACCAAGTCAATACCAAAGTCAATATCCCTGTCAGGCGGCATGCTCGGCAGGTCTGCTGGAAATACATCCGGAAACTCCCTCGCAATGGGGACCGAATCAAGGCTGGGTGTCTCAGCCTCAACATCTCCAATGAAGGCCAAACAAGATAAGCAACCCTTCCCAATCATTCGTTGGGCCTTTATATAAGAGATCACCCTGTCAGACACATAATCAATCACGCCACGCCACTCGATCCTCGGATTACCTGGAATAGCTAATGTGATTGTCTTGGCATGACAGTCCAGAATCGCATGGTAAGGAGATAACCAATCCATGCCTAGGATCACGTCGAAATCTACCATGCCCAATAATAATAAGTCAACTCGGGTCTCCAGACCCCCAATAGTAATAAGACATGATCGATATACCTGATCCACAATAACTGTATCACCCACCGGGATAGACACATGCACGGTCAAGGCAAGAATACCACGGGTCATACCCAAATGATGCACAAAATATGAAGAAAAATAGGAATAGGTGGATCCGGGATCAAATAAGACAGAAGCATCCATGTGGCAGACTGAGATAATACTTGTAAATGACCGCATCTAAAGAACTAGCATCCTTCCTATCCGGAAGAGCATAGAAACGAGCCTGGCCTCCACCGGTACGATCCTCGCCTCTAGGGCGACCTCTGGATACCTGGCCACCAGTCCTAGAGCGACTATGCTGGCGCTGAAGAAACAGTAGTAGAAGACGAGGGCTGATCCCTCTGCTGAGACCGCCTACGAAGTCACTGAGGACACTCTCTCTTGATATGGCCAAGTCACCGCACTCAAAACTACGGCTCGAAGATGGAAGAAGGGGCTGCCGAGGACCCCTCGCTGCAGATGAATCATGTGCTGAGGAAGCAGGAGCAGAGCTCTGAGCTGGAAGAGCACTCAATGCAGGCTGACTCTGCTGACGGCCCTGCTGACCCTGATAACCCTGATGGCCCTGACGACCACGATCTGATGAAACCCCACTGGACTCTGTACGTCCAGACTGATGAGACCTGAAAGAGCGACCTCTGCTATGCTGAAATTGGCCCCTAGACGGAGCACCACTGTAACTGCCAGTACCACGAGGCCTCTTAGCCTCTCTCTCCTCTCGCTCTGCGGCGATCTGTCTCAATGTGACGGGCAGCATCAACCACCTCCTCAAAGGTAACTGCCGAAACTCTCTCCCTGGTCATCATTATGCGGATGGGATAAATAAGGCCATCGATAAATCTCCGAATCCTCTCTCTGTCTGTAGGAACCATCCACATGGCATGACGGGCCAACTGTGTGAATCTCATCTCATACTGAGTAACCGTCATGTCTCCCTGCTTCAGCACTGCTGGCCCTGACGACCACGATCTGATGAAACCCCACTGGACTCTGCACGTCCAGACTGATGAGACCTGAAAGAACGACCCCTGCTATACTGGGGTTGGCCCCTAGATGGAGCACCACTGAAATACTGCACCTGTGAACTGAAAAGTGGTGAATGAAACACCGCTGGGCTCTAGAATACCCGCGGTGCGAAGCATGCGCTGACATCTGTCAAGAAAACCCTAGGCGTCCTCACCCTCAGCGCCACTGAATGTCGGAGGCTGTAGCCTCTCAAATCTCTTCAAACGACGCTGCTCATCGTCGGGCATAGCTGGAACCATATAAGCGGGAGCTGGTGCAACGGGCGCAACTGGCTGGACTGGCTCGGGTGTGTGAGCCACGGGGGTCTGATTTCCTCCCCCTGCCTGTGAAGAAGATACTGCAGCAGTAGCTGCAACTACCTGAGCCAAGCCTGTGCACACTGATAAGATCTGAGCCAAGGTCTCCTGAAGACCTGTAGGGACTAAGTGTCCCAAAATGCTCCAAATTTCAGAACCGGCTCTCCCGGCAAACCACAATAGCGGAAATAAACTTAGGGGAACAGTTAACTTGGGGATTGGGACGTAATTTTCTAAAACGACCAGCCGGGTCGTTACAAATACGGAGACTAGTGCTGAATATACTGAATTTTACATTTACAATTGAAGTAATCAGTACTAACAAAAATGTCATTGCAGATTACATATCAAGACAAAGCTACACAAACTGGACCAGATACATTGCAAAATCTAATGAAAGCTATTTCACAGCTAACTATGCAAGTAGGAAGCATGAATACTGAGCTGCAAATTATGAAGAAGAACATAAGTCAGCAGCATGACTATAAATGTCACGACCCAAATTCGGTCGTGATGGCGCCCGACAATTAAGCTAGGCCAGCCAGACCAACTATTACTTATCACAACGACTATCAGTCCCAAATGGACATTCCAAGAAGAATATATGAGTCAAAGAACTCCAATAATAATAATAATGAACAAAAGTACTGACACTCCCAAAGATCCGGAGTCACAAGTCTAGAGCCTCTAACAAAACCCAACAGGAATAGAGAATACTATATAGAAGTACTCAAGTCTGAATACAAAATACAAAATAACAACTGGAAATGAGAGGAGAAGCTAGGTTCTGCGAACGTAGGCAGCTACCTCAGCAACTCGATATGACACTGCAAACGCTGGAATTGCCTGTCTACTGCTCCTGAGTACCTGAGTCTGCACACAAAAGGTGCAGGGAGTAGGGGTGAGTACTAAGTACTCGGTGAGTAATAAATATATACAAGTAGCTGAAAATAAGAAATCCACAGAATACCACATAATGAAGCTAAACTACAGTTCGAATCTCCTACGAACTAGCATCAACAATACAATACAGCTACCACAGAGTAATTCGACAAATAAAGATGCAATGCAATGCACATAACCGCTACGGCATGTAGCCCGATCCATTTATCGTTGACGGCGCTCACTGGGGTGTGTACAGACTCCGGAGGGGCTCCTACAGCCCAAACACAATACTGCTGCGGCGTGCAGCCCGATCCTCATATCAACCACTGCGGCGTGCAGCCCGATCCGTGCTCAGTCCACAATAAGCAAATAAGTCACAACCAGTTCATTTTTCTTAATTCCAGTTTCCAGTTCATAATTTATGAAAAATACTTTAACTTTATTAAATTTGCAAAAGCGGGTGACTTAGCATATCAATAATGTGATTTCAATTTCCAGGACTGAGATCAGTGATTAAGCAAATATAGCTATCACATAAATATTGTCCTCTAAGGACGCTACAAACAAGGCTTATCGCCCACAAATATATCAAATACGGTGTATTTCCAACACTAATAGCATATTATTTACATCCGGGATGGACCAAGTCTCAAACCCTAGTCACAATCAATCCCGCACCTGCCACGGTGTGCGAGCCACGCCCTACTAGCGTCACAATGTGCTAAGCCGGGGTTTCGAACCCTCAGGCTACCATATACGCAAACTACTCACCTCTAGCCGGCCGTAGACTCGTCCGCGATGCCTTTTCCTTTGAATTTAGCTCCCTCGTGCGTAGAATCTAGTCAAATCACAATAATTTTATCAAATACGGGTCAAAGAATCGTAACCCATTTCAATTTACATGAAATTCGCATAAATACACTAAGTTGGTAAAACCCGACCCCGGGCCCACTGCTCGGAAAATTCCGAAATTAGCACCAACGCGATCCTCATCTCGCCACGAGTCCGTACATATAAAATTTATCGAAATCGGAGTTCAAATGGCCTCCCAAAACTCAAAATCCCGTTTTCGATATCTAGGCCACATTTCTTCAAGATTTCTACCCAATTTCATGAAGATTGATGTTAATTCTACCATAAAATTATGTTTTTGAGTCAAGAATCTTAACTCGGATGAATACCCGATGATTTCTCAGTGATTTCCTCGAGTTTTCTTCTCTCTAGGGCTCAAAATTGTGTTTTGGGTGAATGAACCCACGACCCCTCTGTTCTGTGATTTAATTCACTGCCAGAGCAATTTGCTCTACGCGTTCGCGTGAGCCCTCACGCGTTCGCGATGCTCGGCTTCCAGTTACCCTTCGCGAACGCGACGCCAACCACGCGTTCGCGATGCTCAAACTCCCAGCCGCCCAAATTCCTTCTACGCGTCCGCGACTCCCAGTCACGCGAACGCGAAGCCTCACCCTCACACACCTACGCGAACGCGACCACTGGAACGCGATCGCGATGCTCAAAACCTCCGACCTACGCGAACGCGACGCCCCTTCTCGCGAACGCGATGCTTGATCCGTCTGGCCTTCGCGAACGCGACCCATGTCACGCGATTGCGAAGGTCTAAATGACTGGGCAGAAACCTGCAGTTTTCTGCAGATTTTGCCAAGTCCCATATGCCCGGTTGATGGTCCGAAATCATCCCGAGGCCCCCGGGACCCCAACGAAAGCCACCAACATACTCCAAAATATGATACGGACTTGTTCCAATCACAAAAACACTATCCTAAACATCAAAATCACCATTTACACACGAATTCAAGCCTAAGTTTTTTCAAAACTTTCAAAACTAACATTCGATCCAAAACCCGATCAAACGATGTCCGAATGACCTGAAAATTTGCAAACATATCCAAAATCACATAACGAAGCTATAGAAATTGTCGGAATTCCATTCCGACCCCCGGATCAAAACATCACCTACCATCCGGTTTTCGCCAAAATTCAACCTTCGCCAATTCAAGCCTAAAACTACTACGGACCTCCGAATTCAATTCCGATTGCTCTCCTAAGTCATAAATGATCCCCCAAAACTAGTCGAATCATCGGAATCCGGTTCCGAGCACTCTAACTCAATAGTCAACTCTTGGTTGACTTCCCATATTCAAGCTTCCTTCAAACATGCTATTTGCTTCATTTTCAACCCGAATCATTCCTAACTCACCCGATATATTCTAATACTGATATGTGAATGCAAGGTAACGGGGTGGTAATTCCCGTAACGATGGGCCGGGTCGTTACATCATATTAGTATGTAAAACTACAATAATAGAATTCATAACCAATAATAGAAATAGGAAGAAGGAAGTGAAAAACTCGTAGAAGAATTCTCCGCCTTGCTCCTAGTGTGTGATTGCCTCCTTAGGTTGAGTCACCTCTAAAAAACATTCAACCCCTTCTTAGGCATATTTAGGTAGTATTTATAGGCTAGAGTCGAAATTCTTGAGTCCAAATTCGGGTCAGAGTATTTTAATTTGCGAATTTTTAAACACCGGGCTACAAACATCCCGAGGCCAGGCTTGTAGCACGGTCAACCTGACTACAGAGCTGGCTACTCCTGGCCTGTAGTGAGGTCAAGCTGTCTACAGAGCTGGTTACGCTTAGCCTATAGGCAAGTTTGGGTACTTTGTGTTTTTGTGCTATTTTCTCATATTTTCATCTTGTTTTCGTATAATTTATATTCGATTCTTTCTTCCAATGCCTGAAACAACATAAATTAGCTCAAAGATCGTATAATTAATTATTAAACCAATAAAATACAGGACGGATAATATACTAAAAGTATAGCATTTTTGCTAAACAACAAATACAATAACACTGATACTGTTATGAATAATTTTACAACATTGGATGCTACATTGGATACTACATTGGATGCCCATGTTGTGAATAATTGAAAGATTAAATCTCTTATTTTATGTCAATCTTCTTTGCTTTTTATGCCTATAAAAGGCCATGTAATTGCAATGGAAAAATACACCAAAGTGAAAGAACAAAACTCTTCTCCCTTCTTTCTATCTCTTCTTATTTACATTTTACTGCATTGCTTTTATTTACAACACGTTATCAGCACGAAGCTCTAATTTTATTCTTAACTCCTGTTAAGTTGAGCCATATTTGATTAAGGTATGTATCATTATAATAATTTTTTTATCGCAGTACATATCATATGTTTAACTCTTACAACCCAAATTTTTCTTTGCAATATTTGATAATTTACATAATTCATGTTGTTGTTCTCTTTTTTTTTCTCGTCTGTTTCACATTTTTGTTTATCATGTATGCATATGTACGTTGTGTATACATTATATATTCACTACAACTAATAACATGTTCAAAGTTGAGTATTTATTTTAGTACTTCACTTATTTGTTGTCAACATTACTTTGATATTTAAATTTCTAATTAAATTCATGCACATTACTAATAATTGCATTTCCATTTGTTTAAACATTCTAACAGTGAGAAATGAACTGATAAGTAATAATTTTATAGTTTAATTGCTTTATATTTATTGGGACATAAATAATGTTACTCACGTTCAATTCTATTAACACATATATATCAATAATATAAAGTGAAAAGCTTCTACTTTATGATAAAAATAAAAAATAAAAAAAATAGTAGATTGTTAACATGATATAGTTCTATTTTTATTTCTTTTATCTAAATCGTTTTGTTATCATTAATTATTTAATTATTTCTCTAACTTATTCATCTTTTATGATAGTTTTCACTATGTCAAACTTATCAAAACTTGAATTTGTTGCACTTGACATCACGGGGAGGAACTATTTATCATGGGTTCTTGATGCTGAAATTCACCTTGACGCTAAAGGTCTTGGAAATACTATTATACAAGGAAATGAAGCATCAAATCAGGATAAAGCGAAGGCCATGATTTTTCTTCGTCATCATCTACATGAAGGGTTAAAAACTGAATATTTAACTGTAAAAGATCCACTTGAATTATGGATTAGTTTAAAGGATCGATATGACCACATAAAACTTACGGTATTACCGAAAGCTCGGTATGAGTGGATACATTTAAGGTTGCAAGACTTTAAAACCGTAAGTGAGTATAATTCTGCTATCTTTAAAGTAAGTTCTCTATTAAAATTATGTGGAGACACTATCACAGATGAGGACTTATTGGAAAAAACATTTTCTACTTTTCACGCTTCAAATGTGGTGCTACAACAACAATACCGTGAAAAAGGTTTTAAGAAATATTCTGAGTTAATCACATGCCTACTCGTGGCTGAGCAGAATAATACTCTGTTAATGAAAAATCATGAAGCCCGTCCCACTGGGTCAGCTCCATTTTCGGAAGTGAATGCTGTAGCAACATATGATAAGTTTGAAAGAAAACAAAATAATTACCGTGGTCGTGAACATGGTCGTAAACGTGGACGTGGCAGGGGGCGAAATAATTATCGTCATTATGGTGGAAATAAATTGGAGAACAATAAGGGTTCTCAAATTAATCATTCAAAAGGTAAAGCTAGTATGTGTCACCGATGTGGTATGAGAGGTCATTGGGCACGCATTTGTCGTACGCCAGAGCATTTTGTTAAACTTTATCAAGCCTCTCTCAAGAAAAGGGAAAATAATGTGGAGGCACACTTGACCTTTCAAAATAATGATGATGAAGCAGGTCCCTCAAATAAATATGATTCTAAGGCACATCTTGCATATAAAGATGATGATTTTGAAGGCCTAACAAATATTACTCATTTAGAAGTTGGAGACTTCTTCGAGGATATTGACTGAAGAACTAATCATCTTATTGGGGAATGAAGCTATAAAAGTTGTTATTTTTATGTTTGCAACTAGTTTATTTTTCTTGAGTGTATTTTCCTAATGCATCATGTGTTGCTAGTTTTCTACATTCCTAATGTATTTCTTAATTTTTTTTTGGCTTGACTTTCATATTTCTTATAATGTATTATTTGTCCTTTCTTTTTTTTTATGAAGAATATGAGCATTCCCCGGTCTTCAGTTGGACTCAAGATTAATAAAGATGATATATGTCTTCTGGATAGTGCTACAACACACATTATTATAAAAGATAAGAGATATTTCTCTTATTTGGTAATGAAAGAAGCGGATGTTAATACAATATCCGGTAGTACAAGATTAATTGAAGGTTCTGGAAGAGCCAATTTATTACTACCAGGAGGAACAAATTTGGCTATTGATGAAGCATTATATTGTAGTAAATCTCAAAGAAACTTATTAAGTTTCAAAGATATTCGCCAAAATGGCTATCATATTGAGACTACCAATAATGAAAAGATTGAATATCTTTATATTACTACAATAATGTCCGGTAAGAAATATGTGCTTGAAATGTTACTTGCTCTTTCCTCCGGCTTGTACTATACAAGTATTAGCAGGATTGAAACACATGCCGTAGTAAATGAGAAGTTTACTAATCAAGATAATTTTATTATTTGGCATGACCGATTGGGCCATCCTGGTTCTAATATGATGCGTAAAATAATTGAGAATTCACATGGACATGCAATGAAGAATCAAAAGATTCTTCAATTTAAGGAATTCTCTTGTGCTGCATGTTCTCAGGGAAAATTAATTATTAGACCATCAACTATTAAAGTTAAGATGGAATCCCCCGCATTTCTGGAACGTATACAGGGTGATATATGTGGGCCCATTCACCCTCCATGTGGACCGTTCAAATATTATATGGTTTTGGTAGATGCATCTACAAGATGGTCACATGTGTGTTTACTATCAACTCGCAATATGGCATTTGCGAGATTGTTGGTTCAAATAATAAAGTTAAGAGCACAATTTCCAGATTATGCAATTAAGACAATTTGTCTTGACAATGCTGGTGAGTTTACATCCCAAGCCTTTAATGATTATTGTATTTCAACTGGGATAACAATTGAGCATCCGGTTGCTCATGTTCATACACAAAATGGTCTAGCAGAATCATTGATCAAATGCCTCCAATTAATTGCTAGACCAATGCTTATGAGAATAAAACTTCCCATTTCGGTATGGGGTCATGCTATTTTGCACGCAGCAGCACTTGTGCGGATAAGGCCCACAAGTTATCATAAAGTCTCCCCATTGCAATTGGCTTTTGGTCAGGAGCCAAATATTTCCCATCTTAGGATCTTTGGTTGTGCGATATATGTTCCAATTGCTCCACCACAACGCATAAAGATGGGTCCCCAAAGAAGGTTGGGGATATATGTTGGATATGAATCTCCTTCTATTATAAAATATCTAGAGCCAATGACTGGAGATTTATTTACGGCAAGATTTTTTGATTGCCATTTTGATGAATCGGTATATCCAACATTAGGGGAGAAAATAAGCAGCTGAAAATGAAGATAGATTGGAATGCATTATCACTGTCTCATTTAGATCCTCGAACAAATCAATGTGAACAAGAGGTTCAAAAGATTATTCATTTGCAAAATATTGCAAATCAATTGCCAGATGCATTCACTAACCTACCAAGGGTGACTAAGTCACATATTCCAGTTGCTAATGCTCCAATTCGAGTTGATATCCCGGAAGGACAATTAATTAAAGCAAATGAGCCTAAGCCTTGCTTGAAACGTGGTAGACCAATCGGTTCTAAAGACAAAAAATCCTCGAAGAAGAAAAGGAGCAAGTGATCAAAGTAAACATAACACGGAGGTAGTGGCTCAAGAAGAGCCCCAAGATGTAACAAATGATAAGACCTTGGGGGAGGTCCAGGTACCTGAAAATAATAAAAATGAAGAGATATCAATAAGTTACGTCTCAACCAGGAAAAGATGGAACCGAAATAATATTGTTATCGATAACATTTTTGCTTATAATGTTGCTATTGAAATAATGCAACAAGATGAGGATCTTGAACCAAAATCTGTCAATGAATGTAGACAGAGAAATGATTGGCCAAAATGGAAAGACGCTATCCAGACAGAGTTAACTTCACTTGGAAAACGTGAAGTCTTCGGACCCATAGTTCGAACGCCTGAAGGCATAAATCCAATAGGGTATAAATGGGTTTTTGTGCGAAAACGAAATGATAAAAATGAAGTCGTTAGATATAAAGCACGACTTGTGGCACAAGGGTTTTCCCAAAGGCCTGGAATTGATTATATGGAGACATATTCTCCTGTAGTGGATGCTATCACCTTCAGGTATCTCATAAATATGGCAGTGCAAGAAAAACTTGATATGCATCTAATGGATGTTGTTACAGCCTATTTGTATGGATCATTAGACAGCGAAATTTTTATGAAAGTACCTGAGGGATTTAAAGTGCCAGAAGTGTATAAAGGTTTTCGAGAAACTTGTTCAATAAAGCTTCAGAAATCTTTGTACGGATTGAAATAACCAGTTCGTATGTGGTACAATCGTCTGAGTGAATACTTGTTGAAAGAAGGGTACAAGAATGATCCAATTTGTCCATGTGTCTTTATAAAAAGGTCTGGATCTGAATTTGTTATAATCGTCGTATATGTTGATGATTTAAATATCATTGGAACTCCTGGGGAGCTTCCAAAAACAGTAGATTGTTTGAAGAAAGAATTTGAAATGAAAGATCTTGGAAAGACAAAATTTTGTCTTGGTCTACAAATTGAGTATATGAAAGATGGAATATTTGTCCATCAATCAACATACACCGAAAAGATTTTAAAGCGATTCTATATGGATAAAGCACGTCCATTGAGTACCCGATGGTTGTAAGATCACTTGATATAAAGAAAGATTCATTCCGACCTCATGAAAATGAAGAAGAGCTTCTTGGTGCCGAAGTACCATATCTTAGTGCAATTGGGGCATTAATGTATCTTGCTAATAATTCCCGACCAGATATAGCTTTCTCGGTAAGCTTATTGGCAAGATTTAGTACTTCGCCAACACGAAGACACTGGAATGGTATTAAACATATATTTAGATACCTCAAAGGGACCATTGATATGGGTTTATTTTATTCAAATGAATCCAAGCCATCATTGATTGGTTATGCAGATGCAGGATATTTGTCTGATCCACACAAAGGTCGATCTGAGACAAGCTATTTATTTACAAGTGGAGGTACGGCCATATCATGGCGTTCGACAAAACAAACTATGGTTGCTACTTCTTCAAATCATGCAGAGATAATAGCCATTCATGAAGCAAGTCGAGAATGCGTTTGGTTAAGATCTATAACTCAACACATTCAACAAACATGTGGTCTTTCTTCGAAAGAGAATATTCCAACAATATTGTATGAAGACAATGCTGCATGCATAGCTCAATTGAAAGGAGGATATATCAAAGGAGATCGAACAAAACACATTTCACCAAAATTCTTTTTCACTCATGATCTTCAGAAAAGTGGTGAAATAGATGTACAACAAGTTCGTTCAAGTGATAATTTGGCTGATCTGTTCACTAAGGCATTACCAACCTCAATATTTGAAAAGCTGATATATAAGATTGGAATGCGTCGTCTTCGAAACATTAAGTGATTTTTCATCGGGGGAGTAAGTACATGCTGCACTCTTTTCCTTAACCAAGGTTTTGTCCCACTGGGTTTTCCTTAGTAAGGTTTTTAATGAGGCAACAAGCAATGTATATTATAAATAACTATGTACATCCCAATTTTTTTTGTAAGTTCTTAGTGAGACACATTATGTTACATGGACATCCAAGGGGGAGTGTTATGAATAATTTTACAACATTGGATGCTACATTGGATACTACATTGGATGCCCATGTTGTGAATAATTGAAAGATTAAATCTCTTATTTTATGTCAATCTTCTTTGCTTTTTATGCCTATAAAAGGCCATGTAATTGCAATGGAAAAATACACCAAAGTGAAAGAACAAAACTCATCTCTCTTCTTTCTATCTCTTCTTATTTACATTTTACTGTATTACTTTTATTTACAACAGATACATTAATTAAAAGTTTGTGCGGCTTGAAAAAGAATTTGTGGGGCTTGAAGGTTCTATGATTAGGTTGATCCAAGAAAAATATTTTTATAAAGGAAAAAAGAAAAATAGAGATTATCCCAAGAAATGGTGAGTCATCTCCACGTGATTGAAAGGTAAACCAAATCCTTAACCTCTTCTTTATAGGGGATACGTTACGTGGTCGTTTGATGCTTTCCCAAGTTTTTGTTGGACCATTCAACTTCCTCTTCCCTTCAAAACATTCTCATCTCCTTTTCTTTTTCTTTTGATTTCTCACCCATTATTATGTACCTATGTTGGGCCGACCAATTCGAATTTGCATAGAATAGTTTCATATACGGAGATAAAGTATTTTCTAATAAATGTTTCATATCACAAATTTAAACTTAAAAATTCAGCTAGCTAACGTTTGGCCATACATCTTAAATTTATTTTGAAAAATTTTATTTGGATTAAGTTTGATTTGAAGATGAAAATATGTTTGGACATACGTTTTCAAAATATATTTTCCAACTTTATTTTGAAAAAATAAGTATATAATTTCCAAGTTTTGGGATTTTAGCCCAAATTCAGCTTAATAGCTGATTTTGGAATTTGAAATTTTTGATTTGGGATTTGGCCAAAATATGAGCAAAATTTATGACCAAACATGAGTTTTGAAAATAAATCTCAATTTTATTTTGATAGAACTTATGGCCAAACAAGACATAATTAAGGATAAAGAAGTACTTAACACTCCACCACAGCTATTAAGAAATTAGATTACCGTTTTTAAGAGTTTCACAAGTCTGTTCGCATTTTTCCTTTTTCAAAAAATGATTAGACTTTATATGAAATGATAAGACTAACTAGTTTTAAATATAATAATTATGACATTAATTTTGAAACAAATTTACAAATATATCATATAAAATAAGATTGGAAGACGATAGATAGTAAGATGTATGCTTTTCGTTTTTGATTAAACCTTTTAATTATTTATTTATAAATCTCATCATTCTTTATGCAGGATGTTTTATTACTATTGAAAAAGACTGTTAATTTCAAATACTTTTTTCCAATTTCAATTTCAGATATGATAAAAACGCCTAATTAAAAATAGAGTTGGATGAATACCTAACCTTCACGGATAATTGAGAAAAAGCAATATAAATTAAAAAAAAATTAATGAAAGAATGCATATTGAAGCTAATATCTTGTTTTAACAAATTTATGTAGGTGAGTAGGTCGTTGAGAAATCATGTAAAGAAAAGATTTTGATAAATGTTCATTGGACTTTGAAGCAGAATTCTAAAAATTGGCGAAAAAAATTTCAAGTAAAAATGGTATTTGAAATTTCGAGTTGTGTTTGGAAATAAATTTTAGTTTGGTTGTTTTTGAAGTTTTCTGAGTGATTTGAGTGGGAATTTCGAAAAATAGTTTTGTGCAATTTTATAAATTTTGAAAATTTCAAATTGCATCTTCAAGTGAAATCGAAAATTTTATGAACAAATGTTGATTTAAAAAAATAAAAATAAATTTTATTTTGTCAATCAAATTTTATGTCTAAACGGGCACTAAAAATCAAAATTGAAATTTTCATATTCAATCCGAATGGCGGGAACGTCCACTCCTATACAGAATACTACTCCATCCGGTTCAAAATAAGTGATTTTTGAATTTTTTTTATACAGATTAAGAAATTCACATTTTAGCATTAATTAACATTGGAATTGACCATATTAACCTTTATGATCTCACATAAACACTCATAACACACATTTTAACACTATTTACTCCAAGTACAATGTAGGAAAAAATAATTAATTCACTCTTGAAATCTAAAAAAAATCACTTATTTTGGACCACAAAGAAAAAGAAAACCAAAATCTGCCTTTAAACTAATTTTAACTTAATGTATAAGAAAATAATTTTCATTAATTCTAGACTAGATAATGACTTTCACCTTATAAATGCAAAACGAGGTTGAGGTGATATTTAGAAGCACAAGAAGATGGTAGAGAGTAAATGATGGAGGAGAGATATAGAGAGAAGTTAGGACAAAGATCTAATCAAATCTTATCTTAAGAAAGATAATGAGTAATGGGACCCACATCGACCAAAATTGAAGCTTTATCCTTTTTACATTGTTAGGATTTGGATAAGCCTGTTATGGCTACCTGGTCCTCACTCAATATTTGTACTGCGTTTTCCTGTTTCCTTTTTTAAAGCAAATGAATTAAAGATTTGAATTAATATCTATTACTCCCTCTATTTTAATTTATGGGCATCTATTTAATTGTACACAAAATTTAATAAGGGCATAAAGTTTAACAATAAATAAAAAAAATTAAAATTTGTGGTCCTAAACAACTTTAAAAGAATCACAAAATATTTGTATGATTATAAAAGTTTCTCATTAAAAAAAAAGTTATAAATTTAAGCTAAATTATTTTCAAATTTAAATTTAAGCTAAGTTATTTTCAAATTTAAAAAGGAATTATTTTTTTTTAACAGAACAAAAACAAATAAGTTTACATTAACTAAATCAAATAGAGTATAAACTGTAACCGAGAAAATTACTTACGTATTCTTCGAGGAAACGATGAACTATTCAATAATATAATTAATACAAAAACCAATAAAGACCTAATCTCTTTCTAATACGACTATATCATCTAAAAACTGAGTCTTTTTTTAACATGTCCAAATTTAACTATCTATAATTGTTCAATTTGGTCATCTATCAAAATTTTAGGTTCATTCGTACCCTTGTAGTTATCAAATCGTCTTGCATATGTATCATCATAAAATATGTGAATTTCACGTGTTCCATGTTGAAATGTTACTATGGGCAAAAGTGTTTACCTTGAAAATAATTATAATTAGGTTTGATTTTATGGTTCTAAAAATATGTGATCTATTTTTATGCTAGTTGTTTATACAATAAATGCTAAGTAAGAGATCGAAAAAACGAGATAAGAGCTTGTAGATGGTAAATTGAACAAACCGAAGGGCTAGAAATCGAGGCTTCGAGCTGGTGTGTACGGGCCCCGAGGTCGAGTCAAATACTCAGCTAGGTGCAATCGAGAGGGATTAGCAGTTACGAGAGCTGTTATGGAGGCTTTTTATGATCAATAACAAACAATAAATAAAGAACAATAAATAGAATACAATGAAAATAAGCAATAAATATAAGTAATAAGAACAAAATAATATATTTTAGTTGGAGAGCAAAGATAATGTTCTTGCATTGGATATTGAGATCAGATGTCTCTTAGAAAACGGTAAGGAACCCCTTTATAGATGAGGGGAACCCTAATACGGTACAAGTGTATTTATCGTATAAATAACTTGTACGATTACTCAATCAGTCTGGCGCAGACTATCACTGTTCTCGCAAGTATTGTCATAAGAAGTACTGCTCCTAGAGAACTTCCCGCCGACTAGTGATAACCTCTTCTACCCCGAAATCGAGCAAGAAGAGTCCTCAAAGTTTTCGAACCCCGAGCTATTTCCTCTGTCCCTCGGGGTGACATTGCGCAATACCTCGTCGATCATAAAATCGGCTTTTCTGATACACGAAGAAAAAATAATAAACTTTTTTGAGAAGTAAATATGGTTAGACAAAAAATGGAACTAATGATTAACGGATGGCAAAGTTTCTCTCGCCCCTTTTCTCATAAGATTTAGCCATGTTACATGAACCAGATATATATATAATTTTTGAAAAAAATCACTATCGAGAAGTCCAATCAAAATTTAATTGTTAGTGAAATTAGGAGGATAAAGAAATGGTTGGATAAGAACCAACCAAAAGTAGCCACATTTTTTATTTTGTCCAATTGGTATTTATGATGTCTCCTTTAAGGGGCAATCCCTCACAATTCTTCTTCAATCTCTCATAATAATGCAATTTTATCATCATTTTTTAAGGCCCGTACATATATTTTTCAATTCAATCACTATCCATCCAATCTAATGTTTCCTATGTAATAACCAGTCGGTTTTTTTCCTACACGATTCTAATTTTCTTACCATTAATTATGTCATTGCTTATACCATGGAAAAGGATTTGGAAATTTTATAACCATACACCAATTTTAAAATAAAGTGAACAATTATTCTGGAGAAAAAAAGTCAATAAAATTCATGGCCAAACGACTTCTCATAAAATCCGAAAAATCGAACCAAATCGACCAAAAAAAAACGATAATTTTTAGGGTTGGTTTTGATTTTAATTAAAAAATAACCAAACAAATCAAACCATATCAAGTATAAAAGTAGCTATTTAAATTTATTATTACACACACACACACACACACACACACACACACACACACACACACACATATATATATATATATATATGTATGTGTGTGTGTATGTGTGTGTGTGTGTGTGACGACCCGTCCCGTCAACACGAGAGTTACCGCCTCGTTTTCCCCTTATTATGTTGTTTCATATTTTTATATCTCTATTAAAGTCTATCGGGTGAATTTGGATTGATTCTGGTCGAAAATAAGGCATATAGCCTCTTAGAATAGAGTTTGTTTCAGAAAAGTCAATCTGAAGTTGACTATGTGGTTAGAAGGCTCGGGTGTGAATTCCGGTGGTTCGGCTAGCTTTGGGAGGTGATTCATGACTTAGGGGAGCTATCGGAATTGAATTTGAAGGTCCGGTGTAGAAATAGGCTTGAATTGGCGAAGTTGAAATTTTGGCGGAATCCGGTTGATAGGTGAGATTTTGATCCGGGGGTCGGAATGGAATTCCGACAGTTATAGTAGCTTCGTTAGGTAATTTTGGATATGTGTGCAAATTTTTAGGTCATTCGGACATCATTTGGTCGGGTTTTGATGGAATATAGGTTTCGGAAGTTTTAGTTGAAACTTAGGCTTGAATCCGCCTTGATTTGATGATTTTTGTGTTTAATAATGTGTTTTTATGATTGGAACAAGTTTGTATCGTATTTTGGAGTAGGTTGGTAGTTTTGGTTGAGGTTCCGGGGGCCTCGGGGTGATTTCGGGGGTCCAAACGGATCATTTAAGTTAAGCTAAAGATCAGATTTTTGCTGTCATATGTTGCACGGTCTTTGTTCAATGCGATCGCAGGGGTGTGTTGCGATCGCATAGAAGGTTTGGGGGAGGCTCTATATTTTGTTCAATGCGATCGCGGTCAGATGTATGTGATCGCATAGCTGAAGGACTTTGTGCTCTGCGATCGCAGTGGGAGCTATGCGTTCGCATAGGGTATCTGGCCAGGGGTCCCAGGTTCTAAGTTTGTTCTATGTGATCGCGGGGTATTGAGTGCGGACGCATAAGCTAATTTTGGAGGGTGAAAATTTTGTTCTATGCGATCGCAGGTCTGGTGATGCGATCGCATAATGTAATTAACCGGGCAGACATAAGGGTTTAAGGACACTTCATCTGCGAGCAAAATCATATTTTCACCATTGTTGGGCAAGGTTTGAAGCTATTGGACGAAGGAGTAAGAGATTTTCACCTAGTTTTCGATTGGAGGTAAGTTTTATGGACTAGTTACGTGATTTTATCCTAGAATCTTCATCTAAATCACTGAAAATTGGGAGAATCGAAGTGTAAAATTGGGGGGGGGGGGGTTGCTTGAAGCCTAAAAAATAGTAAATTGATGATTTGAAGGGACAAATGGACTCTCATTTTGATAAATTTTATATGTATGGACTCGTGACGAGACGAGGATTCTGAAAATGTGAATTTCATAATTTTCCAAGAAGCGAGCCCGGGGCTCGGGTTTTGGCAACTTCGTATTTTTAGGTATATTTCGAGTTATTTTGATTGGGTTATGTTCCATTAGCCTATTTTGATGTATTTCTATTGGTTTTGATCAGATTCGGCACCCTTGGAGGTTGATTCTCGAGGGAAAGTCATTGCGGACTAGTTTTTGAGCCGGTTCGAGGTAAGTATTGGGTGTGGATGATGACCTGAGGATTTGAAACCACGGTATATCACTATGTGATGCTGTATTGAGGCGAGGCACGTACTCTACTATGAGTGCGGGGTCGATTGTGATTGGGACTATGGCTTAGTCCGACCGCGTGGCATTGTATTGTGCTTGTGGGCTATAAATGAGCCGGTAAATCTCCTACTTAGATGGTTGTGGATGTATTTGGGCTATGTGCTAGTTATTTGGATCCCGTGAGGATCATTATCATTGCTTCTATGATTATAGCATATTTTCATGATATCAGTCCTGAGCTAAAAACTGTCTAAAATGAATTCTCGAACTCTGAGATTTCTCAACATTGATTTCTATTATTTTTGTTAAACGGGTTTAAAAATAATAATCAATTGTGCATGTGAGGCTTGCATTGCATGTAGCTGGACTGGTAGTGGATCGGGCTGCGCGCCGCAGTATATGTCACTGATATTGCGCTTGGGCTGTAGGAGCCCATCCGGAGTCTGAACCCTCACAGTGAGCGTGGTACCCAAATGGATCGTGCTATGCGTCGTAGCGTCATGTTCATGCATCTGCATTGCATTTAGTCATTTCTGTTGTATTACTTTAGATGTTATTGCCTTTTCTAAAACTTATACCTGTTAAAAAGGATAAAATGAGGTATTGTATAGCTATATTGTGTGGTACTATAGGGTGTTCTTACCTTCAATATCATTATTCATGCTTATTACCACTGAGTTGAAAGTACTCACTCTACTCCCTGCACCTAGTGTGCAGATCCAGGTATCTCCCAACAGGGGTGATTTCTAGCTGCTATCAGCGTATCTTTCAGAGTTGTCGAGGTAGCTGCCTGGCGTCCGCAAGACTTGACTTCTCTCCCGTTTATCTATATTTTGTCTTTCTTATACTCAGATTTATTGTTATACAATCAGTGTTATTCTGATACTTGGTAGAAGCTCTCGACTTGTGACCCCAAGATTTATGGGCGGATATTGTTACTGGTTAATTGGCTATTTTCTATAAACCTGCTAAATTTTAGACTACTAGTCTCTATTAATGAATTGTAAAATGAGGCATGTGAGCTGGTAGCTCAGTACTTTGTGTAATTGGTCAGGCTGGCCTAGCAATGTGCTGGGTGCTATCACGGCCGGGTTTTGGGGTCATGAAAATATATATATAAAATTTCTAAAATTTTATGGTACATATTAGTCATTTATATTTTTAGTCTAGTTCTTTGCTAGTATAATAATCTAATTAATTCTTTGCCTTTACATTCTAGTTTAATTGGTGGTTTTATTTTTTAAGTGTAAGATTTTATTTCATGTTGAAATAACCAATTTTAATTGAGTATTTATATTATTCATCACTATTTAATTTAATTATCATCAATAAATCTTGGTAAATGATAGATTTCTCAAAGAACAATTAATCTGATAGTGCTACGTTGAAAATGTAGTCGTGCGTTGGTAGTATATGTTTCATATTTAAGAAAAAAATCAAAAAACCAACAAAAATTGAATCGAAAAGAAACCGCCTTAATTTGTTTAATTTGGTTTCAATATTTGAAAACTGACTTACTTGGTTTAATTTCATTTTAAAAAAAATATCCAAACCAAACTATAAACACCCCTACTAATATCCACTCAATTTTGAATTTTGAAGAGCCAAAAGTTACATTTTTTTTGCGAAGTGAGTACTAAAACTAAAGTAAATAGATAGTACTATTTCTTCTCTGGGTATTTTCTCCATTTTAAACTAGTTTGTGTAACTACAAGTCAAAAGAGAAACAGTCATATTCAACTAATTAACAACCCTAAAATCCTCACTTTCTTCAATGAGCATCATTTTTATCAAAATACAAATTAATAAATCTAATACCAACAACAATAATATATTCGGTGAAACATTATAAGTGAAGTGTGATAGGATAGAGTGTACACAAATTTTCTCCTGCTTGTGAGTAGAGACTAGAGAGGTTTTTTCCTGATAACCTTCTGCTTGAAAAAAGTGATTCCAAAACAGGTTTAAAGACAGAAAGATAAATATGTCGAAAGTAATGACAAAAATAATTGTACTAGTAAAAGAACAGAAAAAAAAATGATAGTGTTAGTAAAAGAAATAAAATAGTAAAAGAGCTATGTCGAAAATACTGGCAAAAAAGGTATCAACAACAAAGATAATAAGCTAGCTTCAGCAACAACATCATCAGATAATTACAGAAATGGAGAATAAAACAATATATACTACATATCAGATAAAGCGCAAAGGGAGCATAAAAAGGTACTCCAAACTAATATCCCACGAAAAGAAATAAAAACACTCGGTTACCTACTAAACTTTTTACTTTAGTTCTGGATTTGTATATAATCCTCAAAGCGTGTCATGATGTCTAATCACTTTTCCCTATCTTTCATCTATCTCTACTTTTAGTTAAATTTGTCCCGATCAATCTCTCACACCTTTTTATCAAGACATCTATGTATTTCATCTTTATATGTTCGAACCATCTTATACTCACTTCTCTTATCTTGTCCATCAGAGAAACTTGTCACAACCAATAATTCCTACCAACGGGACCATAGTGGCACCTAACAGTAGGGTTGCTAGGCAAGTCAATGTTAGAGTTTTATTGATCATTTTCCTTTATATTTTATTGATAGAACAAGTAGAATTAATTGTGGGAGTAAGTAAATAACTTTTTTATCCATATACTATTGCCAATAATATTGCTATTACTATCCAAAATCCCGTGTTATGATTCACAAATATACTATAATTTTCTACAAATATCGGTCTGAAAGAAATTAGAGTCCGAAACTTAAATAACACTGTTTTGGACAAAAAATACATCTTTAACGGAATTTTTTGCCGTTAATGCAATTCGCAGTATAATACTGCGAATTATATATGTATATATATATTTTCGTAATTCGCAGTATAATACTGCGAATTACAAAAAAAAAAATTGTAATTCGCAGTATTATACTGCGAATTATTGTTTTTTTTTTTCGCATTATTACTGCATGTTATTAAAAAAAATTAGCAAATTTTATCATTTTCACAATTAACAAATTTTATTTTTGTTGTGTTATTGGTTGCTAATGTTTGAGTTTATTTTCATTTGCAAAATCTTATACTTTTATCATAATTAAAATATGTCGATATCTGAGTTATTTTTTTAAAAAAAATTATCTAGTAAATTATTGCTAGGAAAATTGTTTATCTTCTCAAGTATTTTGATGCAAAACTACTTGTAACTCATAATCTTATGCATGTCGCTTATGTTGCTTTAAATTAATACTAGTCATTTAAAAAAATATGTGAATTAAAAATAACGCTTATTTGATGCAAAACTACTTGTAGAATTAACCTTTTCATGTTTGCTAAGAAAAAATCTCTATTGTGTTTTGCTAAAATATCTCGGGTCGGACCACGTACTTCTAACACAATAGAGACTTTTTGACGAATAATGAAGTAAAGCTCTTTTCGGAGTATTATTGGTTAGTTGTTGATTGGAGATGTTGAAATCTTAAATTGCAAGACCGTTATTATAGAAGCTTGAGTCTATAGGAAAGATCAGGGCAGATATGCCCCTGAAAGCAAGAAATCCCTAAATCCAGTTATTCTTTAGGGTAAAAGGCTGGTTTAGCTCAACAATGTAGGAATTTTATGCATTATGTAAATATGATTTTATACAATCAGATCAATTAAAAAATAATTATAAAATTACTCTATTTAATAACATTAATTGATAATATGATAGCTAAAAATAAGCGTTAAATAAGATATTATAACAGAATAAATTATATTTTTATTACATTATGAAGATATATAATTTAAATCCATTACTTATTTACACAAAATAACGTGTTGTTGAAGTTTTTTGATAGTCCACTATTTTTGGTTGCTTTTAGACTACTTTCTAGCTGACTAGTATTCATTTAAAGCAACATAAGCGGCATGCATAATATTATGAGTTACAAGTAATTTTGCATCAAAATACTTGAGAAGATAAATAATTTTCCTAGCAATAATTTACTAGATATATTTTTTTTAAATAACTCAAATTTCAACATATTTTAATATATACTATATTAAAAGCACGAAGGCTCTTAGCGAAATATCGTTTGCCTTTTTCACCCATTTAAAATAGAATTCACACTACACAAATTAGTCTTTTAGTTATTTTCCTAATATTTAGCAATAGCCATTTAATTATTTCCTAATATTTATAAATAGTTATTTAACTATTTCTCTAATATTTAGGACATTAATTTCCAATTCCTTCCAATTCTAGAAATGAAATACTTGCGACCACATTTAAATATAGGAATATTAAATAAGCACTTGTAATTACAAACTAGGATAGTTTCGACAACTTTCAGTATAAAAGTATTTTTTCCTTTTTTTTTCTTCTAACTTTGTAGATCGCTTACCTTTTATTGAGAATATATTTGAAGTTAGAATTAAATTTTTTCAATGATACAATTTTAGGAGTATAAATTATCTTACAGAGTAATATTAAATCATTTATCATTTTATACTTGAAAATAAAATACTAAAAAAGAACACGAGGTTAAAATCTGCGAAAATTGTTTATATATGTTTATGAAACTAAAAATAAATATATATAAAAAAAGAATAAGAGTTGATTTTTGCATCAAAATATTAAATCATTTTGCATACGATTATGAGTTACAAGTAGTTTTGCATCAAAATACTTGAGAAGATAAATAATTTTTCTAGCAATAATTTACTAGATAATTTTTTTTAAAAAAAATAACTCAGATTTCTACATATTTTGATTATGATAAAAGTACAAGATTTTGCAAATGAAAATAAACTCAGACATTAGCAACCAATAACACAACAAAAATAAAATTTGTTAATTGTGAAAATGATAAAATTTGCTAATTTTTTTTTAATAACATGCAGTAATAATGCGAAATAAAAAAATTTAAAAAATGAACAGTAATTCTCAGTATAATACTGCAAATTACAAAAAAAAATTATAATTCGCAGTATTATACTACAAATTGCATTAACGGCAAAAATTTTCGTTAAGATAATTCGCTCTATAGTACTGCGAATTATCTCTTTGTGTAATTTTATTTTTAGCATTAAAGATGTATTTTTTGTCCAAAACGGTGTTATTTAAGTTTTGGACTCAAAGTAATTATATCTATTTTAGAATTAAATAAAACAAAACTATAGAGATGTAGAAGGGGACACCAGGGCCTGCGGACGCCAACATGACTACTTTGGGTCTCCTACTGTAAAATCTGAAGCAAATATGTCAATCAGCCACTACCTGCTCCAAACTCTACACAAAAAGTGCAAAGTAGTATCTGTACAACCGACTATATGTACTGGTAAGTGCCTAGTCTAACTTTGACGAGGCTACGGCGAGGCAACTATAATATAACCTGGATATAGTGTATAATAGAAGTAGAAAGGAGAACGGAACAAAACAAGCAGTATCTTGCAAGGAACGAATATAGAACTCAACTACTTTTATCAGTATCTTGCTATAACCAATTCTTATGTGAAATTTAAAACTACAGAAAAACTCAGCACATAAAAGAAAGATACATAAACATATGAATTGATGCGGCGCGCATCTCGATCCCACCATATAATCAATATCAGTATAAATATTCACCATTGTTACTCCACATCAATCCACCCTTATTCCTCTTGTTGTGGTATGCAACACGATCCCACCGTATATTAGCATTTTACCCTTATTCCTCCTCAACATATCACCTTATTCCTCTGATTGCGGCGTGTAACCCAATTCCACCATATCAGTATCAATTATTCAATACGTACAAATTTCACAATTTAACTCAACTCTCTACATTATTTAAACCTCAAACCAAAGCAAACAGAAAGCTTGTACATTATGAAACTTTACACAATTATTACTACCTAACGAAATCAATCCAAATTATACACTAAAACACCGATAAACCAGCTCGAGCCAACAATGTGAAATGATGAAACGACAATGGACAACAATGTCTGGAAAGTAGCAATTAAACATGAAATACCACTAGAGCATATAGCAGTTAAGGCAGGAAAAGACAATATAATAAGAACGGGAAATAAACAGGCAAAATAGATAAATTGGCGGCGCATAGGTACTCGTCACCTCACATATACGCCACTCACATGAATTTTTCAATAGTAATTAAGTCAAGGGTTCCAAATCCCTCGAGTCAAAGTTAGATACGTCACTTACCTCGATCCACAATCCACTCACTGCTCGATTACCGCTTTTCCTCTAGTTTCCTCTTCTTAACCACTCGCATCTAGTCATAATTAACTTAATAACATCAGTTATCACTACAGAAATTAATTCGAATAAATAATTATAAGTTTCCAAATTTTCCCCCAAAAAGTCAAAAATCGACCCCAGGCCTACTTGCTCAAACTCGAGGTTCGGACAAAATCCCATTCACCCCAAAGCCCAAATATGTAATTAGTTTCAAAATTCGAACTCAAATCAAGGTCAAATTTTCGATTATACAAAAATTCCTAATTCTCCCAAACCCCCGATTTTCACCATGAAAATCCAAGATTTTAGGATGAATTCTTGTAAAATAAAGTGAAAAATTGAAATAAACGAGTTAGGAAACACTTACCTATGGGTGGGGAAGAAATGGTCTTTAAAGAATCACCTAAAGGGTTCTTGTGTTAGGAAGTTTTGAAAAATAAGAAAAATCTCGTCTAAGTCAAGACTTATTAGCTGCAGATATCGCATTTGAGACCTGAGCTTTGCATTTGTGAAGCTCACACATGCAAGAAAGTATCGCAAATGCAAAGTCCTCGCATTCCTGCAGCCTTCACAAATGCAAACATCTTGCCGCGAATGCGAACATGGACTTCCGCAAATACGGACCTATTTTTTGCAAATGTGAAACTACCTTGTCCCCTCCCATGCTCGCAAATGCGAGGCTCGCATTTGCGAGCCTGACATCACAATTGCAAGACCTGCAAACCTAAAGCACACCAACTATGTTTTTCTAGGTTCATATCATCCGTAGCCTATCCGAAACTCACCCGATTTCGTGCATATGCCCAGGTTTTATATTTCGATACGGATCCACCGGAATGGTCATAACATGAGTCCGGATCTGTTTACTCAAATGTTGACTGAAGTCAACTAAATTAAAGACAAAAATTATTATTTTTATCAATCTTCCACATAAAAGCTTTCCGAAAATACGCTCGGACTGCACACGTAAATCGAGAAGAATAAAAATGAGGTTTTAATGGCTTCGAAACACGTAGTCGAATTCTAAAACATTGTCACACCTCCTTTTGGCGCGCCCGCTACCCGGGGGTAGGAGCGCAAGGGAGTTTTTCCAATTTAAGTGACAATGTTCGAAACGGGATTATTTTATTTATTTTTTAGAGTCGCCACTTGGAATAAATTATGGTGTCCCAAGTCACCGATTTATTTAAATCCCGAATCGAGGAAATTTTTCGACTTTCCAAATGAAGTCTGCGAACCAGAAATTCTAAGTAAGGAATTCTGTTGACCCGAGGGAAGGTGTTAGGCACCCCCGGATCCCGTGGTTCTAGCACGGTCGCTTCAATTATTATAAATGGCTAAAAATACCTGATTTTATACATGTTTATAAATTATATGCTCCAATTAAACCTTTTAAACCGCTATATTAATTTGAAACCATGCCAAAAGAAAGACTAATTGCAACATAGACTCGGACTTTTGACAGATAGGTGAATATATAAAAAAAGTATCCGGATTATTTATTTGAAACTATGCCGATTAAAAAACCATTGTAAAACTAACCCAAAAAAAAAAAATCAATTTACTTAACAGTATATCCCTTAAAATTATTTCCAATTAAAGAATCATACCAAATGATATATTATTTCCTAGCTTTTTGATTTATGGCCGGAGATTAAATGACAAGATATAAGCTAACGGAAAATTGATCAAAATATGCGAAATAGAAATAATTCACCTTGATCCAATTATAAAAAATAAGATTGTTTACTATCCTTAATCCGATGTTAATTAGCGAAAGCAAGACTATGCGATTAAAATCGATCTAACATTGGCATCTAAAACCCGGGCTAACTTATCTTGTCTACTTGAGTACAAATAGATTTCAAAGGAAAATCAAGTGAAGAAATTCAAAAATGATTCAAAATACCTTGCATTAATAATTAACATCAACCAAATTAATACCTTAAACATGCTTAAATTACTTGACTTTAACAAATTACCGATTTAACATCTCAATCCGTATTGGCTAGTTTTACTTGCATGGATCTAAATATATGCTAACAAAAATAGAAACTAGTTAAACATAATGAAAACTAAACGATAGTCTAAAAATAAATCAAGATTACAATACAAGCCTAACGGATTTTATTTCGAATTATTCATAACGAAAGTAAGAACTAAATAGACATACATAACGGTGCGCGCTTTTAAACCCTTAATGCCTAACAGTACAATCCTCAACATAACTAACACCCCCCAATTTAATGGATATCTAACAAAATTATTCATATGATGGCTTCGCGGCGATATTCAAAACATTCTTTCCTTTCGTTTTCAGTAAAAGAATAGACAGCCCATAGATGTGTACCTGGAATTTCAAGCAAGAAAAATGGAAGAGAAAATCAGTAGGCAGCTCCAAACAGAACAAACAGCAACAGGAACAGTAGCTAGCGCAGGTTCAGGAATCCAAGAGTAGTAAACCAGAGACCAACAACAAAGCCAAAGGTGATTTGAAACCAAAACAGAGAATCCAGCAAAACAAGAAAAGGCTAAACAGAACAAACTTAGTGAAGAAAAACTTGGGTTGTTTGTGAACGGAAACAACAAAAGGTTTGATTCAAAGTATTTGTCAAATCTGCTTTACTTTCTCTGTGTTTCTATTTTTTCCAGTGAATGTATCTCTCTGTCTGTGTGTGTTCACTGTGTGTGTTTTCAGAGAGTATATCACTGTTGTTTACTATCAGAGAGTATTATCAGAGAGTATATCCTATTGTTTACTATCAGAGAGTATTATCAGAGAGTATATCACTGTCTGTTTGTGTGTCCTCACTGTTTTCCAGGGAGTTCTCTTTTATAACCTACAAATCCCAACCAACAGCCCTTCCTTTTCAGTTTCAGATCTGTCCAGCCTATATTCTTTTACCTTTTCTTCACTTTTCAGTTGTATAAGTATGGCTTTTTTAATTAAAAACTCTAAAAGGCAGAAATTAATGGCCTAACCTGCTGTCCAGCAGGTTCCATTAGTCATTCCTTGTGCATTGCACTCTTTGAAACTTGGTTGTTAGTTTCAATTCTGAAACTTATCAGAATTACAACTAATTTCTCCTTAAAATCCTATTAGAGTTACAGCTATATCTTCCTTAAAGTCCCATTGGAAATACAGCTATATCCAATCCATGCTTCCTAAGCTTAATCAACAGAATCATACGACTAACAGAACAGTTCGATTCAAAGCAAAACAAAGCAATGTCTGAGGTTTCACACAACCACTTCTACGAGATTAGACAAGCATTCAACATAAACACAACATGTATCATTTGATAGCAAATAAAACTGATAAAACAGTGATTCCAAGGCCTAAACGGGCAAATTCCAATTCACTGCCCCATTGTTCTAAACACATTCTCATACAAGTAATTGAGGATACTTCAAAAACAATGAAATATCAGCTATAACAGACAAACAATAGCTGGCTCAAACAATAAACAGAGAAGACTCAATTCAAGCAAAAACCAATACTGGCCGAGAGTTTTTAACACAACAAATTCGCGAATTCAAGCGACGACATTCGTTAAGTCGAATCATAACATATATGATTGATAACAAATCAATCGCGAAGGCAGTGATTTCAAAAACTCTCGGCCAAAGCAGTCAAAAAATGAAGAATTAGACATTCGACGAATTTATCGAATCGAATTCCTATTTTATAGCAACATCATTCATAGCAATCAATCAGAAACAACAAATCGACAACAAATGAAACTACAAAAACAATTAAACTAAATTGACTAGTATATGTAAATAAAAACAGAAAAAGAAAAAAAAAATACCTTGAAACAGAAAAATGGAGAAACTCGGCGGCTTTGAGGCTTTGGCATTCGGGGTCGAAAAGACTTTAATTGAAATGTTTTTTTAAGTAAAAACAATCCAATTAAGGTCTATTAGACCCCAATTCCTTTTGAATTCAAACGAAAATCCCTAATTCGGATTCTAGGGTTCTTGAAATCTTGATTTGGGGTTCTTTGGTTTGGAGAACGATTCTGGCGAGGGTCGCTGATTTTGCGCCTGTCGGCGTTGGTTGTCGAAGAAAAAGAAGGGACGGGCAGGGGAGGTTGGCGGTTCGATGGTGGCTGGGGTCGTCGCGGTGGTGCGAAGGTAGCTGTGTCGTCGCGACGGGGTAATGAAGGTTGGAGAGGATGGACGATGGGCTGGGGGTAGGTGGCTGGCGGGCGGCAGTTGCTCGACGACGGCTATGGGGTGATGGTGGTTGGTTGGACGCCGCCGACTGTAGGAGAAAAAGGAGAGGGGCTAGGGTTTTAATTTTTGTTCTCTTGGGTATTCAAGAATAGAATGAGCAAAAAATGAAATGGGGGGGGGGTAATTTGGTTATTGGGCTTGGGTCAGGTCAAGGGTGTTGGGCGGGTTTGGATTGGGTTTGGGTTAATTTGGAGAGGTCTTTGGGTAATAAACATGTGGTCCGGGTGTTTTAAATAAAGACTGGCCCAAATCAGATTTTCCTCTTAAATATTTCCTTTTCTCTTCTCTTTTAATTTTAATTCTCAATTTATTAAAATAAATTCTAATTACACTACAAAAATCAAATTATACTATTACTAGTTATACTAACAAATATCAACCTAAAAAAAATACTAATTAAAGTAGATCACACAAGCCAGACCTTTAAATGCTAAAATGTAAAGCGCGTTATATATATATATATATATATATATATATATATATATATATATATATATATATATATATATATATATATATATATTTTTTTTTTATTTATTATATTCTCAAAAACAAACTTAATTACTCTAAAAAATACAACTCAAAAAAAAATGTAAACACAACACAAACATCAATTTAACACACAATCTCACAAAAATACACACCATAAAATAGACCATTTTTGTTTTGATTTTGTGGGAGTAATTCATGTTTAGGCAAAAATCACGTGCTCACAGCTGCCCCTCTTTGCGCGGAAACCACGAAGAGTTTTCGTGCAAAGATAAATGAGCAAATACGAGCGATTTTTGCCTCTTTGAATACTCTGTGGGAAGCATTTTGAAAGAGTTTGACCGAGCCTTTGCTTCGGAGGCCTCCTACATATCCCGGGCTAAACAGGAATCAGGTCAATGTAGTTCGGGAAGTTTTGGTAGCTGGGACTACCGTGGACTGACACTTTGCTGTTACTGTTGCTATCGTTGCTGCATGTTGCTACTTACTGCTTACTGATCTCCTTATTACACCAAAAGAAATTAAAGCTGAACTAGCTATGCTATCAAACTACGAGTTACAAGATTCCTATCTATGATTCTCTTGAAAACTTGATCTTGAATCTTAGGTGATTTGCTGTAGACCTCGATCTGAATCTTGATGCTCCACAAGCTGTACGTGCTTGTTTATTTCTGTAACATTGAGTGAAACGGAGTCGGCGGAGCTTGTTACTTCAACCATCTTCTGAGCAATCGCGCCTTTGTTTACTCCAACATTTGAACTCTTTTCTTTTGGTTCTTTTCTTCTTTTCTTCACTCTGGATTGATGTCCCATTTGTAGGTAATCTTGATCCTTGCGCCTCGAGGTCAAACCTATTAGACAACAAAACAAACAAACGAACGAAATTTTTCTGCCCCAGTTTTGCTAGGAAAATTTCGTGAGTTAGCTGTGACACGGAAAGTGATTAAAAAGACTCTTCGGTATTGGGTAAGAAAATCATGGTTTCACAAACGTTCAACGGCTTTCTGGCCGGGATTTTGTAGAAAGGTTTCACGGCTTTCTGGCCGGAATTCAAACAATATCTAACGATTTTTTGGCCGTCAGATCCTCGGTTTTTTGGTCGGGGTAAAAGTAAATGGCTCCGCAGTTTTTTGACTGGGGAGATCCTCGGTTTTCTGACCGGGGATAAAAGTTTCACGGCTTTCTGGCCGGAATTCAAACAATATCTAACGGTTTTTTGGCCGTCAGATCCTCGGTTTTTGGCCGGGGTAAAAGTAAATGGCTCCGCAGTTTTCTGACTGGGAGATCCTCGGTTTTCTGACCGGGGAGAAAAGTTTCACGGCTTTCTGGCCGGAATTCAAACAACATCTAACGGTTTTTTGGCCGTCAGATTCTCGGTTTTTTGGCCGGGGTAAAAGTAAATGGTTCCACAGTTTTCTGACTGGGAGATCCTCGGTTTTCTGACCGGGATAAAAGTTTCACGGCTTTCCGGCTGGAATTCAAACAATATCTAACGGTTTTTTGGCCGTCAGATCCTCGGTTTTTTGGCCGGGGTAAAAGTAAATGGCTCCGCAGTTTTCTGACTGGGAGATCCTCGGTTTTCTGACCGGGATAAAAGTTTCACGGCTTTCTGACCGGAATTCAAACAATATCTAACGGTTTTTTGGTCGTCAGATCCTCGGTTTTTTGGCCGGGGTTAAAGTAAATGGCTCCGCAGTTTTCTGACTGGGAGATCCTCGGTTTTCTAACCGGGAAGAAAAGTTTCACGGCTTTCTGGCCGGAAAGACCCTCGGTTTTTCTGACCGGGGTCCAAACAGATATTGGACTGATATGATTTGATTCTCTTTTTCGGAGTTTTCATTTTCTTTTCTTTCATTTTTTTTGGCCTTCATTTAGGCGTTCTTTTTAACCATCAACAAATGCATAGGATAAACCTCTAAAAAGAAACTTACCTTTTTATGTGTTTTCCTCGTTCCAAAGCCATTTCAAAGCTTGCGTATTTCACTTATTCGAGTTGTACCTTCTTCTTGCACAATTAAACAGACCTGCTTTCAACAAAAAACATTTTATCAGTTGAAAAAGTAGTTGGCTTTGCGGCCTTGGTTATCTTCATTGCTTGATCGTTTCCCCATTTCCATTGAGAAGTTTGCTACCAATTGTCTTTGGGGTGACTTCCTTTCGAACCGACCGGGTTCATTCCCGGAATTCCATGGGGATTTTCCGTGTGGGTTCCATCCTTCTGCCTTATTCCGTCTCTTCTAAGACCTTAGCCTTTGATTTCTGTTTCCTTTCTAAACATCCTTTTCTTTGGAAACAATCGGTCATTATGATCCAATCGTGGATTGTAACAATACACCACTGAGGCTGTTTTTTCTTTTCTTCTTTACCAGGCGGAGTCTTGTAAACCCGGTCCTGTCATCTTCCTTTGTAATAGTTTCAGAATTAAAATCAAACCGAAAGGGATTCAAAGAAAAGAATGAATCAAAGAATGGAAAAACGTATCAAAGATAGAGGAGTCCCTTTCGGGGGAGAAAAGCAGGACTTATCTGAGGTATATGCTGACTTTAACCAACATGACATGCTCTTCGGACCAAATGCTTGATCGTCACAAAACTCCCATTTTCTTATGAACCAAAACGGGTCTATATTTCCGAGCTAAGGAGCCGCGCCAGGACCTCTCGTGGTGAAACAAACTTTTCGGTTGATAGCGCCCTTTGCGGGTTTTCGCCAATCGACCTCTCTCATTTCTCTTCTTACCATCGCCAGATAGCACTCTTTGCGAGTTTTTACCAACATGCTCTCTCATTTTGTATTCTTTACTTCCATCGTCTTATGGTGCCCGAAGGTTTTCACCAATAAGACTCTCTCATTTTATTTCTTTTCATTCCAGGAAATCTCGAATCGCAACAATGATGTTTTCACAATTTCCAATCGATCTTGAAGGACTTGTACTCGGTTCGGGTAACAAAAATTGTAAACAAAATTACAACTTCGGAACCATCTTGAAGGATCTTAAACCGAATCAACAATATCGTCTGCCCCAGTTTAATCCCATTTTTGGGAAACTGGGATTTTTGGTTTGGTGTGACTGAACCTCAGGGAGAGGTTGCCTACGTATCCTTTCGGAATCAAGTCAGAACGTAGTTCAGGAAATTTGTTGTTGTTGTTTTTTTTTTTTTTTTTTTGGTTTGGATTCCAAAGAGGGTAGCCAAAGAAAGGTAAACGGCTCAAAGGGTTTACAAAAAGGGTTGGTAGTGTTTGGGTAGCGGGAATAAAAGCCTTCAATCATTTCGACTTGTGAGGACCTCGTTGAAGCAAGTTCAGACATAATACCTTTTCACAGCATCCGCATTCACAGCCGTTTCGGGATCTTTTCCTTCCATGTCTCCCAAGTATAATGCTCCTCTTGGCAGTATCTTCCTGATGATGTATGGTCATTTCCAATTAGGAGCGAATTTTCCTTTCGCTTCCTCATGATGTGGAAGAATGCGTCTTAAGACCAACTGACCTACTTCGAAATTTCTCGGTCGTACTTTCTTGTTGTAAGCACGAGCCATTCTTTGTTGGTACAGTTGTCCATGACAGACTGCAGCCATCCGCTTTTCATCGATCAAAGTTAATTGTTCCAAACGAGTCTTAACCCACTCGCTATCTTCAATCTCTGCTTCAACAATTGTACGAAGTGAAGGAATTTCTACTTCTGCCGGTATCACAGCTTCAGTTCCATAGACTAGCAGGTATGGAGTTGCTCCCACCGATGTGCGTACGGTAGTACGGTATCCCAATAAAGCGAACGGTAATTGTTCATGCCATTGTCTAGAACTTTGGATTGTCTTTCTCAAAATCTTCTTAATGTTTTTGTTTGGCTGCTTCCACGGCACCATTGGCTTTGGGCCGATAAGGGGTGGAGTTCCTATGCATTATTTTGAATTGCTCGCATATTTCTTCCATCAAATGATTGTTCAAATTCGCAGCATTGTCTGTGATGATAGTTGCGGGTATACCAAAACGACAGATAAGATTTGAGTGTACAAAATCCACCACCGCTTTCTTGGTGACTGATTTGAGAGTGATGGCTTCAACCCATTTTGTGAAGTAATCGATAGCCACTAGTATGAATCGGTGTCCATTCGAGGCTTTCGGCTCAATCGGGCCGATGACATCCATTCCCCAAGCGACAAATGGCCACGGCGCTGACATAGGATGCAGCTCAGTTGGAGGTGCATGAATCAGATCTCCATGTACCTGACATTGATGGCATTTTCGGACAAAACCGAAAAAATCTTTCTCCATGGTCATCCAATAATAACCTGCTCGAAGGATTTTCTTGGCTAAGACATAACCATTCATATGAGGCCCGCATACTCCTGCATGTACTTCGTGCATGATTCTTCCTGCTTCTTCGGCATCAACACACCTTAAAAGGTTAAGATCCGGGGTTCTTTTGTACATGACCTCGCCGCTCAAAAAGAAACCACCTGCATGTCTCCTAATGGTCCTCTTTTGATCTCCAGTAGCATGTTCTGGGTATTCTTGCGTTTTCAGAAATCTCCCGATATCGTAATACCATGGCTTGACGCTCGGTCCTTCTTCGATTGCATTGCAATAACCGTGGCTTTCCCTGATTTGAATTTCCAAGGGATTGACATGGGCGTTGCCCGGATAAGGTAGCATTGAAGCTAAAGTGGCAAGTGCATCAGCTAGTTCATTGTGACATCGTGGGATATACCTGAACTCTATCGATGCAAATCGCTTGCCAAGAATGTTCACGTCCTGTCGGTAAGGGAGAAGTTTAACGTCTCGAGTATCCCATTCACCTTGAGATTGTTTGATAATTAGATCTGAATCTCCCATGATCAACAAATCTTCGACGCCCTGATCAATTGCCATGTTCATGCCCATGATACAAGCTTCATACTCAGCCGTATTGTTCGTGCAGAAGAAACGGAGCCTAGCCGTGGCCGGGTAATGCTGACCAGCGGGAGAGATCAAGATTGCCCCAATCCCTACACCTTTAGCGTTTACCGCCCCATCGAAAAACATTTTCCAAGCATGACTGTCTTCCGAAACAACTTCTGTCGTATTTACCTCTTCATCGGGAAAGTAGGTATTCAATGGTTGATACTCTTCGTCGATCGGGTTCTCGGCCAAATGGTCTGCCAATGCTTGGGCCTTCATTGCCGTGCGAGTGACATAGACTATGTCAAACTCGGTGAGCAGGATTTGCCACTTTGCCAATCTTCCGGTGGGCATCGGTTTCTGGAATATATATTTCAAAGGATCCAACCGAGTAATGAGGTGAGTCGTATGGGCTTGGAGGTAGTGTCTCAATTTCTGAGCGACCCAAGTTAAAGCACAACACGTTCTTTCCAGCAAAGTGTACTTGACCTCATAACTAGTGAATTTCTTGCTCAGGTAGTAAATCGCATGCTCTTTCTTCTCTGCCGCATCACGTTGTCCGAGAACACAACCAAAAGAGTTTTCCAAGACTGTTAAATACAAGAAAAGAGGTCTCCCTGGCTCTGGCGGGACTAAGACTGGAGGGTTTGACAAGTATTCTTTGATCTTGTCAAAAGCTTCTTGGCATTCGGTTTTCCATTTGATTGCAGCGTCTTTCTTCAACAACTTGAATATGGGTTCACATGTGGAAGTCAACTGAGCGATGAACCTACTGATGTAGTTCAGTCGGCCTAGAAGACTCATTACATCTTTCTTTGTTCTGGGGGGAGGTAAATTCCGGATGGATTTTATCTTTGTGGGATCTAATTCAATACCTCTTCTACTGACTATGAAACCCAAAAGTTTACCTGACGGGACTCCAAAAGCGCATTTGGCCGGATTCGGTTTCAAATCGTACTTCCGCAACCTCTCAAAGAATTTCCTCAAGTCTCGCACATGATCGCCTTGAGTTCTGGATTTGATGATCACATCATCCACGTACACCTCTATTTCCTGATGCATCATGTCGTGGAAAATGGCAGTCATAGCTCTCATGTATGTTGCTCCTGCGTTTTTCAAGCCGAATGGCATGACTCTGTAACAGTAAGTCCCCCAAGGTGTGGTAAAAGCAGTCTTCTCGGCGTCCTCTTCATCCATCAACACTTGATGATATCCCGCATAACAATCCACAAACGACTGTATCTCATGTTTGGCACAATTATCAACAAGGATGTGGATGTTCGGTAAAGGAAAGTTATCTTTAGGACTCGCTTTATTCAAATCTCGGTAGTCAACACATACTCGAGTTTTTCCGTCTTTCTTTGGCACGGGCACAACATTAGCCAACCACGTGGTGTATTGTACCACTCGGATTACCCCGTTTTCAACTGCTTAGTGATTTCTTCTTTGATTTTATCACTGATGTCAGTCTTGAACTTTCTTTGCTTCTGTTGCACTGGGCGGCAGTCAGGGTAGATTGGTAATTTGTGCACCACTAGATCAGCTCCTAATCCCGGCATATCATCGTAAGACCAAGCAAACACGTCTTTAAATTCAAACAAGAGTTGGATTATTGCATCTCGTGTTTTCTCATCCGTGTGGATGCTTATCTTGGTCTCTCGGACCTCTTCATCAGTTCCCAAATTAACCGGTTCGTGTCATTCAAATTTGGCTTAGGTTTATTCTCGAAATGTTCCAATTCTCGATTTATTTCCCTAAAAGCCTCGTCTTCATCGTATTCCGGTTCTTGGTTCATTATTTCCAGATTAGGTGGCGTGTTCGGATTTGAGCATGAGTTCCGCAAGCATGTCATGTTATTTAAAGCCGCATTATTAGAGACTGAAAAGGAAGAATAACAAAATTAGAAAGAGTGCAAAAGTAAGGAAATATTTATTTTATTTTCTTGGAATTTTATGAAAACAAACGAAATTACATTGGGGAAACCAAAAATACAAGAAAACAAAGAAAAACATCCAAGCTACATCCTGAAGTAACTTGTGATGAAGGAAAAACGACAGGACAAATCTACCAGAACTCCCGCCTGATTGGGAAGGGTGTGGCTTTCCAATTTTGCAATTTAGCTTCAGGGCCCACATACAGCACCTCGGCGGTGCTTGTTCCTTCTCCCGATTGGACCATATTAACATCATAGAGCATTTGCCTCATGGCCCCACATATGTCTTCAATTTCCTCCGCTGTAAAGACCTCGTCTTCTTCTTCTTCACTGTACCTTGGTCGGACAAAAGTTTGGTACAGATGCGGCAATGGTTGCGGCAGAACCCATCCTTTCTCCTTTCTCTTGTTGGCCCATCTTTCATCTTCAGGGGTTGGGCGAAAGCCCACTCCGAAAAACTTTTCAGCTACAGGTAAAGTTATCAGCTTCGGCACTCCTTGTAGGGACTTCCCCAAACCTTTTCCTGGCTGGAAGCCATGTTTAATCATTTCTTTCGCCACCATGATGGAGGCATTAGACAAAAAAGGTTGGGGGAGAGGGTTCCCTTCTTCGTGTTGATCCGCCAACACAATCTCGAAAGCTTGATAGACAATGTTTTCGCTTCCCGCTTCCGCTTCCAAGCAAGGTATGGATGGATCTCGATAAATTGATTGCTCATCTTCCCCGTGGACCACGATCTCTTGTCCCTTGTGCTCAAATTTCAACATCTGATGGAGGGTAGAGGGCACAGCTCCGGCCGCATGAATCCATGGTCTCCCTAGAAGAAAATTGTAAGAAGTGTCCATATCCAAGACTTGGAATGTCACTTCGAAGTCCACCGGGCCGATGGTCATAATTACATCAATCTCTCCGACAGTATCTCTTTTCACACCGTCAAAAGCTCGCACACATATATTGTTAGGCCGAATCCTTTCAGCTCCGATTCCTATGCGGCCTAAAGTGGAAAGCGGGCATATGTCTACCCCGAACCCCCATCAACCATGACCCTCTTCATATAGTAGCCTTCGCTTTTGACAATCAAATGCAAAGCTTTGTTGTGGGCGGCACCCTCCAAAGGCAAATCAGCTTTACTGAAGGAAATCTGATTGATCGCGAAGAATCTTTCTGTCATTCTTTCAAGTTGTTCGGATGAAGTCTCAATAGGCACGTATGCCTCATTCAAAGCTTTCAGCAAAACCTTTTGATGTTCAGTAGACTTCATTAGAAGGGACAACATCGACACCTGCTCCGGGCATTTACGCAGTTGGTCTATCACCTCGTAATCAGGCATTTGCATCTTTTGAAAAAAGACCTCTGCCTCTTCAGCACTTACAGGTTTCTTTGACGGGAAACGCCTTTGTGTGGCGTTATTTACCTCCTGTGTGTTTAAGTACTTCTGTCCTAGGACACTCTCGGATGAATTTCCCACAATCTCTTTCCCTTTGCGCGTAACAAGTGTTCGTTGGTAGCTCCGGGGTACTGCGGATGGATCTGTCATTGGTTTTTGTTGCACGCGTGCAATAACCACAGGTTCATCTGGTTTTCGAGCCACATAAGTTCCCTTTGGTACATACATTGATGTTTCTCTCTTTAAATGGAACTTCTTGGGGGCACCTATGGACAATGGTTTTTCCACTCTACCTCGTGGGAGGTAAAGGACTCCGCCCTTCCGAGACGATGCTTTCAATTCAATCGTCTTTTCGGATTTGGTTTCAAGAGCTTCAACCCTTTTCCCCATTTTCTCTTGTTTCGGGGTAGCCTCAGGACGCTTCTCTATGTTGGCGATGGCGATTATCGCTTTCAAAGCTGGGTCAAATTCTTTGTCGTCACAAATCATCCCAATCACCGGTCCGTTGTTGTGGGCTGGTAATGGGTTGTTTGTCACATTTGGGATGTCTTCATCTGCGAAGACGATCCTCCCTTGATTGATCAATTCTTGCACTGCCTTCTTTAACGTCCAACAATTGTCAGTATTGTGTCCTTCAACACCTGAATGATATGCACAGTATATCCCCCTCTGGTAGGCAGGAGAGTCTGGATTCTGCCTGTTCTGCGGAACAGGCTGCAATAGGTTTTCTTGCCCGAGTTTTGGGAAAAGAGTGGAATACGGCTCCCCAATTGGTGTAAAGCTCGTTTTGGGTTGCTCACGGTGGCGAGCGTTATTTGGCCGTGGATTATACTGGTTTGGGTAAGGAGGTTGGTTTCTCTGGAATGGAGGTGGATTTCTGTTGGCTGGTGGCTGCGGCCGTGCCAAAGGTTGAATGTTCATGACTGCGTAGGGTGGAGGCGGAGGAGCATAAGCCATGCCGTGATGTGGATAGTAATGTTGGGGGGCCCTGTCGGAGAATACCTGCCTTGGGGTTCGATATCTCCTGTCTTCTACCGCTGCCATAGCAGATTCTTCTTTCTTCTTGCTTCGGGGCATCCCTCCAGACCCGCCTTGAATGGCTTGGGAAGTTGCCCGAATGGCCGCTTGGCTCAAAATTCGCCCTGTTTTCAAGCCATTTTCTACCATTTCTCCGATCTTGATAGCTTCGGCGAAATGTTTTCCCATCGCCGACATCATATTTTGAAAGTAATCGGGCTCTTGAGCTTGGAGAAAAGTCGTGACCATTTCAATTTCGTCCATGGGGGTTTCACCCTGGACGCTTGCTCTCGCCACTTGATGGCATATTCTCTGAAGCTTTCTGAGGGCTTCTTTTTTAAGTTCGATAGAGAATTTCTGTCCGGCGCAATATCGATGTTGTATTGGAATTGTTTTACAAAATCTCTGGCCAGATCATCCCAGATGTGCCATCGAGATATGTCTTGATCCATATACCATTCGGATGCTATTCCGACCAAACTTTCTCCGAAGTACGCCATCAACAATTCTTCTCTGCCGCCGGCACCCCTCAATTGATTGTAGTATTTCTTCAAATGAGCAATAGGGTCGCCATGTCCGTCGTACTTTTCGAACTTTGGTGTCTTAAAACCTGATGGCAAATGGACGTGCGGGAACATGCACAGATCAGCGTAAGATACACTTTTCTGTCCACTCAGACCTTGCATGTTCTTTAAGCTTTGTTCCAAACTCCTCATTCTTTTTGCCATCTCATCTTGCTCGGGGGTCTTTGGATTTTGGCTCGGTAGAAACTCATATCGAGGTGGCTGAGAATGTGTATTGGCTGCAACCTGGGTATGGTCCCGTGTAAGCGGTGGTGCTGGGAATGTAAAGGATGAGGAGTCGAAGAAAGGAGCATGTGCGGTGGGGTGCGTTATGATTGGAACTGGCAACTCAACCGACGTTCTTGCAGACGTATCATGTGGTGTCACCCAAGGATGGGATGTGGAGGGTGATTCAGAGAGGTTTGTAGCATTGGAATACCCGAACAGAGTAGGCGGGTAATTGATGGGGGTATTTGAAATACCGCTTGACCTGAGAAGAATTTCAGGGAACCCGGGGACCAGACTCGGGGGCTCTTTCCCGTTGTTCCAATCGTCCAACATCTCGAGCATGCGGCAACGCAGCATTCTATTCTCTTCCAAAGCTGCCGACTCAGTAGCCGGGATGGTTGTCAATGAGCTTTCCTCTGAAACGGGGATGGTTGCTAAAGGCATTTCTGAAGACATGTCGGCACCCTTTTTGATCTAGTGAAATAGGAATGAGTACTCTCAGGCTGCCGAACTTTTCCTTTGGACCTTGTGAAGTACGAATGTGGTGCCAGATTACCGCAAAGTCAACCACTTTTACTAAAACCTGGAGTTTGGCAAACAAACGGTTAGTCTGAAACAACATAACAGATAAGTAATCTCACGTTGGGTGTGATGCACTTATACAGGTGATAATGTTGCTACATGTATTCGTTTGTGATGCGTCATTCCGGTTTGTATTTTCCTTCGCTTTCATCCTTCATCGATCTTCTTTTGCTCTTAACTTCTTTCCCCCCCCCTTTTTTTTTTATTTTTTTTTTATCTTTATTTTTATTTATTTATTTTTTAATGATGGTCGAATCTTATGTGGATTGCCTACGTATCATGTCCCCGCATGAATCAGACCGGGCGTAGTTCGGAAACAATAGACATAAGATGAAGTGTTCATGAATTTTATTTCAACAAACTTAAAACTTGAAACAACTTGCAAAATACAACAATGGAGAAAAACTTGTAAAAGGACAAACAGACTCTAAAACAAAAGACTCTCCTAAGCATGTTCCAACGCCTCGAATCTTTGCGCCCGGGGGGCGTTGTCTGGCCTTGCTGCAGTTCTTGGGGTGAGATCTTTCTGTATACTTTCCAATTCTGCCATGACTTGGTGGACACATTCCATGATTGAAGAAAAGAGGGCAGGTCGAGGTACTCGTTCGCAGTTCAAACACCTCATAGTAATGTAGTGCCCGATCTCATTGATCCTGGTTCTGATTATGTCCTTTTCTCTGAGCAGCTGCCCTATGTGCCTGTTCTTTGCCCTTAATACTTGAGAGTTGCCGGAGACATGGTCCAAGAGCCTATCTATTTGTCTTTCCATCCGTGCCATCAAGTTGTGACAACGGTCTCTATCTGCTTTAGCATCCTGGACTTGCCTGAGAGTTCGCTCTTTAAGAGTGGCATTTGCTTTTATCAAATCAACGATGATCGCATCATAGTCTTTCTCTACTTATTGTAGACGGAGTGCTTCTTGGTGGGCCGCTCTCTTCCATTTTGTTCGGACTGCAACCAAAGCCGCTTTTGCCTTCTCCAAGTCTTCTTGGTGTTCAAAGGCTTTCCTTTCCAAATCGTTTATCGGCATCTGATCACTCCGACTCCTCCTTGACCTTTCTGCGGCCAATTGCATCTCTTGAATTTGAGTTTGGAGTGCTTCTCTTTCCTGCTCCCAACCGGCCCTTTCCCGATCGAAGTCAGCCTGTTGTATGTCCATGGCTGCTTCCAGGATTCCTTTGTCTTCTTTTAAAGTGTTGATGCAAGATTGGAAATTTTGTGATGTTTCATGCTCAACCTCCCTAACTCTGGCTTCTATTTCTCTCTCCCAATCGACGGCATACTTCACTGACCTTTCTGACCTTTGCTCCGGTATTGGTTGGTTGTGGAACCATTCAAGATAAGCGAGACTCACTTCTCCCCGTTCCCGATCGGCAACCATTTCGTTGATGTCGGAGAGTCGACTACCGAATCACACCTTCTGTGCATAAGTCTCCCTCGGGGTCTCTTCTGTCACAAATTCCCATACAAATGATCGCATATCCTCAATTGGGGCCCTTTTCTCTTCTCTTCCCAACTGCCGCATGACACGTAGCGGGGCATATGGTTGGAAACCCCTGAAACCCATTAGTATGTAGAATGGGCGGTATGTCGACATATGCATGATTTTGGCGGAAGGGAACCAATAATAATTCCAGGTAAGTTGATCGGCTCTCAAAGAGTCGAGGAGTTCTTGCCAAGTCCTCAAGTCTTCTGGAAGGTTACAACAGGCGGCTCTGTTTGTATGACAGCGAATATAATTCAGCCAATCTGCTTTGAAGTTTATCACAATTGGGTGATGGTAGAGATGCTCTATAAACCACATTTGTAATAAAATATTGCAACCCTCAAAATAGTCTTGTCCTTCTTGGCACCGAGTTAAGGCCCGGAAGATGTCTCCTAGTATCATCGGAAGAATAGTGTGTTCCTCGTTACTCTGTAGATATGAGACCACCGCAGCCAAACGGATTCTGATGCGTCCGCCACGTTCGGGAAAAACCATGGTTCCCAAAAAAGCGATCATGAAAGCATAGATTCTTAAATCTCCCCAGGCGTCATAATTTAGCTGGTTAACAAATTCGACGTTTGAGAATTTCCCAAACCCTTCCTTATCACCAAATCTGTCGTAGAGATAATCTAGTGGCACCCAACCGTTCTCCGGACAACCGAGGGGAACCCGCCGGAGACATAGCTTTTTCAAGAAGTTATTCACACTCATCTGCCTAGGAGCTGCAGGCCTCATCTTGTGCAAATCTCTTCCGAGCCCCGTGAGTCCGCCCAATTCTTCCAAAGTGGGTGTCATTTCACAATCCCGGAATTTGAACACATTGCTTGTTGAGTCCCAAAAACTCACTAAAGCTCTGATCACATTTTTATCCGGTTTTATCATCATGATGTCCGGAAGAAATTTGAGGTGCTTGTGAACTTGATTTCTTTCCCAAGCTGAAAAACTAGTCCACCATTTACGGAGCCGATCCGGGGTTTTGTCCTGGACCATGAACATAGGTGGCATTTCGTCTCTCACCCTTTTCTGGCCGATTCGTTGCGAGGAAGTCATGCTGATCCTAGAAAAGATAAAAATTTTTTTTTTTTTTTTTTTCAAATTTTTTTTTTTATTATATATAAAAAAAATGAATCTTGTTAATACGGCCTTTCAGCACTTGAAGAAGATTTGAAGGCTGTATAACAGGATACCAGTGTGATGTCTATATTCCGTTTTGCGAAATTAGTCCTCCGGCGCCCTTTTGAGGCGTTTGGCTATTTTTGCAAAATTTCCTAACTCTCGACTAAGAACAAAAATCCTAATTCTAATATTTTTTTTTATTATTTTTTTTTTCTTAAAATAAATCAGTATTAGTTGAGCCCGATATGGGTTGCCTACGTATCTCATTTTTGGTGAGAATCAAACTTGCGTAGTTCGAAAATAAAGCACTAAATCATTTTAAGAAAAGAAAACAAACTATTTTTAAACAGCATTTCTAAAACAAATTATTTTCAAAGGAACTAGGAAAATTTATTTGGAAATTTATTTTCAAAGAAACCAAACTATTTTTGTAAAATTAAATTTTTTTTTTTTTTTGCATTTTTCAGAATTTATTTTTAAAGAACTAACTATTTTCGTAAGATTAAGAAAATTTATTTAAAAAAAATATTTTTTTTTTCAGAACTTATTATCAACGAACTAACTATTTTCATAAAATTAAGAAAATTTAGTTTGGAATTTTTTTTTTTTTTTTTTTTTTTTTTTTACATTTTTTCAGAATTTATTTTCAAAGAACTAACTATTTTCATAAAATTATTTTAACTATATACCCTGACGTTTTCCACTTCTTCCTCTTTTTAACAAACCGGTCGGCATGTAAGATCGAAACAAATAAATGCACACAAAAAGATGCAACAAGTTGGTCTTTTTTGTTTCAGGTACACCTGTCCTAGACAGGCCCAACCCCTGTGTTGAGCCTCCTAAGTCAAATATGCACATGATGCAAATAAACGTTCCTATCGGGGATCCGGCATAAGGTCTTGTTATTCTAAGTCATCATCCTGTTGGAAAAGTGTCTAGAGTGGCTTTAACTCGAGCGGACAACTCGAGCCGAAGAGTGTCAGTGCACCCGGTAGCATGGCTTTCCGGCTTAATTGACAAAACTCTCCGCCTAAACATGTGTGACTACAAAATCCTTCACCGGGTGCCAAGCACCACAGCTATCTTGAGAAAAACGGGCTATGTCCAGCAAATGCCCGGTATTGTATTTCAGAGGACTCCGAAAAGAGAAAAAATGGGTATCGGCACAATTTATATACAGTTCACGAAATATCAAAGCGGTAAAGCAACATTTAGCATATAAAATATAAACATGTAATAAAATCAGATAATAAATAAGCCAAATAAAATAATTATTCAAAGCTCGAATTCTTAAACCATGAACCGGTAGTCCTGGGTTTTATTCCCCAGCAGAGTCGCCAGAGCTGTCACACCTCCTTTTGGCGCGCCCGCTACCCGGGGGTAGGAGCGCAAGGGAGTTTTTCCAATTTAAGTGACAATGTTCGAAACGGGATTATTTTATTTATTTTTAGAGTCGCCACTTGGAATAAATTATGGTGTCCCAAGTCACCGATTTATTTAAATCCCGAATCGAGGAAATTTTTCGACTTTCCAAATGAAGTCTGCGAACCAGAAATTCTAAGTAAGGAATTCGGTTGACCCGAGGGAAGGTGTTAGGCACCCCCGGATCCCGTGGTTCTAGCACGTCGCTTCAATTATTATAAATGGCTAAAAATACCTGATTTTATACATGTTTATAAATTATATGCTCCAATTAAACCTTTTAAACCGCTATATTAATTTGAAACCATGCCAAAAGAAAGACTAATTGCAACATAGACTCGGACTTTTGACAGATAGGTGAATATATAAAAAAAGTATCCGGATTATTTATTTGAAACTATGCCGATTAAAAAACCATTGTAAAACTAACCCAAAAAAAAAATCAATTTACTTAACAGTATATCCCTTAAAATTATTTCCAATTAAAGAATCATACCAAATGATATATTATTTCCTAGCTTTTTGATTTATGGTCGGAGATTAAATGACAAGATATAAGCTAACGGAAAATTGATCAAAATATGCGAAATAGAAATAATTCACCTTGATCCAATTATAAAAAATAAGATTGTTTACTATCCTTAATCCGATGTTAATTAGCGAAAGCAAGACTATGCGATTAAAATCGATCTAACATTGGCATCTAAAACCCGGGCTAACTTATCTTGTCTACTTGAGTACAAATAGATTTCAAAGGAAAATCAAGTGAAGAAATTCAAAAATGATTCAAAATACCTTGCATTAATAATTAACATCAACCAAATTAATATCTTAAACATGCTTAAATTACTTGACTTTAACAAATTACCGGTTTAACATCTCAATCCGTATTGGCTAGTTTTACTTGCATGGATCTAAATATATGCTAACAAAAATAGAAACTAGTTAAACATAACGAAAACTAAACGATAGTCTAAAAATAAATCAAGATTACAATACAAGCCTAACGGATTTTATTTCGAATTATTCATAACGAAAGTAAGAACTAAATAGACATACATAACGGTGCGCGCTTTTAAACCCTTAATGCCTAACAGTACAATCCTCAACATAACTAACACCCCCCCAATTTAATGGATATCTAACAAAATTATTCATATGATGGCTTCGCGGCGATATTCAAAACATTCTTTCCTTTCGTTTTCAGTAAAAGAATAGACAGCCTATAGATGTGTACCTGGAATTTCAAGCAAGAAAAATGGAAGAGAAAATCAGTAGGCAGCTCCAAACAGAACAAACAGCAACAGGAACAGTAGCTAGCGCAGGTTCAGGAATCCAAGAGTAGTAAACCAGAGACCAACAACAAAGCCAAAGGTGATTTGAAACCAAAACAGAGAATCCAGCAAAACAAGAAAAGGCTAAACAGAACAAACTTAGTGAAGAAAAACTGGGGTTGTTTGTGAACGGAAACAACAAAAGGTTTGATTCAAAGTATTTGTCAAATCTGCTTTACTTTCTCTGTGTTTCTATTTTTTCCAGTGAATGTATCTCTCTGTCTGTGTGTGTTCACTGTGTGTGTTTTCAGAGAGTATATCACTGTTGTTTACTATCAGAGAGTATTATCAGAGAGTATATCCTGTTGTTTACTATCAGAGAGTATTATCAGAGAGTATATCGCTGTCTGTTTGTGTGTCCTCACTGTTTTCCAGGGAGTTCTCTTTTATAACCTACAGATCCCAACCAACAGCCCTTCCTTTTTCAGTTTCAGATCTGTCCAGCCTATATTCTTTTACCTTTTCTTCACTTTTCAGTTGTATAAGTATGGCTTTTTTAATTAAAAACTCTAAAAGGCAGAAATTAATGGCCTAACCTGCTGTCCAGCAGGTTCCATTAGTCATTCCATGTGCATTGCACTCTTTGAAACTTGGTTGTTAGTTTCAATTCTGAAACTTATCAGAATTACAACTAATTTCTCCTTAAAATCCTATTAGAGTTACAGCTATATCTTCCTTAAAGTCCCATTGGAAATACAGCTATATCCAATCCATACTTCCTAAGCTTAATCAACAGAATCATACGACTAACAGAACAGTTCGATTCAAAGCAAAACAAAGCAATGTCTGAGGTTTCACACAACCACTTCTACGAGATTAGACAAGCATTCAACATAAACACAACATGTATCATTTGATAGCAAATAAAACTGATAAAACAGTGATTCCAAGGCCTAAACGGGCAAATTCCAATTCACTGCCCCATTGTTCTAAACACATTCTCATACAAGTAATTGAGGATACTTCAAAAACAATGAAATATCAGCTATAACAGACAAACAATAGCTGGCTCAAACAATAAACAGAGAAGACTCAATTCAAGCAAAAACCAATACTGGCCGAGAGTTTTTAACACAACAAATTCGCGAATTCAAGCGACGACATTCGTTAAGTCGAATCATAACATATATGATTGATAACAAATCAATCGCGAAGGCAGTGATTTCAAAAACTCTCGGCCAAAGCAATCAAAAAATGAAGAATTAGACATTCGACAAATTTATCGAATCGAATTCCTATTTTATAGCAACATCATTCATAGCAATCAATCAGAAACAACAAATCGACCAAATAAAACGGTCCCAAATAGATGAAGAAAACAGAAAATTGGTGAAATATCCGAAGAAAAATCAACAACAAATGAAACTACAAAAACAATTAAACTAAATTGACTAGTATAAGTAAATAAAAACAGAAAAAGAAAAAAAAAATAATACCTTGAAACAGAAAAATGGAGAAACTCGGCGGCTTTGAGGCTTTGGCATTCGGGGTCGAAAAGACTTTAATTGAAATGTTTTTTTAAGTAAAAACAATCCAATTAAGGTCTATTAGACCCCAATTCCTTTTGAATTCAAACGAAAATCCCTAATTCGGATTCTAGGGTTCTTGAAATCTTGATTTGGGGTTCTTTGGTTTGGAGAACGATTCTGGCGAGGGGTCGCTGATTTTGCGCCTGTCGGCGTTGGTTGTCGAAGAAAAAGAAGGGACGGGCAGGGGAGGTTGGCGGTTCGATGGTGGCTGGGGTCGTCGCGGTGGTGCGAAGGTAGCTGTGTCGTTGCGACGGAGTAATGAAGGTTGGAGAGGATGGACGATGGGCTGGGGGTAGGTGGCTGGCGGGCGGCAGTTGCTTGACGACGGCTATGGGGTGATGGTGGTTGGTTGGACGCCGCCGGCTGTAGGAGAAAAAGGAGAGGGGCTAGGGTTTTAATTTTTGTTCTCCTGGGTATTCAAGAATAGAATGAGCAAAAAATGAAATGGGGGGGGGGTAATTTGGTTATTGGGCTTGGGTCAGGTCAAGGGTGTTGGGCGGGTTTGGATTGGGTTTGGGTTAATTTGGAGAGGTCTTTGGGTAATAAACATGTGGTCCGGGTGTTTTAAATAAAGACTGGCCCAAATCAGATTTTCCTCTTAAATATTTCCTTTTCTCTTCTCTTTTAATTTTAATTCTCAATTTATTAAAATAAATTCTAATTACACTACAAAAATCAAATTATACTATTACTAGTTATACTAACAAATATCAACCTAAAAAAATACTAATTAAAGTAGATCACACAAGCCAGACCTTTAAATGCTAAAATGTAAAGCGCGTTATATATATATATATATATATAGATATATATATATATATATATATTTTTTTTATTTATTATATTCTCAAAAACAAACTTAATTACTCTAAAAAATACAACTCAAAAAAAAATGTAAACACAACACAAACATCAATTTAACACACAATCTCACAAAAATACACGCCATAAAATAGACCATTTTTGTTTTGATTTTGTGGGAGTAATTCATGTTTAGGCAAAAATCACGTGCTCACAAACATAAGATGACCTTTTGGGTCATCACAAAGCCCATTCACACCTAAATTTGACAACTAATCATAATACCAACACAAGTATGAACAATAGGACTACAAGCCAATAGGCACGCTAGAAAGTTATGGATGACACAATTACAATTTTTTTGTGCAGGTCTAAGACAGAATACCTGGAGTGCAAGTTTAGCGCCGAGTTGAGCGAAGTAGACAGGGACGTGAAGCTTGGATCTCAGGTCATCCCCAAGAGGGACAATTTTAAATATCTTGGTCGGTGATTCAGGGGGACGGGGAGATCGACGAGGATGTCATTCACCGTATATGGGCGGGATGGACAAAATGGAGGCTTACATCAGGAGTCTTGTGTGACAAGAGGGTGCCACAGAAACTCAAGGGAAAATTTTATAGGTCTGTGGTTAGACCTGCCATGTTGTATGGGGCAAAGTGCTAGTGGGTGAAGAACTCCCATGTTCAGAGAATGAAGGTTGCACAGATGAGGATGCTCAGATGGATGTGCGGGCTCACCGGGTTAGATAAGATTAAGAATGAAGTTATTCGGGAGAAGGTGAGGGTGGCCCTAGTGGATGAGAAGATGCGGGAAGCGAGACTTAAGTGGTTCGGGCATGTGCGAAGGAGAAACCCTGATGCCCCGGTGAGGAGTTGTGAGCGGCTGGCGGTGGCTGGCTCAAGTCGAGGCAGAGGGAGGCCTAAGAAGTACTGAGGAAATGTGATTAGGCAAGACATGGCAAAAATATAGATTTTCGGGGACATAACCCTTGATAAGAGAGTCTGGAAGTCTAGTATCAGGGTTGTAGGATAAGAGCTTCTAGGTGGGGTTTGGTAGGGGTTAGGTGGGGTTTGGTAGGGCTCTCTATAGATGACTTGCTTATTGTATTGTGCCCCGCAGGGTAGTTACTGGTCAATATTATTGCACGCTTTTTAATTTATGGTCTATGTTTAGATAATTACTGTTGCGTTTTCTGCTGGAGTTACTAATGCTCTTTTGTTTTTCTTTTCTTTTGGTTTTCCTGAGCCGAGGGTCGAGTGGAAACAACCTCTCTGCCCTTTCGGGTAGGGGTAAGACCTGTGTACGTACTACCCTCCTCAGACCTCACTTTGTGAGGCTATACTGGGTATTTATTGTTGTTGTTGAAATGTCATTAGTATTTTAAATTAAAGAAAAACGTAACTAGTTAGAAAAATTTTAAGTAATAATATATCAACAGTGTCAAAGAATTTTTGCACCGGTAGAACATTTAATGTGTTACTTATAACATAGTTACTCATCATTTATTCTGGGATATTAAGTGTGAGCACGTGATTTTTGCCTTACTTGAGAAGTACTCCCGGAAAATTCAAAAATAAAAATAGTTTCGTGTTGGGTATGATTTTTGTGATTTTGTGTTATTTTATCTTTTGTGTGCACGTTTATTTATTTAAATTAAAAATACAAAAAAATATATGCTAAGTTTCGCATTGTTAGTGTTTGATATCGAAGTCATGTGATTTACATTTTTAGGTGATATGTAATTGTGTACGTTAATTGTAGTAAAAAATAGCGGTGTTATAGGTTAGTATATATACATATGTGTGTACATATGTGTGTATATATATATATATGTATATATATACATATATATATATATATATATATATATATACACATACACATATAGTACATCATGAAGATCCGATCTGGGCCAAAACTTAGTCTAAAAACCAGGCCCAAACGAATTTCCTCTAATCCAGCCCAAATACCCGTCCAAGCTTCAGCCTGTGTAACGCTTGATCTGGACCGTTGGATTTTATTATCCAACGGCCCAGATTAATCCTTTAATTCCAAAATACATTCAGCCTATGACTTGACCAAACGACACCGTTTGGTTTAAGTGAGAAGATCCTGATCGTTGATCAAGTTTGATCCAACGATCAGGATTTAACTTCTCAAATCATATATAAGGCTCATTCCATACCCCGCCCCCCAAGCCGGACCCCCCCCCCTCTCCCTTCATCTCTCTCAGGGAGCTCTCAAACACCCAGCCGTCCGCCACCATTGCGCCGCCTGCCGGAAATCGCCCCACGGCGGTTCCGGTAGGCCAATCACCACCAAACCAATGCCAAAACCTTCCCCTCACCTCCCCCATCACGAACCCAACCTCCACTAACCTCGAATCATGCCGGAGCTCCTCGAATCTTCATTTGAAGATTCGAGTCAAACTCGAACCAATGCCAAATCACCCCAAACTCACCCCAAACCCTCGCATGGCCTCCCTCGTACCCCCGCTGGCTTTCGTTTGCCTCGAATCTAACCAGAAATGCAAAAGCCCCAAATCCGAGCCCAAGAACCCTAATTTTTGAAGAAACTCAATTCAAGCCGGGTTAGCCGTAATTGAAGTCCAAGGGACTTTAGTCTAGGTGTTCTCAATCGAGAACATCTTGATTAAAGCCCGTTTGGCTTCAATAATTCCATATCTTAGTTCGAGGCTTGGGTCGGCAGATTTTTTACGAGGTATTCGTTTCTTCTTTGGTCAATTTAGTTCGATTTTGTGAATATGTGTGTTTGTTTTATTCATTGTTCCAGTTCTTATCTATCATGCTTTTAGTTTCTCATAACAGTCGATTTGTTCTCCTCCTTTGAGGCCTTTTATTTGGCCAATTCCCTCTGTTTTTAGTTGTTAAAATGAATCATAGGTTCAATGTGATTAAGGTCGTCAAGCAATTAATTCATATTTTTGATTAGTTCCTTGATCCCTGCCCGAAACATTAGGAATCAACTGTAGGTCGATCATTTGTTGTCAATTATGTGTGTTGTCATCGGCTAATCAATGTGGTCGATTAGCTTCGTAGGTCTTGTGCATTAGCATTTTTATGGCAAAGACTGATTACACACACAGAATCACTGTTGGATTGTGCTTGTTTGTGATTAAGTGATGATTGGTTATAGCTGATTGGTATCAATGCTGAATTCCGAGTTAATGAGGGTGTTTGGATGTAGTGTGTAATTGATGTAGGTCTGAATGGTATAATTGAAAGAGTTAAGGCATCAAGACTGCTGGTGGAACCTGCTGTACAGCAGAGTGCACCACCAGCTGTCTCCTGTTATAAATTTATTAAAGCCCATGCTTAAGCACAACTTAGTGGCTGAAACAGAGGCATTAGGACTGACAGGCAGGGTCTGGCAGAGAGAGGTGTGGGCAGGACAATAATTAATTGATAGTAGGCCTTTAGGAGGGGTTGGGGTTTCTTGCTATAAAGATGGCATCAAACTAAAACAGTAGGGAGAGATTAGAGAGCACATTGGAGAGTGATAGCTGAAGAGAAAAACAGGCAACCGAGACATTTTGATATACACACACAAAGTCACAGATAGAGAGAAAAAGGATAGAGAAGTCACTGTTTCATTGATTTTTTTTGGCTACTGTTTCGTGTGCCTTGATTCAATAGCTGAGTGTTTTGGCCATTTGATTGCTTGTTGTTCTTGTGTTGGTGGTGCTGTGCCATTATTGTAGCTGGTTCAGTGGTTGAGGGCTGTGGTAGTTCCAGTGATTGTGGTTAGTCATTGTGTTGTTGCTGTGAGTTGTTATTGCTTGGTCAAATATTGTTGCTGTTTCAGTATTGTTGAGGCTGGTCCAGTTTGCTACTGGTGCATTATTGTTTGTTGCTGCCTGGTTGTTTATCGTTGCTTGGTTCAAGTTTTAGTCACTAATTCAGTGATTGATAAAGTTCGATTACTGTTGGTTGTTGGGGTTGTAGCTGGTTCACTGGTGGTTGTTGCTATTGGTTTACTGTTGGTTGTTATTGGTCTTTGATTGTTGCTGCACCTGTTACTGTTTCTTGTTGCTGTTGCTGCATTGCCATTGCTCACTCTTCCTTGTTCTTCCGCATTCCAGGTACACACCTCCTGTTATTGTAGTTCCTTGGTTCGAAAAGAATGAAGTTTGAAGCTTATGCATAAAGTCTATTGAAACATGTAGTCGTCTAAAGCTCTTATGTTCAATTACATTCTGTTATTCTCCAATTAAGCTTGTATTGTTAGTCTTGGTTATGGAAAAGTGTAGCTAGGCCCAAGATACACTGTCGTTAGATAAGCACGTAAACCTGAATTAGTCTATCGTATCTCTATCCAATCTTCTCTGCTCGTGTGTGTAATCTCCAAATCTGTTAACGTTAGACCTTATGCTAAAAGCAAGATTAGCTAGGGAATTGTTACTCAACGGAATGACGTAATTAGATTAAAAAGAGTCGGGGGTGCATTTCATGTGACCCGGCCCCAATTTTGGGCAAGAGTAAACAAAGCGTGTCAGGAACCACGGGCGCATTTCATGTGGTGTGGTTCGTAGCAAGTTTTAAGTAATTTGGAATCAACTCTTAAGTAAGATACAGTGGGATGTAGTTCGCTTTAGATTTGAATCAAAGGTACGCCTCGCCCAATAGTTACACTAATCACATAGCCGTCATAAATGTACATACAAATACTTAGATTTCGAGATGCGTCGTTTCTTAACGAATATCACGCCTTTCTCAACGCAGTGTAAATAAGTAGTCGATCCGGGCGCATATTTTAGTTTTACCTTTTTAAATACGGGTGTGCATTTCATGTGACCCAAATCCAAACCCCGAAACGTTGAATAAGAACATGTTGAGGATCCGGGTGCATTTCATGTGACGTGATTCGAAAGCATATTTTTAAGCAACTTTCTCTTTCGTAAATCACAACCAATAATAAAAGCGGTAAAGGGGTATTAACTTGCACTAAGTACATAATTGTAAAAAGCGGATAGATAAGCCAAACACGACAGTTGAGCGACCGTGCTAGAACCACGGAATTCGGGAATGCCTAATACCTTCTCCCGGGTTAATAGAATTCCTTATCCGGATTTCTGGTTCGCGGACTGTTAAATAGAGTCATTCTTTTCCTCGATTCGGGATTTAACCGGTGACTTGGGACACCATAAATCTCCCAAGTGGCGACTCTGAAATAATTAAAATAAATCCCGTCTCGATTGTCCTTTAATTGGAAAAACTCTTTGCATCCTTGCGGGTGCGTAAAAAAGAGGTGTGACAGCTCTGGCGACTCTGCTGGGGATTATCTTTAGAATTCGAGCTCGGAATAACTGTTGTATTTGGCATATTTTATTATCTGATTCTTTTACATGTTGGTATCAATGTGCAAATGTTGTTTTTACTGCTTTGATATTTTGTGAACTGTACATATAAATTGTGCCGGAACCAATCTCCTCTCCGAGTCTTCTAAATCATGAAGAAGGGTGCACTTCGTGTGACTTCTTTTCTCTATAGTGTCTAATTCCCATTTTAGAACGAGGTTTGGATAAGTTGCAAAACCGGTGAAGCTTCTGTATTCCCGGGTTGCTGCCTCCTCCTCGGCTCGAGCTGTCCGCTCGGGTAAGCCAAGTCTAGAACAGATAAACCCGGGTTTTTAAACCTAGAATAACAAAGCTTCATGCCGGATCCCTAGTAGGAAACGTTTATTTGCATCATGTCGCATTTGGCTTAGGGGACTCAACACAGGGGTTGGGTCCGTCTAGGACAGGTGACCTGAAATGAACGGACTATCCTGCTGCATCCTGTTTGTCTTGCGCATTTATCTGTTATAGACTTGCATGCTGACCGGCTTTAGAGAATAAAAAAAAAAAAAAAAAAAAAAAAAAGAAAAAATGTGTTTTGTTCTTAAGATAGAAATAGCTTACTTGTCTTCCTTTAGTAAAATGAATAAATAAATAATGTCGTTTGTTTCGTCAAAACCGAACTACGTGGGTTTGATTCTCATTGGATGTGAGATACGTAGGCAACCTCCATCGGGTCCAACTTCACCTTTTGAAAAATGGCCGAAAAATCAAAACTAACTTTTGTACTAAATAAGTCGGTGACGCTGTTTTTAAAAATAGCCGAATGTTCCCGAAAGGGACGCCGGAAGGCTAATTTCGTATAAACGGCCACCTTTGGGTCAATTTTGATTTCGATCAATTTACCCCACAACCTTAAAAGCCTTCGTCCCCGAGACGTTGAAAGGCCGTGATTGAAAACTGATTTTTTTTTTATTTTTTAGCAAAACAAAGCTGTTTTCTTATTTAAATCACCTTAATAAATGTGCAGGATGAGCACGAATCAGAATAAATCATTTTCAATCTTTAGTGAAATCCCTCAGCAACTCCGTATATGGTGGAACGATTTGGAAGACAATAGCAAAAAGGTCGTAGGGAGAATTTTGGGAGGTTTGGTTGATCTGTTGAATATCGAGCCAAGGGAGGACATCATCAAGGCGCTGGTATCTTTCTGGGATCCGACCCGCAATGTGTTCCGTTTTGTTGACTTTGAATTGACGCCCACATTAGAGGAAATTGCGGGCTATGCGGGACTTAATGGGAAATTAAGAGGGCAATACCTGCTCTCACCAAGACCGGTATCTCCACATGGGTTTCTGGATCTGCTGAGCATTAGTCGGAAGGTGAAAAATGATGATCTGTTGAAAGGGTATTGCGACCTCCAATTCTTATATCAACGGTACGGCACTCCTCGGGGTTTTGAAGAGTCAAACCTTGGACTGACTCACGCAGGGAATAGAACCAAGTGGGAGGCCAGACGAATTCTAGCATTCATAACGACATTCTTGGGGATTGTGATTTGTCCGCGCGAAGATAAGAAAATAGAGATAAGTCTGGTAGGAATAGCCGATGTTGCAATCAAAAAGGCTACCAGCACGGTGGTCCCTTTGGTTTTGTCCGAGATCTATCGAGCCTTGACTGTATGCCGAGAAGGGGGCAACTTCTTCCAAGGTTGCAATCTGTTACTTCAACTATGGATGCAAGAACACCTCCATCACCGAACACGATACATGAACCATGGGTTGACGGGAAAAAACTGTATCAGAGGTTTCGAAGAACGGATGATGGGTGCTGTATTCCCTGAAGGCGTCGAGGCATGGCTTGCACGACTGAGCTCAATAGAAGCCGATCAGATTGAATGGGCATTCGGGTGGTTACCCGATGCTGAAGTAATATATATGGCAGCCGAGGAGTGTTATATCCTTCTGATGGGAATCCGCAGTGTCCAACCATATGTCCCTCACCGTGTATTACGTCAACTAGGAAGGTTTCAGGTTATTCCTACCGATCAAGACCTGAGGAAGTACGCCATTGAGTTGAGACCGGGAGTTGTATTCCCCGAAGAGAAGATTAGAAGGCTGTGGCACGAATGTCGGTTCCTTGAGCCTAAAACCATGGTTCGGGAACTATCTAAGGGAGAGGTGGACCCAAAGTACAACGTGTGGTTCGGGAAAAGATTTCAGATTCGTCGGAAATGTTCTAAAAGAGCCCATGTCCAACAATTCACGGAAGATTCACGGGAACAATGGGATTGGTTAGCAAAGGAGGAGGGGTACAGGACGAAGATTGGTAGGATAGAACAGCAGGTCCGGGACCTTCAGTTCGAGAAGAACATGCAAGCTGCCACCGACGAAGGAGACAAAAAGAAGTTGGCACAAGAAAATGACTTCTTGAGAGCTCAAATCCAGCAAATGAAAAGAGATGCTGACAGACGGTCGAGGAGTCGGGCCGACGAAAAATTGATAAGGGGTTTGAGAAGCCAAGTCACCGACATCCAAAGAGAATTGGACGAGTCAAAAGCCCAAATAACGAGGATCCGTGCTAGCTGGAAAAAGGAGGCACATCAACATGCACTTCACCTAAAGCGGGTGGAAGAGGATTACACTGATATCATCACTAGCCTGAGAGAAGCAAATGTTGTCCTTAGGGAACGGGTTTTCAAGCAAGCCCAAGATGCCAGAGCGGACCTCGACCGCTGCCACAATTTGATGGCCCGACTGCAAGGACAAGTGGATAGGCTCCTAGATCAAGTCACCAACAATGCTCGAAGATTGGGGGCGAAAAACCAGCAAATAGAGCGGCTACTCGGAGAAAGGGACATGATCAAGGATAGAATTGGAGAAATCGGGCACTATGTCGCCATGAAGTGCCTAGCTTGTGAACGAATGCCCCGCGCCGACCTTTTCGCTTCAATTATGGGTTATGTTCATCGGATCATGGAAGAGTTGAGGGAACTGCACAAGGACCTCGCACCAAGGCCCGCGGCAAGGCCGAATGATGCCTCGCGGGCCCCCAGGGACTTTAGGGCATTAGATTTTTGATTGAAAATGTATTCTGAAATGTTGAGTCAAGCCAGTTGGCAGTTCTATCTTTACTTTCCCCAGTCAAGCATTTTCCTTTGTTTTGTTGATTGTTGTAAGACGTGTTTTGTAACTACACGGTTTTATTGGATATAAAAGTTACTGAATTTTGCCACAATCTTGTTGCCAGAACTACGCTCGGTCTGATTCACGCGGGGTCGTGATACGTAGGCAATCCACATAAGATTCGACCACCACTAAAAAAGAAAGAAATCCATGGGTTAAATAACAATAAAGGCTTGCAAAGATAGTCGAAAAAGAAAAAAAAAAAGAGAAGAAAAAGAAAGAAAAAGAAAAAGGGCCGGAATGACGCATGTTAAAGAGTACACGTAGAAAGGGTTATTTGGTTAGGTGCATTGCATCCAACGTGCTATAACATATCTGTCAAACTCGGTGAACTAACAAGTTTGTTGCGTATTCCGGAAAGTTTAGCAGTTGGTTTGACAGAATATACTGGCCAGCCATCACTACCGCACTAGATCCAAAGGACCAGTTACAGTAAGCATGTCTAGTTCTGGCAAGAGTCTCGAGGAAGAAAAATCCGAGCTACAAATCATGAAAGAAGAGGTAGACCGGTTAAAACAACGGATAACAGAGATGCACCTGGCCTGGGCCAGGGAACAGTCTTCACCAAACCGCCCTACTCTCGCCTCAGCTCCGGAACATCCGCCCATCGATCCTTCAACAAGCGCCCCAAGCTATCCATATTATCAAGGGGAAAACCCTTATACATCCCAGGTTCCACCAGCTAGACAAAATACTCCTCCTCCGGTCACCCTTGTTTTTGTGGCACCTCCGCCTGCTACTTTACAGAAGTCGTCTGGTGAACCGCTTTTTCAAATACATGACAATCATTGTTATGATCCTGAGCCTACCTTTAAGGCTCCTGAACCGCATTCACATACACCTCACTGGGATAATCCGGCAGAACCGGAAAAGCACTTCCAAAGTTCGGAACACGAGGAAGTTGTCAGAAAAGTTAAAAGCCTGGAGCAGTCCTTCAGGAACATGCACGGTTTGGGCAACCAGGTCAGCGTCGCCTATAAGGATCCGTGTCCATTTCCGGACGTCCAGTTGCCAGCAGGGTTTAAAATGCCCAAATTCAACCTATACGAGGGGCACGGCGACCCAGTAGCCCACCTCCGAGGGTTCTGCAGTAAAATGAGAGGGGCCGGAGGACGGGACGAACTTCTGATAGCTTACTTCGGCCAGAGTCTGGGAGGATCTGCGCTGGAGTGGTACACTAGACAGGATCCCGGTAGATGGTTTACGTGGGATGATTTGGCTCAAGCTTTTATCGGCCAGTTCCAGTACAATCTTGAGATAATCCCTGACCGCCTATCATTGTTAAAATTAGAGAAGAAGCCCGCTGAAAGCTTCAGGGAATTTGGTTTCCGGTGGAGGGAACAGGCGGCCAGGGTAGATCCGCCGATGAGAGAGAGCGAGATGGTGGACTACTTCTTGCAGACATTAGAGCCCACCTACTTCGGACATCTGGTAACGTCCGTAGGCAAATCATTCACTGAGGTGATAAAAATGGGGGGTATGATCGAGGAAGGTTTGAAGGCCAACAAGATCATGAGTTACTCGGCACTGAAAGCCACCACTCAGGCTATCCAAAGTGGTACTGGAGGAGTACCTGGGGAAAAAGAGGAGAGAGGAAGTTGCGGCCGTCGAGTCCGGGGCATGGTTCGGAAATAGAGGCCCCGCACCCCAATATAGCCCACCCCAACCTCACCACCAAAACTACTCTCACAACCCATATAGCCACCCGCAACATTATTATCCCGCACCTGATCCCCATTTTACTGTCCACCATGCACAGTCCTATTCTGCACCTCCCGTTCATGCACCGTGGCGTGCACCAAACCCCCAGAACAATCATCCACCCCCAAGAGCTTACAGAAACCCCTCGGGCGCGAGTTTCCGTCCGAACCAGGCATTCAGGGGCGACAGGGCGCCGAGGCCAAAAACTTTCACTCCCTTAGGAGAGTCTTACACCAGTCTGTTCCACCGGTTGAAGCAAGTAGGTTTGCTAAATCCGGTTGAAGCTAAGCTACCAAACCCCCTCCCGAAGAACCTGGACCATTCAGTGAATTGTGCCTACTGCTCGGGATGTCCGGGGCACGATACAGAAAAGTGTTGGAGGCTAAAGACGGCCATCCAGGAGCTTATTGATACTCGCAGGATTGAAGTCCAGACTCCGACAGAGCCCAACATCAACCAAAACCCGCTTCCAACTCATCATGAGACCAATATGATCGAGTTGGTACGGGCGGAGGAGGGAAAGGAGAAAGCCTCTCAGACTGTAATGATGATTAAGTCTAGCGGGGCAGGAACGAGAAAAGGGCCAAGCCTTGATGAGTCGCCCAGTTGCAAGAAGGACATACCAGGAGAGTCGGAAGCAGGAAAGGAAAGTGTGAACGCGAGGTACCGGTGAAGCCGGCCAAGATAGTTGTACCAGGGGCAGCAATCAAGCCCATCTTGACAGTAGCAGGCGTTCGAATGGATCCTTTCATCATCCAGCCGGCAACACAGTTGCCAGTAACTGATAGCCGGGCTGTCCCGTGGAATTATGCTCGGATTACAACGACCTACAGAGGAAAGGAGGTGAAAGAGGAAGTTTGTGAAGCCCGAGGGTTGACCCGCTCGGGGAGATGTTTTGCCCCTGCGGAATTGAGGAAGACCACTCCGGCAGTATTGAAAAAGCCGGTCACTGATGAAGAGGCGGAAGAATTCTTGAAAAAGATGAAGCTGCATGACTACTCTGTCTTAGAGCAGTTGAAGAAGACTCCGGCGCAAATATCATTGCTATCCTTGCTGATACATTCCGAAGAACATCGGCAAGCATTGATGAAAGTCCTGAATGAGGCACATGTACCGGATAAAATCTCGGTGAGCCATTTGGAGAAGATCACCAATAGGATCTTCGAAGCAAATCGGATCACCTTCACCGATGACGAGTTGCCTGAGGAAGGCACTGAGCATAACAGGGCTTTATATCTTACGGTGAAGTGTGAAGAGGCGGTGGTTACCAAAGTCTTGGTCGATAACGGGTCCAGTGCTAACATTTGTCCTCTCTCTACACTGGGCAAATTGAAGGTAGACATCGGCAGGGTACGCAAGAACAGCGTATGTGTTCGAGGGTTCGACGGAGGAGGCAAAGCGTCGGTTGGTGACATAGTGCTAGTCTTGACAATTGGGCCAGTGGAGTTCACCATGGAATTCCAGGTGCTGGACATGGTGGTGTCATATAACCTCCTAATAGGGCGACCATGGATTCATGCCGCAAGAGCAGTTCCATCCAGCTTACACCAGCTCGTCAAGTTTGAATGGGACCAGCAGGAGATCGTCGTCCATGGAGAGAACGATCCACAATCAGGCACCATCATTCCCTTTGTTGAAACAGAAGAAGATGTTGGGCCGTGGGTATATCAGGTCTGCGATGTGGTGTCCGCCAATCGAGTTCCGGAAGGGGAATGCATTCCCGGCGACAGAACAATTTCTGCGGATGTCATGGTGGCGCATGAAATGTTGCGACATGGTTTCGTACCCGGTAAAGGGCTAGGTGCATCTCTGCAAGGAATTATACAACCGGTATCAGTGGTCGAAAACTTGGGAACCTTCGGCTTGGGATTCCAGCCAACCTCGGAGGACATCCGGCGAGCAAAGAGGAGCAAGCAGAAAACATGGGTGCTCCCAAAGCCTGTTCCACGCCTTTCCCAATCTTTTATCAGGCCCGGAGCAAGAGGACACCCAGTGACATAGATTCCCGGTCCTACGATCAGGCCAGATGAAGAGTTCTTCAGGAAGTTCGAGGACCTATTCACGGATGTATGTATGCTCGAGGACGGTGAAGGATCTAGTCACGCCGAGATACAATTTGTGGGACCAAAGGCAAAACTGAATAACTGGAAGGCTACTCCTCTCCCTGTCCGGAAGGAGTCTTGGTAGTTTGTCTTGGATTGTTTTTCTTTCGAAATTTTGTGTTGGGGGTTTGTCCCCGGAGTAAAATCCCGTTGTTTTGTTCATTTTTGATTTAAGTTTGCAGTTTGTTTTCCCTTTGTACAATTCCCATCAATGAAATTTGGTTCCTTCGTGTCTAATTTTGTTTATCTTTTTCCTTCTTTTTACTTTTCTGAACAGCCTTCTTGCAACTGATCTTAATGATATGGCGTGCTTAAAGATTAATCAACCCAGTCTAGAAAGTCAATCGGGTTTGGAAATAATGACGCATGAAATAAGAAGTGACGAGAGTGAGTCGGAGTACGGCGATGAGGAAGCCGTAGAAGAGATCGGTGAAGAATTAAGTCACTTCGAGGAAAAGCCCAAACCGAATTTAAATGATACGAGGCCGTTAATCTAGGGAATGCGGATGACGTCAAAGAAACCCGGATAAGTGTCCATATTGAACCCAATCTGAGAGAAGAATTGGTCAAAACACTCATGGAGTTTAAAGATATTTTCGCATGGTCGTACGACGACATGCCAGGACTCAGCACTGATCTAGTGGTTCATAGATTACCCACCGATCCGGCATATCCTCCCGTCAAGCAAAAGCTGCGGAAATTCAAGACGGAGATGAGTGTGAAGATTAAGGAGGAGGTAACCAAGCAGTTGCAGGCGAAAGTCATTCGTGTCACTCGATACCCTGAATGGTTGGCTAATGTAGTACCGGTGCCAAAGAAAGACGGAAAGATCAGGGTATGCGTGGACTATCGCAATCTCAACAAGGCAAGTCCTAAGGATAATTTCCCACTTCCCAATATCCATATCCTGATTGATAATTGCGCCGGACGCGAAATTGGATCCTTTGTGGACTGTTATGCGGGATATCATCAGATTTTGATGGATGAAGAGGACGCAGAAAAGACGGCTTTTATCACACCGTGGGGAACTTATTGCTACCGAGTGATGCCGTTCGGTTTGAAGAATGCGGGAGCAACATATATGAGGGCGATGACTACGGTATTCCATGACATGATACACAAGGAAATTGAGGTGTACGTGGATGATGTGATCATAAAATCTAGGCGTCAAGAAGACCATGTTGTTGACCTCAGGAAGTTCTTTCAAAGACTCCGAAGGTACGACATCAAGCTTAATCCGGCCAAATGCGCATTCGGAGTTCCATCAGGAAAGTTGCTAGGATTCATCGTCAGCCGACGGGGCATTGAGTTGGACCCATCCAAAATCAAGTCCATTCAGGAGTTACCCCGCCGAAGAATAAAACAGAGGTAATGAGTCTGTTGGGAAGGTTGAATTACATCAGTAGGTTTATTGCCCAGCTTACGGCAACCTGTGAACCCATCTTCCGCCTATTGAAGAAAGACGCTGCGATAGAATGGACGGCAGAATGTCAGGAAGCGTTTGACCGGATCAAAGGGTATCTGTCAAATCCACCCGTACTAGTTCCGCCTGAGCCAGGTAGACCCCTGATTCTTTATCTGACGGTCTTGGAGAGTTCGTTTGGCTGCGTACTGGGGCAGCATGATCTTACTGGCAGGAAGGAACGGGCCATTTACTACCTCAGTAAGAAATTTACAGTCCACGAGGTCAAGTACACTCATCTAGAAAAGACATGTTGCGCCCTGACTTGGGTAGCCCAAAAGCTGAAACACTACTTGTCTTCTTACACCACTTACCTCATTTCGCGTTTGGATCCGTTGAAGTATATTTTCCAGAAACCTATGCCTACAGGGAGGTTAGCAAAACGGCAAATATTACTTACGGAGTTCGACATCATATACGTGACAAGGACGGCTATGAAAGCTCAAGCCCTGGCCGATCACTTAGCTGAAAATCCTGTTGATGACGAATACGAACCTTTGAGGACGTATTTCCCAGATGAGGAGGTGTTGCAAATTGAGGGGTTAGAACCGACCAAGGATCCAGGGTGGAAGCTCTTCTTCGATGGAGCGGCAAACGCAAAAGGAGTCGGAGTAGGGGCTGTGCTCATATCTGAAACAGGACATCATTATCCTGTTACTGCTCAACTGCGTTTTCATTGTACCAATAATATGGCCGAGTACGAGGCATGTATCTTGGGGTTGCGATTAGCGGTGGACATGGATGTACAGGACGTCTTGGTCTTGGGGGACTCGGACCTTCTGGTACATCAGATTCAGGGAGAATGGGAAACCAGAGATTTAAAGCTTATCCCATATCGTCAGTGTTTGCATGATTTGACCAAACGCTTTCGATCGGTAGAGTTCAGGCACATCCCGAGGATGCATAATGAGGTTGCCGACGCGTTGGCTACTTTAGCATCAATGCTACATCACCCGGACAAGGTTCGTGTCGATCCGTTACATATCCATGTCCGGAATCAACATGCTTATTGTAATGTAATAGAGGAAGAGGTGGATGGTGAGCCGTGGTTTCATGATGTCAAGGAATACCTCAGGTTAGGAGTATACCCAGAACAAGCAACTGGAGATCAAAAGCGAGCTATTCGGCGGTTGGCGAACGGATTTTTCCTTAGTGGAGGGGTGCTGTACAAAAGAACCCCAGATTTGGGATTGTTGAGATGTATAGATGCAAGTCAAGCCACAACAGTGATGACGGATATACACTCGGGAGTTTGCGGACCACACGTGAGCGGATACGTATTGGCAAAGAAGATTCTTCGAGCAGGATATTATTGGCTCACTATGGAGCGGGATTGTAAGTTTCGTGCGAAGATGCCATCAGTGTCAGATACACGGAGATTTGATTCATTCTCCGCCGACTGAATTGCATACAATGTCAGCACCGTGGCCGTTTGTCGCATGGGGTATGGATGTTATTGGACCTATTGAGCCTGCGGCTTCCAATGGTCACAGGTTCATTCTGGTAACGATTGATTATTTTACCAAGTGGGTGGAGGCCAAAACATTCAAATCAGTGACGAAGAAGGCGGTAGTGGACTTCGTACACTCCCGCATCATTTGTAGGTTTGGAATTCCAAAGATGATCATTACAGATAACGGTGCAAATCTTAACAGTGGATTGATGAAAGAGGTATGTCAACAGTTCAAGATTACACACCGAAATTCCACACCGTATCGCCCAAAAGCAAATGGTGCGGTCGAGGCAACAAACAAGAACATAAAGAAGATATTGAGGAAAATGGTAGAAGGATCTAGGCAATGGCATGAAAAGCTACCATTCGCGCTGTTGGGTTATCGCACTACCGTCCGGACTTCGGTAGGTGCAACTCCTTACTTGTTGGTATACGGGACTGAAGCAGTAATACCCGCAGAAGTTGAGATTCCATCCCTCCGAATCATCGCTGAAGCTGAGATTGATGACGACGAGTGGGTCAAAACCCGATTAGAGCAATTGAGCTTGATCGATGAAAAGAGATTGACAGCGGTATGCCACGGCCAATTGTATCAAAAGAGAATGGCGAGAGCATATAACAAGAAGGTACGTCCCAGGAGATTTGAAGTGGGACAGCATGTGCTGAAGAGAGTTCTACCACATCAGGCCGAGGCGAAAGGCAAGTTCGCTCCAAATTGGCAGGGACCTTTTGTGGTGACTAGAGTATTATCCAACGGCGCTCTATGTTTGACTGATGTCGAGGGAAGATGCACCGATATGGCTATCAATTCTGATGCAGTCAAGAGATATTATGTGTAATTCTTTAATGCATTTGTCAACGTTTGGTTTCGTTTGTGTGTACTTGGCATTTTTCGGAGAATGAAATGACGGAGGCAATTTTTCTACTACCCAAACACTTTAACCTTTGTTTCCCCATTTGAGCCTTAATTATTCTTTCATATACCCTCTTTCGGAATCATCGAGGAAGATGTGTAACAGAATAGAAAAGAAACAAAGAAGTAATACAAGAAAAAGTGAACTACGTTCGACCTGATTCCTCAAGAAGGATACGTAGGCGCCACGCGGCTCGGTCATAATAAAATAAAAATCAAAAATCCCCCAAGCAACAAAACTGGGGCAGAAGTCATTGTTTCGTTTGAAAGATAGTGTGGATTCCGAAAGTTGTAATAAGCTAACCGTTGAGGCTAAACCCCTTTCTTCGGCCTCACGCGCAGAAACCATATCAAGAACCAGAAAGACCTCTCGATCGGTATTTGAGAAGTGCCAAGTCATGTGAATGAAAGCCAAGAGTGACATCCCGACCCTCGATTGAATCCAGGATGCACAAGCCGAAAGGGGATAACGCTCTAGAGGGAATCTCAGGGGTGATACCCCGCCGCGAGGAAAGAAAGCATAAATGAGAGAGTCTTAACGGTGAAAACCCTCGCGGGCACCTTAAGGCGAAGGAAGTTGAGAGAAGTAAAATGAGAGAGTCTTACGGTGAAAACCTTCACGGGCACCTTAAGGCGACAGGAGATGGAGAGAAATGAGAGCATCTCACTAGTGAAAACCCTTTGAAGGGCACTGTGAGGTGACAGGATGAGATGGGTACAAGATGTCGGCATGAGACAAGGTTGGGACACCCGTTTACCTCTAGCAGGACGCGGTATCGGAAAGTGATTGACATGAATAGACTGGGTAGTTTAATCTCAAAGGCGCGGCATAACATTGGATCAGGCACACATTCAGATAAGTTTTCCTATTTTGAGTTCAGAAAAGTTTTCTCTTCTTTTGTCATTTGCGGTCGGTATTCTTTTCTTTTCTTTCATTTTTCGAAAATTGATTTTTCAAAGCTTACTACCAAGTCTCCCAAAGCAGTGTATTGAAAGTGAATAGGCATGGAACGAGGCAATAGGACAGAAGTCGTTACGATAGTAAGATTGGGATGACAGGCTGAGTGGAAGGTTCGCAAGAATTATGGAGTATGATGGACACATGTGGCATGTCCGAAAGATGATTTCACGCAACAGATCACCGGCTAAAAAGAGTCGGACCAAACCGAAGAGTGGAATAAAAGGAAAGGTGAGAGGTCGTTCGTGGAAAAAGCATCTTCCCAAGCAAGCGTCAACGTCGTCCTCAAAGTTCGAGAGAGGCCAAGCAGCTGAAAGAGAATGGCCTCAACAAGAGTGGCACGACCACTCGCGGCCTTTTGAAACTAACAATTTTTCTTTGATTTAAAGCAGGAAAAGAGGGTCCGACGGCAGAAAAGCATACCGTCCAGAAGTTTATCACGCTGGGGCAGAAAATTTTCTCTTGTTGCGAAAATTTTCTGGAAAGCAAGACTCGGAGGATAAGGGTAGAAAGCAACACAAGATGGGGTGATCTTTGAGCCGGGTATCATCTCCAGCCGCTGTTGGAGAAAGAAAAATGGCTTCGAGATTCCCCCGGCGGTATTACATCCTATAATTTGATCAAGGAAACAAAAGCGTGAGTCCCAGAAGAGGTAGGGGAAAAAGGAAGAGAATGAGGGGTGAAGGAAACAAAGAATACTTCCTCAGCAGCATCACCCCCAGCAGGCGAGTAAACAGTTCCGAAAATATCCCCAGCAGCCAGAAGAAAAGTAATACGACCGGGAAAGCAATTCCAAGACCGGATAATTCAGAAGAGAAGGTGTTCCGAGAGGTAACGCAGGAACAAGGATAGGGTACAAGAGGCAAAGGAAGGTAATCAAGATAGGATGAAAATCAGTGAGTAGTAGTTGAAGTCAGGGAGCCCGCCTGGAGAATGGAGTGGCGATTTAATTTTGAAGTAGTAGTTGAAGTCAGGGAGCCCGCCCTGGAGAATGGAGTGGCGATTTAATTTTGAAGTAGTAGTTGAAGTCAGGGAGCCCGCCTGGAGAATGGAGTGGCGATTTAATTTTGAAGTAGTAGTTGAAGTCGGGGAGCCCGCCTGGAGAATGGAGTGGCGATTTAATTTTGAAGTTGTAGTTGAAGTCGGGGAGCCCGCCTCTGGAGAATGGAGTGGCGATTTAATTTTGAAGTTGCAATTGAAGTCAGGGAGCCCGACTGGAGAATGGAGTGGCGATTTAATTTTGAAGTAGTAGTTGAAGTCGGGGAGCCCGCCCTGGAGAATGGAGTGGCGATTTAATTTTGAAGTAGTAGTTGAAGTCGGGGAGCCCGCCTCTGGAGAATGGAGTGGCGATTTAATTTTGAAGTTGTAGTTGAAGTCGGGGAGCCCGCCCTGGAGAATGGAGTGGCGATTTAATTTTGAAGTTGCAATTGAAGTCAGGGAGCCCGCCTGAAGAATGGAGTGGCGATTTAATTTTGAGTAGTAGTTGAAGTCAGGGAGCCCGCCTGGAGAATGGAGTGGCGATTTTATTTTGAAGTTATAGTTGAAGTCGGGGAGCCCGCTTGAAGAATGGAGTGGCGATTTAATTTTGAGTAGTAGTTGAAGTCAGGGAGCCCGCCCTGGAGAATGGAGTGGCGATTTAATTTTGAAGTAGTAGTTGAAGTCGGGGAGCCCGCCCTGGAGAATGGAGTGGCGATTTAATTTTGAGTAGTAGTTGAAGTCAGGGAGCCCGCCCGAAGAATGGAGTGGCGATTTAATTTTGAAGTAGTAGTTGAAGTCGGGGAGCCCGCCCGGAGAATGGAGTGGCGATTTAATTTTGAAGTAGTAGTTGAAGTCGGGGAGCCCGCCCGGAGAATGGAGTGGCGATCTGTTTTAATTTGGTAGAGGAAAGCGGTAGAATGTAACGAAATCTTCGGCATGAATCCAAGTTCGTAAGAAGAGACGAAGCATCGGAAGGAACGCCAAGTCAGACAAGATGGCAAGGAGCGCGACAAGATCAAGTTCAAAAGGATAGATAAGAACTTGTAGTACTGTAACTTAGTCTAGCTTCTTGTTTTTCGTTGCTTAGTGCGGTGTAACGAGGAAATCAGTTGAGCAGTGGTAACAGCAGTAACATCGGCAGTAGCAGTAACAGCGAGATCGCAACAGTCATGGTAGTCCCAGCTACCAAAACTTCCCGAACTACATTGACCTGATTCCCTTTTAGCCAGGGATATGTAGGAGACCTTTGAAGCAAGGTTCGGTCAAAACTTTTCCAAAATGCTTCATACGGAGTACTCGAATGGGCAAAATCGCTTATATCCGCTCACTTATCTTTGCACGAAAACTCTGCGTGTTTACGCGCAAATAAGAGTAATTGTGAGCACGTGATTTTTGCCTTACTTGAGAAGTACTCCCGGAAAATTCAAAAATAAAAATAGTTTCGTGTTGGGTATGATTTTTGTGATTTTGTGTTATTTTATCTTTTGTGTGCACGTTTATTTATTTAAATTAAAAATACAAAAAAATATATGCTAAGTTTCGCATTGTTAGTGTTTGATATCGAAGTCATGTGATTTACATTTTTAGGTGATATGTAATTGTGTACGTTAATTGTAGTAAAAAATAGCGGTGTTATAGGTTAGTATATATACATATGTGTGTATATATATATATATATATGTATATATATACATATATATATATATATATATATACACATACACATATAGTACATCATGAAGATCCGATCTGGGCCAAAACTTAGTCTAAAAGCCAGGCCCAAACGAATTTCCTCTAATCCAGCCCAAATACCCGTCCAGCTTCAGCCTGTGTAACGCTTGATCTGGACCGTTGGATTTTATTATCCAACGGCCCAGATTAATCCTTTAATTCCAAAATACATTCAGCCTATGACTTGACCAAACGACACCGTTTGGTTTAAGTGAGAAGATCCTGATCGTTGATCAAGTTTGATCCAACGATCAGGATTTAACTTCTCAAATCATATATAAGGCTCATTCCATACCCCGCCCCCCAAGCCGGACCCCCCCCCCTCTCCCTTCATCTCTCTCAAAGCCCGGTGTAACGCCGCCCTCCTCCGCCGTACTCCGCCTGCCGGAAATCGCCTCACGGCGGTTCCGGTAGGCCAATCAAACCCAAACCAACGCCAAACCTTCCCCTCACCTCCCCCATCACGAACCCGGCCTCCACTAACCTCGAATCATGCCGGAGCTCCTCGAATCTTCATTTGAAGATTCGAGTCAAACTCGAACCAATGCCAAATCACCCCAAACTCACCCCAAACCCTCACATGGCCTCCCTCGTACCCCCGCCGGCTTTCGTTTGCTTCGAATCTAACCGGAAATGCAAAAGCCCCAAATCCGAGCCCAAGAACCCTAATTTTTGAAGAAACTCAATTCAAGCCGGGTTAGCCGTAATTGAAGTCCAAGGGACTTTAGTCTAGGTGTTCTCAATCGAGAACATCTTGATTAAAGCCCGTTTGGCTTCAATAATTCCATATCTTAGTTCGAGGCTTGGGTCGGCAGATTTTTTACGAGGTATTCGTTTCTTCTTTGGTCAATTTAGTTCGATTTTGTGAATATGTGTGTTTGTTTTATTCATTGTTCCAGTTCTTATCTATCATGCTTTTAGTTTCTCATAACAGTCGATTTGTTCTCCTCCTTTGAGGCCTTTTATTTGGCCAATTCCCTCTGTTTTTAGTTGTTAAAATGAATCATAGGTTCAATGTGATTAAGGTCGTCAAGCAATTAATTCATATTTTTGATTAGTTCCTTGATCCCTGCCTGAAACATTAGGAATCAACTGTAGGTCGATCATTTGTTGTCAATTATGTGTGTTGTCATCGGCTAATCAATGTGGTCGATTAGCTTCGTAGGTCTTGTGCATTAGCATTTTTATGGCAAAGACTGATTACACACACAGAATCACTGTTGGATTGTGCTTGTTTGTGATTAAGTGATGATTGGTTATAGCTGATTGGTATCAATGCTGAATTCCGAGTTAATGAGGGTGTTTGGATGTAGTGTGTAATTGATGTAGGTCTGAATGGTATAATTGAAAGAGTTAAGGCATCAAGACTGCTGGTGGAACCTGCTGTACAGCAGAGTGCACCACCAGCTGTCTCCTGTTATAAATTTATTAAAGCCCATGCTTAAGCACAACTTAGTGGCTGAAACAGAGGCATTAGGACTGACAGGCAGGGTCTGGCAGAGAGAGGTGTGGGCAGGACAATAATTAATTGATAGTAGGCCTTTAGGAGGGGTTGGGGTTTCTTGCTATAAAGATGGCATCAAACTAAAACAGTAGGGAGAGATTAGAGAGCACATTGGAGAGTGATAGCTGAAGAGAAAAACAGGCAACCGAGACATTTTGATATACACACACAAAGTCACAGATAGAGAGAAAAAGGATAGAGAAGTCACTGTTTCATTGATTTTTTTTGGCTACTGTTTCGTGTGCTTTGATTCAATAGCTGAGTGTTTTGGCCATTTGATTGCTTGTTGTTCTTGTGTTGGTGGTGCTGTGCCATTGTTGTAGCTGGTTCAGTGGTTGAGGGCTGTGGTAGTTCCAGTGATTGTGGCTGCTGTTAGTCATTGTTGTTGTTGCTGTGTGTTGTTACTGCTTGGTCCAATATTGTTGCTGGTTCAGTATTGTTGAGGCTGGTCCAGTTTGCTACTGGTGTATTATTGTTTGTTGCTGCCTGGTTGTTTATTGCTGCTTGGTTCAAGTTTTAGTCACTAATTCAGTGATTGATAAAGTTCGATTACTGTTGGTTGTTGGGTTGTAGCTGGTTCACTGGTTGTTGTTGCTGTTAGTTTATTGTTGGTTGTTATTGGTCTTTGATTGTTGCTCCTGTTACTGTTCTTGTTGCTGTTGCTGCATTGCCATTGCTCACTCTTCCTTGTGCTTCCGCATTCCAGGTACACACCTCTGTTATTGTAGTTCCTTGGTTCGAAAAGAATGAAGTTTGAAGCTTATGCATAAAGTCTATTGAAACATGTAGTCGTCTAAAGCTCTTATGTTCAATTACATTCTGTTATTCTCCAATTAAGCTTGTATTGTTAGTCTTGGTTATGGAAAAGTGTAGCTAGGCCCAAGATACACTGTCGTTAGATAAGCACGTAAACCTGAATTAGTCTATCGTATCTCTATCCAATCTTCTCTGCTCGTGTGTGTAATCTCCAAATCCTGTTAACGTTAGACCTTATGCTAAAAGCAAGATTAGCTAGGGAGTTGTTACTCAACGGAATGACGTAATTAGATTAAAAAGAGTCGGGGGTGCATTTCATGTGACCCGACCCCAATTTTGGGCAAGAGTAAACAAAGCGTGTCAGGAACCACAAGCGCATTTCATGTGGTGTGGTTCGTAGCAAGTTTTAAGTAATTTGGAATCAACTCTTAAGTAAGATACAGTGGGATGTAGTTCGCTTTAGATTTGAATCAAAGGTACGCCTCGCCCAATAGTTACACTAATCACATAGCCGTCATAAATGTACATACAAATACTTAGATTTCGAGATGCGTCGTTTCTTAACGAATATCACGCCTTTCTCAACAGTGTAAATAAGTAGTCGATCCGGGCGCATATTTTAGTTTTACCTTTTTAAATACGGGTGTGCATTTCATGTGACCCAAATCCAAACCCCGAAATGTTGAATAAGAATATGTTGAGGATCCGGGTGCATTTCATGTGACGTGATTCGAAAGCATATTTTTAAGCAACTTTCTCTTTCGTAAATCACAACCAATAATAAAAGCGGTAAAGGGGTATTAACTTGCACTAAGTACATAATTGTAAAAAGCGGATAGATAAGCCAAACACGACAGTTGAGCGACCGTGCTAGAACCACGGAATTCGGGAATGCCTAATACCTTCTCCCGGGTTAATAGAATTCCTTATCCGGATTTCTGGTTCGCGGACCGTTAAATAGAGTCATTCTTTTCCTCGATTCGGGATTTAACCGGTGACTTGGGACACCATAAATCTCCCAAGTGGCGACTCTGAAATAATTAAAATAATCCCGTCTCGATTGTCCTTTAATTGGAAAAACTCTTTGCATCCTTGCGGGTGCGTAAAAAAGAGGTGTGACATTAAGTAATATTTATTAAATAAATTTACTTGTTATTATCTTTTATAAATTTTATAACATAGTAAATATTTCTTGCACTCGAAGTCAAACTCTAATTAAAATGGTAATGAAATTATTTATTGAGATAAAATATAGCATCTCAACAAGATTGATAGGGATTAGGTTTATCCTTGACAATAATAGCTGACTAGATGCATAGTAAACCATATCCTTTCTTGGATTTATACTATTTAACGTAAACCAATGGATTTACATCTCATAATGACATTGCCAATGGCTTATCTTTTATTTTTTATTTCAATATTTATCCAATTTGTACTTTTTTTTAAATTTTACATTTCTTTTTTCTAACAAGGACAATCAGTGGACTAGGATTCAGGATAAGATCTACCCCTTCTTTTTTTTTTCATTTATTATATATTTATTTCTGAATTTCATAAACATTGACAATGTAATTTATTTCATACTTTTTAATAAATAATTTAATTGTATAAATTAGATTAGTTATCATTTTTATGAAATTATAAATTAATAAATAAAAATTATATAAAATTATAATAAAAGTGATCTGATTGTATAAATATATCTTTACACGTCAGACTGTGTATTTTTATATATATATACCCCCATTAGCCCCATTATTGTATTTACTTATCTTTAAGGTTTCTTAATTATTATCTAAACAAAGTTTTTTCTTTTCCATTTTATTTATAATGATAAGTTATCATCTCAATATTATATAAACAAGATATGTCTCATCTGTTCTTCTCTTCTTCTCCTTCTTGTCTCAAAGATCTAAACTTTTTCAATGTTAAACATTTCTCTTTCTCTATTTACAAATTCCATCACCAACCTTTTCTTTAAAATCCCATTTTTATAATTTCCAATATTTCTTACTTTTGCCTTATAATATTATTATTTGTGTGATCTGAAGCTGAGGAAAATTAAAAAGAAATGTCTGTGAGTATGATAATGAAGAAAAGAGAAGTTGAAGGTTCATCTGGATTTATGCATGCATTATCATCTCTTTGTGTTGATCAAAAACAGAAATTTAAAGAAGATCAGAGATTTTTTTGTGGTAATAATAAAAATATGGTTTTTTATGAAGGGAAAATTAATGAAGAAAAGTCATTGAATTCATGTAGTTCTTCATCTTCTATTGGAAAAAATAGTGATATTTCAGAAGGATCAATGGAAAAAACAGATGATTCTGAGGAAGTTCAGAGTTCTTATAAAACTCCTTTGAATTCTATGGAAACTCTTGAGGAAGTTTTACCAATGAGGTAATTTTTACAGCTTTTTATCTTTTTTTTTTGTTCCTATTTTCTCTTATTTTTTAGATGAAAAAAAATTGCATTGTTTTTCACGAAAAGAAAAAGTAAATAAATTGCATTCATCAACATCCAGCAACTGATGAAGTTTTTCTTTTAAATTTATTGAGGTTTTTCCTTTTTTTTTCCTTTCAAACTTTTAATGTTCTTGTTTTTTTAATGATCTTTTCTAGATTGCTTGTGTTGTTTTAGGAGAAATCAAAGCTTTTAATTTGTTTGACAAAACCAACTTTTTCCTTAGTTTATTAATCAATTTTTTTTGATTAAGAACATAGTGGGGTTGCTAATTAGCTGGAATTCAACTATTATATTATTATTTAGGAAATCCAGATTCTTTAGCATATTCACCAATATTATAGTCTCCTATTTTTTATCCTTTTAAATTTTCATTTTCTTGAGAAAGTGAGAATCTCCAACACGACAGAAATCAAGAATCATTTTTTTTAATTAATAAAATTTAAACAAAAATGTTTTCAAGGCGTTATCAAAATGATTCTCATGATTTACCCTTTCTTGTTGGAATCTATGCCTAGAAAATTAATTTTTCTCATGTGCTCTAATTATTTTTACCAAAAATATTATTCACTTTGTTCCAATTTAGGTGAATTTGTTTGATCGGCCACTGACTTTAAGAAAAAGACAAATATTTTTGGAATTTGTGGTTCTAAACAAGTCCAAATGGGCCACAGTATTTGGGTTGTTATAAAATCTTATCAAATTTAGAAAGAGTTAAACTAAATTGTTATCAAATTTAGAAGAAGTTAAACTAAATTGTTACCAAATTTAGAAAGGTTTTGTTCTCTTTGAAACGGACCAAAAAAGAAATAGGTTTTAAACAAATTGGAACAGGGTGAATACTAATTTTTATCTCTTTTAGTAGGTTATTTTTAGGAAAAAAGATATTATTTCTAGATTTCCAATTTAATATATGTGTTATTTTGTGCAGAAAGGGTATCTCAAGATTCTATAATGGAAAGTCAAAATCATTCACAAGTTTAAGAGAAGCTTCAACTGCATCTTCAACAAAAGATTTAGCAAAGCCAGAAAATGCATATATTAGAAAAAGAAGAAATTTATTGGCGTGTGGTTTAGCTTGGGATACAAACAAAAACAGAGGTGGAATTTCAAAAAGAGTAACAAATTCAAGTAGAACAACATTAGCATTAGCTGCAGCTATGAATTGTTGTTCATCAACAAGTTCAGGACTTAGCAGCATTAGTGAAAACACAACAAATTCTAACACAATGTCATCAACATCATCTCTTCCTTTCGTATCGCGCTTTAATCCTCATTTCAAAGAGTACAACAATCACAACCATAGTAATGGATTGAATTCTCCTTCTTTATCGCCATTAGCTCGTGGGAATTTCTCGGGTTGGAGATCATTTTCCTTAGCTGATTTGCAGCAATGTGAGTTTGTTTCTGTTACAAGAAGTCCTACATTAGAAACTGCTGCTGCTGCTGGTAATGCCAAAGTGGAAAATGAGCCAACTTGAGCAATATGGTATAATTTCTTGTCCAAGAATTTGCATAGAATTAGTATAAACAGAATTTCTTGTTCAGTTTATTTAGCAACAGGATTCAAGAATTCTTGTCCTTTTAGCTAGCAAGTCTCAATGCCCATCCTTAATAGAAGCATCCAAGTTCAAATGCTTTTGGATAACATCCTTCTTTTTAAGCTAACCATCGACATATTTTAATTAATGAACGTATAGTAGATATACCGATTTATCGCTGCAACTCATTAGTCATTTAACGTTGGGAGATGAATGAATGAACGAATGAGCAGTTTGGGATGTAACATGAGAAATAAAGATATGAATTCCTTTAGATTAACATTTTCTGAGCTGAAATTACTGGCGTTTTACAATGATAAAATTAGAATTTCGTCCGATTACAATATTTTTATTTACTATAGCCCATGTCTTTCGCTCGATTTTAATATTTTCGTTGTCATAACCCATGTTTTCCGCCGTGGGTTCGGGCCCTTCGATTGCATAATATTTTTTTGAGAACTATAGTCACGATCTAAGACCGTAGGCCGGGCCTACAGCGGAAGGCGGACGGAATCCCTATTTTTTACCGTAAAACACCAAAAGAAATGTTTTACTGTAGCCTGATTAATGCCTATAGCAACAACAATGCCTTAATGGATATAGTTGATTTAACTTTGATTATTTTTATCTCCTCCACCTCCAACTTTTAACAAGTTTTTATCTTATGAGCCCATATTGCTTTATAGGAGAAAGGCCACATTTAAAGTGACAACATCCCCAAAGCTAACAGTTAACTTATCCCCACTGTTTTCCCTGCTAATGGAGCTGGCACCGAGTGATGTGGTGGAGATAGGAAAAACCATTTTTTTCGCTTGAAGCAAAAGGTTTTAATAGGACATTATTTGTCACTATTAAAGCAAAAGCAAAAGACTTTAAATGTCACTATTAACGGACATTATTTTGTCCTACCAGAATAGGACACTCCACTGCAGCTTAGCAAGTGTAAAACGTTTGAATATTCTGCTATTCAGATTTCAGCGTGACTTCAAATGATTCTTCAAACTTTTATGAATTACATAATAACAAACTAAATAGAAGACTTAAAGCCATACATTTTTATAACTAACAAGAAATTGAAGATAATCAGTATTCAGTCGTTAAGTTCTAGAGCAAGTAAATGCCCCCATCTTTCAAACAATATTTTTTATCTTAAATTGACAAACCATTTTCTAAATGGGTACTAAGACTATCGAAATCTTTCAGCTAAAATTGACCCCATAGAAAAGTATAAAAATGAAGTCTTTTAATAAAGACAGTAGCTGCTGTTAGGGCAAAAATAACTGAAGAACAATTATACAGATCACATAGTTAAGTATGCAACTCATCAATCCTTGGAACCAGGTTCAAGAAAGAGCACACTTGCCGAACTATGAGACTTGGCTCGCTATTTACACTTGAGGAGTGGAACAAATGTAGGAGAACTTGAATGGTTGCATTTGTTACAACATGACGGATTTCGATAATTTTCCAAAATATCAGATAAATAAGGGTATTCACAGTAAATGTACATCAACAAATACAAGCCTAACATTTGTACAGGGAACAGAAATGGTTAGTCAGGTAAAGGAAATATGGCTACATCTCTAAAATGGCAAGTGCCTTGAAAACTTCAAAGGCAGGAAGATACAACAATGAAATAACCAACATGACAGATATACAGAGCTCAAAGAGGCGGCATTCCGAAAAAATAAGAAGCCTTTTGAGTAAATTGCACCTAATGCCTGTACAGATCCTACTCTAGACCTAGACTGCCGTGTAAACAATCTGGTGGCATTTTCTTTTTGGTTGACAACTTGTCCAGCATCTCCATGAATCAGTTCCCAACTTCAGATGCAGTTTTCCCCAGGCAAGAATTGGTGACGTTGCACGTTGCACTGTGTGCAATGTCGCGAATGGACAATGCTGGGAGTTGTACAAGAAAGAAAAGCTCTGAATGTGCCAAAAGAAAATTTACTTTGCATGCTGTATCATAAGCAACGCCGATGGATATTCAGATAGGAATTTTGGCAGCTCCATAAGTGAAGGATCTAACTCAGGAAGTGCCATATAAATGTCTTCTGTTAAGAACGGAATACTGCAAGCAGCAACAAATAATTAAATAAGGCAACGGTGAAATGATCAAATGAATTCTCCATACACCAAGCAACTGATATGAAGCTTGCATCTTATGGACTCATATTTCATTAAGCAGAAGGGTAGATTAACGTCACACCGAATGGCATTTGCAATATTGATGTGATCTATGAACTGGTTCTTTATGCTATCCTTTAAATATTTAGTTTGCTAAACTAAATGTTATTAAGCATGTGTGTAACCAGGACAAGCTGCTACTTGGAAAAATTACTTCTAATGATTAAGATATTGTTAATCATAGATGATATCAGAACCAAACAGTAAACTAATTTATATCCTGCTTTGACAAAGAACAATTAACTAGTAGTTTTAGGATAGGCATACCTCAAAAGGAAAAAAAAGCTGGAATAGCAGTATATATCAGTAAACCATACCTCAGATCATCATCCAACAAAAATGAATTAGATGTTAGATTCTGAGAATCCTTGTTTAAAATCTCCCTCATCTGCGCGACAACCTACAGAGTATACAGAGTCATAAGCATATGAGCCAAAACATTCACGGCAAAAAGACAGGAGAATTGCATTGAAACACTTACCTCATTTGACACACTTTGAGTTCCATACTTGTCATCCCAATACATGGTACTAATTCGATATATTTGCCTGATTGTCAATGCCTGTTCAAGATGAAATACTTCCGATATTCAGTCTGCAAACAAGATTGACATCACAATGACATGCTGTGCCATTATCTCTTACCGGGCAAAGGTCCTGTCTTATCTCTTCCAGTGATTTCTTCCTCTTCTGATGAATTACCTAGATAGCCACGGCGAATAAAATTTTAAGCTCAGAATGAAACGTTCAGATATTAAAGTGCTATTTAGCAAGGTATGGTATTTACCAGAAATCCAACAGCTTGTCTGATATAATTAAGTTCATGCCAAGATGTACCTGCAAACTACATTCAGCATCCACATACTTCTTTGTCAGTTCAACATCTACATTGGAGAATGCACAGGAGAAAAAAAAAGTCTCTCTTGATACCTCTTCTTTTGCATTGACTATCCATTTTTCTAATTCTGCCAAACCAGACTTCACATATTCTCCATTTGAAAATGTGCAACATTCTCGTCGGAGTAAAAGACTTGCATAAAATCAAAGACAATCATAAGCTTTATTTTCACAAAAGAAAAAGGATTGGATTAAAAGAAGAAGAAACTTGTAAGTTGATGATACCTGTTAAAAAGTGATATATTGATGAAGGAGAAAACCTGGGTTGTCAGCTTGCGGATGAAAAATGAAGGCACCTGGAAATACATCCATTTGTAGACAGTAAACTGACAAGAGAACGAAATTGCAAGTTTTGAAGTAACAAGAAGTTAGAAGAAACAGACACCCTCCTATCACACCCGACTAATCTTTTTTTTGTCAGGGTAAATTGTATTAATCAAAGGGGATGGAAGTCCCGCATACACCTCAGACTAATCTTTTGCAAGTGTACTAACTATCAATGCTGTAATTGCAAGAGACACAAAAACAGAATACAAGCTTGTTTGAAGCAATAACAGAATATAAGCTTTTTTGAAGCAATACCCAAAAAAGAAAATATCATTTGGATGCTTTGGAGGTTATTGAGCAATACAAAATAGAAGAAAAGGAAAATTAAGGAGTAAGATAAATCATCAAGGTGTAATATATCATTAAGGTGATCGGGAATCCTCGGGGAGCACTGAAATAGACGTACAGGCAAGCTGAAATAAGGCATGTGCACATTGCGAACTAAATAACCTGACCACAAATACCCGACACATACTTGGTGACTTGGGAACATGGCTTTTCTATAAAGGTATTTTATATGAGACTTCAACTATCCTCTTAATGTTCTCCAAAGAAAATAGTTATATTCTAAAACATCTCAAAATCCTGGCCAAATGCAAAGATTTAACTTGGGGTGGCGGTGATTTTGTGTGTGTGTGTGTGGGGGGGGGGGGGGAGGGTTTGATTGAGTTACACATCCCATAATCTTAAATCCCAAAAATTAACCACTATCCTACAATTAGGACCACCACAAGATTTTTTTTCCTCGAGAAATGGAAAAGCCCAAAGCCCCTCAAAAAGTAGCTATACCCACTTTGCTTCCTCGGTAACTCGAATCACCAACTTTCATGGCTGAGGTTGAGGACCCTTTCCACCAGGCTATCCCTCCTTTATCACTATTCATAACCAAAATTGTTGTTTTAAAAACAAGAGTCAAACAACACGTTCAGCTTGAAAGAGGGAATAAAAAACAGTTGTTGCAATAGAAATAAGGATAAGCTGTTTATTCTAAGTCTAGTAACGGTAAACATAATATGGAATAGCAATTGTAAGGACTTTGCAACATTAAAATGCAACTACAAACATGACATGAAAATTGCATCAAAGAAATTCTTCATGGATTCAATACTGCAACCTCAAATGAAGAGTGAGAAAAAATATAGCTAAATGAGACGATGAGAAATGAGAACAATATGCATACATGATTTCCGCGTAAGCGACTCAAGAAAGAATCCAGAAATTTGATGATGCTATCCCACTGACTGCTTGGTGCCTGTTGAGGGATACCACCAGGTGATCTAGTTGATTTGCCTCCATGCACCCGTTGGATTTTTGGTGCCTTCACACATGAACACGTGATACAGAAAATTAAAATTACAGTCCTAGGAAAAAAGGCAGCCTATCAGGTGATGTACATATCATGCTTAACTACAGGAAGAGCATGAAACAATCAACAAGATTCCCCAATTTAGCTTTTTTTGTTCTTAAGAATCCCCCAAATTAGAGTTTCAGAGAAATCCCCCAATTAAGCAGCAGTTGCTTTTTTAAAATTCAACAGAGTTACCATACGGCAATCAAATATCAACCAATACCACCGCAATACCAAACAAGTTGGGATTGACTAGATGATTCTGTATCAGTTTCACATTTTTTGGGCCCATTTACATTCTAATAGTAATAATACTCCCTCCTTCCCAATTTATGTGATGCAATTTAAGAAAGAAAGATTGAAAGAATTTTGAAACTACAGGTCTAAAATGAGGCATAGATATTTGTGTGGCTATAAATCATCTCGGGGTAAAATAAGTTTAAAGTTACGTTGTTTCCAAATATAGAAAGGTATCATTCTTTTTTACACAGGCTAAAAAGCAAAGTGCATCACTTAAATTGGGTCAAAGGGAGTTAAACTTTTGACAACATATTTGGGGGTTTTATAACTCGAAGCTCTCCAAATTCCATAGTTATCCATACTAGTATACAAATATTTAGATAAATCAAAGATGTTGATAAACATCCTTCTAATATAAGTGTAACAACTAAGCCTTAGTCCTAATTTAGTTGGTATCACTTTTTTTATAAGTAAATTAATTTATTAATGTGGGAAAATACTCTCGTATACAAGTTGTGTAAAACAAAAAAAGTAGAGAACCTATACAATAATGTGGTTCTCTACAGATGTCACTCAATCTTGCATACAGGAATTTCATGGGTGCAACAAATACTAATTAAGAATAAGAGATCCTTCCCCAAATGTACAAACTCATTTTTTTAATCCCTTAAAAGCTCTTATATTTCTCTTGCCATAAGACCCACAAGATGGCTAGCGGGGTAAAGTCTGATCCCTGTCTTTTCTTCCGTCTCTAGTTGTCCTTCTATGTAGCTCATCATTCACTGAATCCAGCATCATCCACCACACCTCGAACCAATCCAGAACAAGCCACCATAAGCATGAAGCCACCTAGAAATGTAACAAGAGGTAGTTGGTACCACCTATATGGATCCTTTGCTTCTATTGTTTCCTGCTCTTAATTAAATGTGTATTGATCCCAATAGATTTAGTTTTTAACACAAAATCCCTTTATATCATGTTACGCCTACCCACCCCCTTGTAGTACTTTCAAGTTTCAATCATAATGATAATCCAAAAACTCCCTCCATCAACATTCACTAACTTCGTTTGTATTCCGTCCTAAAGAAAATGATCTTTTCCACTAAAATGAGATGTTTACCTTAATAACACCAAGCAACCCAAAAGCTCATCCTCCGAGAAGCCCTTTTACTCCTTTATTTCCATTTTATATGGCAATATTTGACTGGACACAATGTTTAAGAAAGAAAGAAGACTATTGGCACATATTATAAGTACTCTTGAACTTATGGTATTAAACACGCCACGACATTTCTATGACTATAATAGCATGTCACTACATGTAAAACGAGAAGTTTAAAGTTAAAGAGTTCTCAAATGTAGACAAGTGTTATTCTTTTTGGAATAGACAAAAAAGGAAAGAATGATATACAATATGTAACAATGGGAATACCAACTTTTATGTCTAACCTTTCACTTCAACTACTTCCATTTTCAATTAATTTCTTTTTAATTTACTATTTGCTTAATGGTAATATATACATAACAACAAACAAACAACAACAACAAACCAATTGAATTCCTACACGTGGGGTCCTGGAAGGGAAAGATGTACATAGCCTTACCCCTACCTTGGAAGAGTAGAGAGGTTGTTTCCGATAGACCCTCGGCGAAAGAAAGGATGAAATGAAGTAATGGCATTAATTAATAACAACAAGAAAAAAAAAAGAGAAAACCAAAGCCAAGATAGCAATTATACGCTAGGTAGTAATAGCAATCCAAGAATAGAAAGATACATGCTAACCTAATGCTATCAAACTAAAGAAGACAAAGGGAAAACGCTCAACTACCTACTAAACTTCTACCCTAAGCATCACGAATTCTTCTTCCAATCTCTCACTCAATTATCATTACTCAGCTTTTCATACCCCCCCCCCCAAACCACCAAGAAAAAAAAAGGAAAGAACGTAAAGCAATAGGTAGGGCTTGTCATGCCTAACTAGTGGTTGCAGAATCAGTAGATTCGACAAGAAAATAATGCTGACTTGGAAAATCAGTTCTATAAAAGGCATTAAGTACTGAAAGACGGTGTTCAACAGCTGAATCTGATGACATGCTCATGCACAGGAAAATTATTTGGGAGGCAGGAATAGCACACCTGAATGCACAGACCCAGCAATGGGGATATTTCCTTCTTCAAATTGTCACGAATCAGACCAAATATCTTCTCTACACATGCGGTTAATTGTTGTTTAAACAGTAAAGCTGGATATCTTGCTTCCATATGTGACATTCCATCCTCCGATCCAATAAATTTCAAGGGCGACTTTAAACTCTGAAGAAGGTGAAAACACACAAACCTGTTAGGTCTCTTAACATAATCCAGTTATTTGAATGATGATAAATGCAAAAAAGTTAACGACAGTCATAGGAGATTTGATAAGGATAAAACACAAAGTATTGAACAATAAATACACACACACAAACACACTAAATATGTACACACACAGAGATATTTCCAACACACACAGATAGCCTTTCCCCTTCCTCGGGGACCCAAGGTTAAAGGGGAAATGAAAGAGATAGAGCCCGAAGGATTTAAAGAAGACTTATCGAAGAGGACACACAAATCAGGCACCTGAGGCCATAGACGACAACAACATGACTCGTTGGCTAATTTGCTTGGACTCGGTTACAGATGTCCGATACAGTTGCCGATCTAGATGTTGGATCCTTCATGATCTAAATCTTACGATTCGGGGTACGGATCTAGGTATGGTAAATGCGCCGAGACAGGCTGAAAAACAAATCAAATATCTAAAATAGAGTCATAAAAATATGTCTAAATTATGAAACATTATGTGGAAAACTTACAATGTATTCCGAGTAGGAGAAAATATTGATCAAGAGGAGAATCCGAGAAGGAGATAAAAGGAAAAGGACTGACATAGAAATTTCTATATATAAGGTATTCCGTTTTCTTCAATTTCACCCTACCTTTTGTTTTGATTTCAGAAATTATTGTATCTCTCCCGAAATTTTCTCTCGATTTTATTCAAAGTACCCAAAAACGGTTGACCATATATGGTACGGATCCCACACCAACACCCACGTTGAGTCAACACGGGTGCGGAACCAAAAGTAAAGAGTCCAAGCAACTTAACTCGTTGGCCACATAGATATAGCTTTCCCAACAACAGAAGAAGAAAAAGGCATCAAAGGATTTCTAGCATAAAGTTGTGGGAAAGAAGTCGTGAAGGCGATGAGATCTATACATGATAGGATAACATTAGGCTAATACCGTGTCCCATTGATTTGCTTGGTGGTTAGAGCGCAGTGTGTGATGTGTGAGTTAGTCGTCATGACTCATGAGTTTGAACCCTATCGAAGACAAACAACTCGGTATTTAAGTGGAGAAGGGTAGATAGACGAGCTCATATCCACCGAATTTTGAATCATGAACTGATGACCCTCGAGGATTTTCGGTCATGCATAAAAGAAATTTTAACCACCCAAAAAGAATGGCAAGGTTCGCGATACAGTCAACTCATCCAATTTTACGAGAGTATGCAGTCACAATTTTGTAATTTTCTTAACTACATAGAAATACAAATAATATTTTACAACTAAAAATAGAGGGGTTTATGTTAATTTTTCACTTTCTACTTTATCAAAAACTTTCCAATTACAATCATGATCAAATACTATTTGATATTAGTAACAACGGAACATGATTACACTATTACAAACACCAGATTTTTCCTTATCATCTCTATACACAACTTACTTGTGCGACCCTCCCATTTAGTGCAGAACCGCCTCCAGAACGCTGAGAAGTACTAAAGAATCCATTCGCCCTCAAATTTCTTTGCAAAAGACAGAGAAGTGCAGATGCATTCGATAACCAATAAGGCAATGTGACATCCTCATCTCCGACCTGACACCCCAAGAAAATAGAAAAAAGAAGAAAACCTGGTTAAAGATGAATGAAACTAAAGACATTAGCTCATCTAAAACAACCAGATAGTTGCATCTTTTTGAAATTGCATTTATTCAAAAAGGAAAAGTAGCCTTTCATTTAGAATAAAACTGTCATTTGTTCAACGATCACAGCTGGCACAATAGATAGCAAGGTGATCACACACTAGGTTAGGAAGCCACCTGGATGTACAGCTACATATCATGGTAAGCAAGTTATTAGAGGCACTGTCTATACAACGAGTTCGGTTCGATACTTAGCAAGGTGGTTCACAACTAGGTTAGCAAGCCAACCCAGATATGCAGCTGCATATCATGGTAAGCATGTAATTATAGACAGTGTTGTCAAAGGCGCGCTTAAAGTGCACTTAAGCCCTGAAGTGAGGCTCAAATCACATTGAGCGTTTCGCCTCGCTTTGTGTGCGCTTTAGTGTTGCATCAAGGCTCTAAGGCATACTTTTCCTTCCAAGGAGTGTAATCCTGAAAAGGCGACATTAAACAATTGATATTTACTCTCGTAAATTTTTTCCAATTTCTTCGTCCATATATTTGTTATTCGGGCTTTTAATTATTAGCCTTGGATTATATACACATATTTTTACTTTTTCTCTAGTTGCGCCTTTTTCCATTAAAGCTCACGCTTTATTTGCGCTTTGCACTTAAAGCCTCAGTGAACCTTAGAGCATTTTTGCGCTTTTCGCCTTTGATAACACTGATTATAGGCTTGTCTGCAAAAAGATTTGAAACTTTGTATTGAATTGTATAGCCACCTCTGACAAGGAAGGTATAGCCTAGCAGTAAGGACCTGCCACCTCCAGACATAAGGTTAAGGTCTGGTGTCACACAGGTAATGAAGCAGGGACTAGGAAAAGAGCCATTGTTGGGCTCTTGGGTGGGGTAAAGATGGGTGGGTATATCACATCAACCAAAAAAAAAAAAAACAATTGCATTTACCACTTCATCCAAATATTTAAGACGAAGCACATTTATTTGCAAGCCAATTCTTTTTCACAGGTCAAGCATGTGAAATATTTGTTGATAAGCAGCCAGGAGAGTTGAATCCAGGATCTTTTAAAGAAGTATGAACCGAATCCAGGACCTTTAAAGTGTATGAACCACCTCATCTAAAAGCTTGTTAAGGAACACTTCTATTGTGTTTAGATCAGCAACTCAATGGATTTAGGACTAGGACCACAAGTCCAACTTCTTGGGTAGTCCCTTCAAAAAGTTTCATATATGTTGCTTAATCTCACAGTAGTCACATCTGACAAATACATCAATCCAAAGCAGCCATTAGCAGTTTGACTTGCTCAAGATTGCGCCACAGCGTGTTAATTTGGAGAAAATCAAAGATAATGTCCTCAGAAATAGAAAAGTCGGTCGTGGGATTTACTCATAACATGGTAACCAAAAGCACAAAAACAAACAATTAACATAAATGTAACCTTGAATCGGCTACAACCTGAAAAGATACACTTATGCGAAACCTGGTTAATAACTACATAATGAAGCATCAAGTAATTTGACAAAGCCAAACAGAATGTAAAAATTAAGAAATCCTTTACAACCAAGGAAATCAAAGAGATTACCTTCAAAACTTCATTGATACCCGCAATGATAAAGTCAAAAATAGCAGTCCTCTCTGACTCAAAGGCATGCCAGTGAAGGAGGCACCTGTAAATGACACAAGCAGCAACTGGCTTCCCATCTTTAAATCCCAAATTCTCTTTGATACACCGTGAAAGAATTTCAGAGTTCTCCTGCAACAGAGACTTCACTTTAAATAAGTGTACATCAAAGCCACCTTTACTTAGACCTTTTACACTAGTTATCTACTAAACTTACAGTTGGGACAGAGGGTAACTAGAGTAGGGGGGGACTCATCACTTTTCTCTCACAAGGAAAATTAGTTCTTTCACGCGTTGTTTTACAACTAGAAGGGCAGCAAATGAGATTCAATCCTCTATAATCCTCTTCTACTACCTGAATGCCAGTACCCTTCATCACTCCTGTCCCTTAGTTTTCTTAAACTTCGCATCCACCCTCCCCAACAGTGATAACCAGGCCATCATAAAGGAAAACATAAATCATCACTAGTTTTGAAACAGAAAGAAACCTGCTGCTTTTCACTGGTCAACTTAGCTCTACGCGAATCAGAAAATCCTTGAGCAAGAGGTGGTATGATTTTTGTTGGAGTGGGAGATTCCTAACGAACATAACACAACCGTTAGTGATCAAGAAATAGAGAAACAGAACTACATACTTAAACTGAGACTGCAAAAAAGGATACTTACAAATAAAGATTTACGATCAGCAGAGGGCAGAGCGAGTGCACCAGAAAATTTCTGCACCAAGGGGACAAAAGTTTATTGGATCTAGAGCTATAGCATGCAAGGAAGAATTCTCCACCATGGTTTATACATTGTAAGTTAACATATAACAGCTTACATCGATAAAAGGCTTGGCAAAACCCGCACGATTGCTCCTCGGAGTTACACCCAGTGCTTTCTGTCGGAGAATATGATTTTCATCCTCTAAATTTGAGAGCTTCTCTTGCATACTGATATAGAAAAGAAGCATAAGTTTTAAAACATCTGGAAATCAACCAGTTATGAAAAACAATATGGTTGCAGCACCAAAAATGAGTGTAGATAGAGACAAATTCAAACTTTTTTAACAAACTTAAACAGATATCATTCCATTTCCTTATATATGTATACGTTTTACCATTAACAAGAAGCAGAAGACAAACTATGCGGTGAGATTGCCCAAAAACTTCTCTTTGGTTTATTAAAATTACCTTTTTAAGTTTTGTTGGAGTTGTGAACATGTTTCTTCAACTGCTGTCAACTTGGAAATTGTGTTAGTTGACTCTTCTTTAGCCTTTAGTAGCTCATACTCCAACGCTGAGTTCTTTTCCTCCAAGGTGCTCAATGAACTCTGCAAAGACACCAAAAGATAAGTCTTTGGCCATTCATATAAGGTTAGAGTTGTTATAGAGCATGTGAACTGGCTATCCAAGTTGCAGTAAGGCATGCACGTCAGGCCATTTCTGCTCTAAAGCAAAAGCAATTAGCAGGACGCTCTTTAAATTCATCTTCTACAAGAACAAGCAAGTCATCTATAAGTAGTATCTTGCAACTTATATTGATCAGTCATTAAATGCAAATAATTCCATATGTCAGCTAATCATGATAAATATATAAATATTTCATCTAGTAGTTACATCTTAATTTCTTGTGGTTATAGAAGCCTTAAAGACATCCAGCCACCCACCCCCACCCCCCAAAAAAAAAAGAACAAGACAACGATAGACTTTCTTTTGATAACGGGTAACCAAGAAATCCCAAGGGCAAATGGCGCACGGCTCGAAACTCATGGATTAGGGGCACACCCCTCTACCCGTCTCCAGTTAAAATACCTGACATTTGTTTGCAACATAGTACGAACCTATGCCGTGCGGCTAACTCACACATCACGCGCTAAGCTTTTACTACTAGAACGAAGCCCTAGGGGGCAGAAGAAAGGCATGTATATGTCCTTCATTGACATTTAGAAAAAAATGCATAACCTTCAGAGCTCTCATAAGCAACATGTTAGCATACAAACACTCTTACCATCAATGGATAAATTCTACATCATATTGTTCTAAGTTCTTAATCTCTTAGAATCAATGCAGATTTAGTGAAAATCTACACAATCGATTTAATAGACACAAAGGTGATGCCAATTAATTGAGATTAAGGTTCAATCATGTAAGTAATTTTTTTTTATAACCGACAAATCCCTTAGGACCAGTGGCGCATGGTTAGAAACTCTGTGGAAAATGGGCCCGCTCCACTACCCTCCACTTAAATATCACGCTTTTGTCTACGGCCGGGTACGCACCCGTGATGTGCACCTAACCCACCCATTACAAGATGTACTCTTAAAAGTAGACAAAAGCTCAGGGGCTTGCTGGTATGTTTATTTTAGGTTTAATGTTTGCTAGAAATCTTTTAGTCTTGTTAAAGATTGTATCCTAGTAGAAAATGTAGAGACTTCTTGTGCTAGAGAGTCTAAATAGTTAAATATTGAATTGAGACGGGTCTAAATAGACCGATATAGATTGTGAGGATTTATATAGCCTTGCTGCTCATCCTCTTAAGCTTATAAACTTTTTGGCTGATCAAGATCCATTGGGTATAACAAAAGTCTTTCCATTCTAGAGAGTGACACTACCAGGTCAAGTTGCAATATAAATTCCAACAAAGAGAGATGCTTAAAAGATGCTCACAAAATCTAGAACTAAATTTCTACAAGGGAATCAATCATCCAATTTCAATATGAGTGCAATTAGAGTTGAATGCAAACAGAAAATCGCAGTTATATGACCTTCAGAAATGTATTTTCATTTCTCAGCTCAGTCACTGAAAAAATTTCTCTTTCCAAAGCAGCTTTCCCCTTCATGGATAAATCCAGTTGTCTTTGGAGCACAGCGTTCTTGTTGACCTCATTAACTGCAGCCAACTTTGCTGCATCTAACTCAAGGCTTAAAGATTCTACAGTCTTGTGAAGTTTTGAAATTTCCACTAATTTAGCCTCATCATTAGATAGCTGCATCACAATGTTAAAAGGACATTTTGTTCAATTAGAGAGCAAAATATGGTATTGCATCAATATTCACATGTAAGTTAACAAATGGACTAGTACCCGCAATTTTTTTTCTAGTTGCAACCTCCAAGTGAGATCCTCCAACTGCTTTTCAAGCTTGGTTTTTGCTATACGAAGGGCACCAGCTTCATTAGCTTCCTGTATAAGGGAAAAACAAAGTGTCAACTCTTCAAAGAGAAATAATAGCTGAACTTTTGGAAAATTAGGGGAATAGAATTTCATCCGGAAAATCTGGCACATCAACTTTCATAATATCTGTGAGGCATGGCAACAATCCACAAGATTGAGTCAAAATTGAAAAGATTCTATAGCAGCAACAGCCAACTAAAGCATATAAAAAGAATTATCTTGAATCTCTGACTAACATTCCATTCTGTAAACATTGTTCTTTTTTTCTTTTTAATATTGGTGGTGTTGGGGCCAACTTGCATACACCTCGACTAATTTCACTGGGTACCTGCTACCTCCCATCAGCACGGGTACCGGGTAACTATATCCACTTAAGCATAGACGGATGGGAAGAAATAACCGATGGAATTTGAACATGAGACTTCATCGTTCTCCACTCACTTCATTGCACGCTAGGCTACAGAGTAGCCTATGTGTTCTCTGTAAAATCTATCATCTCTTTTTTGATGGGGGCAGACAAATATATAGAATCTCAAGCACAACCAGCAAAAGCAAGAGTATCAATTTCGCAAATTTACATTAAACAAAAACAAGATACAAATTGTAATATATTTACGCAAAAATGTACATTTGTTTTCATGGGAGCCTAGATTTAGCATAAATGTAGTGATATTAAACAAAATTACGCAACAACATAATGCAGATCTGAAAATGAAAACTACAGTACTGATATACATGTGAACAGTCATAGATCCCAGCCATGCATAAAAAGGGAACAAATGCAAGTGTTTCTTAACTTGGCTGCTAAAGCTTAGTGTTTATCACTTACCCCTGACTCTAAGAACTTTGTAACTCACATCTAATTTCTAAAGCACTGGAAATGTGCGTACTAAATGGCTATGGCTACACATGTTCTGGTTTTTTTCGTATGACTTATGCAAGCACAAAGTTGGGCAACATACTCTGCGCTTCAAAATTTCATGACTGAATGACATGGTCACTAATAAAGGCAGGCTAATCTTTGTCAAGTCTTCGTATTACAGCATCGTATTTTCAGCAGATGCAACCATAAGCTTCTTTTGACTAAAAGCAGTACACAGTCAGCTAGAGCAATAACTTATTCCGTGAAAATATTGTACCATCCAGCTATAACATTTCTCATCCTTCCTAACTACTTTATCACAATTTTGGTCACTCATAAATCTGAGGATATCTCCATCAAATGAAGAAATTTCAAGCAGAGCTTGTCGGTAAATACCAAACTAGACATTGAAAACAGAAGTACCATCCTTCTTACCTGTTTGAGCTTTCTGAACTCTCTTCTTGCCATTTTTCGCCTCCAAAGACATTGTATAGAAATAATATTGGACTGCCGATGACGAAACGCTGATCGAAACTTGCACATTCTCCAATGTGCCTATGCAGTAGCAGAAAAAATATCGAACATTAGCTTAGAACAATTCCCATTTTCCTTTCTTCTTTTTCTTGTTGGGGTGGAGTGGGGTGGGGTGGGGTCCAAACACACAACAACCACAACTTCTCATCTCATCTAAATAGTTCTTGTTTAATTTAAAAACTCAATTTTACAAAATGTAAAAGTCGTACAGGCTGGGGAAGGGATTATGTATTCACCTGAATGATAGTAGCAGCCTTACTCTCCTTACTGTATAAGAACTTCTGTCGAGCAGCGAAACCACGAACGCAAGACTGTATAAGCAGAGAAGATGCATAAAGTTGCACATAAGCATTCCTCAAGATCCACTTCCGCACGTATTTTTGGATTATGATCGCAGCCGATGCTTCCTGCAGTGCAGCATATATATTACGAGCAAGATAACCTGCAAAAGTCAACAATGCCTCATTTACTGCTAAGACCAAAATAAAAAGGCTGATGCAGGAAATGCAACCTGACATTAGCATTAATTAATTAAAACACATAAAACAGACAAATACAAACAAATACAAACAAATAAGGAAATGCACACAAGTCAGATCACATACTGTTACGGCCAGACTGGAGACTTCATCATTTGTTTCCAGATATGATAAGTTGGATATATTGTTTTTTTCCAGAAATAATTACTAGCAAGAGTCATATATTAGACCAACAATTACAAAAACTCACGAGGCAAAGAAAAACCATGACATCTATTATTCTGTAAATAAAGCTGCTTCAATTAAATATATGAGAGCACATCACTTAAAATCTTTATCCAGGGGGCAATATGCCATTAATTGTTGCATATGTGGCTTTGTTTTACTCTATGATCATAAAGATACCGTCAGTTAACTTAACAAACTGTTCAATCCTAGAAATCTGCCTGAGAGAAAAGACCTCTGCAGCCTAATTATATCACCTAGGAAATTGACTCTTGTTACAACAACAACAACAACAACAACAAACTCAGTGTGGTCCCACAAGTGGTGTCTGGGGAGGGTAGAGTGTAAGTAGACCTTACCTTGCCTTTAAAAAGGCAGAAAGGCCTGAACAAAATGAAATTGACTGGTTTAACAGCCTAATTAAATTTCTGCAAGAACAAATTGAATATTTGAATTTCCTGCTTCTAATTTTTCAGTTATACTGGCATCAAGCAAAATCTTTATGATTTACACTGCATTTTATTATTTATTCGTCCCATTAATGAAAAGCAGTTAAACCAGAAATGTTAGGAGAATCCTATGAGGCGGCAAAGCCTATCCACAAATCAAACTAGATGAATATCAAACTCATCATAAAAACATCAAAGGTTCCTCCTAAACAAAGTTTTGTTCCCCAACAAAACAAGAACCAAAAAGTAGTGGATAAGGGGAACCAAAACCACAACTTATTTCTACTAGGCTAGAAACAAACAGTATATTACTATGTATTTCATCAAAAATAATAAATTTAAACTAGGAATAGGCAGAAAGAAACATCATTCCCTTCTCATCTAAAGATTCACGCAAAAAGGGATAACCAAAGCAAACTATTCGGTAGTAAGAAGCACATGAATGCCATTTTATGGAGAGCAGACAGTTATGCACTATTCTGGACGAAGTATAGTTTAGCAGCAAGACATTATAGTGAGAGAAAGGACCTCTGCAGCAAGACTGTAGACGAATTGCAGCCAATCGGTTTGAGATGAAGTCCTTGCGTGCAAGAAATGTACGTAGCCGACTTTGTATTTGCTTCGCAGAAGAGTCCAAAATCTCAGCACGACGTGAGTCTAAAATACCAATCTGGCCAGCCCTAAGGAAAACTTTTGTCTTTCCCAACTGCAGAAATGAGAACGACAACATTACTTCATGAAACTCACAGCATGAATTAACAAACTTAAAATTTGCAATTGCTAGAGCATCAAACTTCAAAAAGTTAGTGCAAAAGCTTATTACAGCAACCTGATAATTCCCGAGCTTGAGTTTCTGCAATATTTTCTCTGTGATAGTTTTTTCATCATTACTGGACGCATAGGAAAAAAGTGAATTAAAGATCAAACAAAGTGGACTAAGATACAAAATTTACATCCACTGCAGGAAGGGACCAAAACAACATTGTTGTTTAATAATGAAGGATATTGTAACTAAAACATTCAGCTAACATTCTCCTGCATGCTTTAACTTCAGTTTTATTATAAGAAAAAAACATAATCCAGCATAATCACAACAATGAAATGTTTCCTTCTTTTAACAGAAGCGATTAGACGAATATATAAAGCCACCTCTATAGATCTTTAAAAATCGAGGCTATCACACCAAAACATCTTGCCGGGAAGGGCTGAATGCGGAAAAAAGAGTAGTTCTCTATATAAACCCGAAGGATGACAGCCACATCTCATTACCAAAAAGGAAATTTCTTGATATTGATAGACTGTAGAATCAGTTATACATTGGTCACATATATAGCCCGTTTGGCCAACCTGCAAAATTGAGCTTATTTTGAGAAGTGTTTTTTTTCAAAAGTGTTATTCTCAAAAGTACTTTTGGTGAGAAGCAGTTTGTGTTTGGCTAATTAGTTTGAAAAGCACTTCTGAGCAATTAGTGTTTGGCCAAGCTTTAAAAAAACTGAGTCTAAGTATATTTTTCTCAAAAGTGCTTCTCAAAAAAATGCTTCTTGAGAGAAGCTACTTTTTTCTGCTTCTCCTCAAAAACACTTTTTTCTTTCCAAAAACTTGGCCAAACCCCTTATTTTTTGGCCAAAAAAAAGCTTGGACAAACAGGCTAATAGACATATAACAATGTTTTGGATAGCCATATGCTGCAAATACAGAAGATGGCAAGACTAATCTCATCATCTAACATTATTTTTACAGACTCTAATTTTAAAATGACAATTGTTCATCCAACAATATTACAGACTCTAATATTACTCAGGGGTTGGCCTGGTGGCAATTGACTTGAGCCTTGGGGTTTGCTCCCTTTCAAGGTCTCAAGTTCGAAACCCACTGGGTGCAAACAATTTCTGAGGGCTATCGGACTGGGTAAAACCTGAATTAACCGTGGTGCACTTGCGGGAAACTCCTTGCCGAGGGCCTGTGCACTCCCGGGATTAGTTGGGGCTCGAAGAGACTCGGACACCCGGTGCAAAATCAAAAAACAGAAGCAACTAGGGTTCAGTAGAGCAGGGGACAAACCAAGTACCCCATTGGCCTACACCTAGATAAGTTCATCACCTATATAGTCATCCTAAACAGCAGCAGAAAAGGATCAAAAGCACGCACTCAGCTAACCCAAGCTCTACACAAAATGCAGAGTGAGTCGCTGACATATTAATCCAAGCATCATCAGCTACCTACTTCCACTTTGTTCCAGGGCAAGTATGCCTTTTCTTCATTTTTTTTGTTGGGCTACCCAGATAAACCAAACTAAAAAGAGTTCAGCTTCCCTTTCATCTATCAGATGATTCAGAACAGCACTGTTAATCTTAAAGCTATATTACTTAGTGTTTACTTTAATTCTGCTGTTAAAAAAATTGTAAGAGAATTTTGATATTAAGCACTTTCAGGTATATTCAAATGATTTCAACCCATGAAACTTCTTAATGTTAAACTTTTAAGAGCAAGCCGCACAGAAATTCCTTCCTGCATAAGCTGGTCATTGCAAATCACACTTTGGATGAACAATTGTCATTTTAATCTGAATTTTAACATTTTCACAGATCTAACTAGCAAAAACATTATGTTGGTAGCTCTGCTAAACCAACCTATGGATTATATGCATGGAATGTTTGCTGGTCATGTCGGATGCTTCCAAGCATTACAAATCCAATGCAAGAGAAGAGAAAATAAAAAAACAAAAGGGTCAAATAATATCAGCAAAAAGAGTTATAATAGTCAGGACTAGAAGCAAACCCACCTTCCATCCAACATGTCTAAAACAATCAGTCCAAATCGATCTATAAATTCATGGTAAGTTCTGCGTGTGGGATAACCTGCCAAACTTATGCGCACAGCCTCCAGAACACCCTGCATTGTATCAAATTATTGCTAAATGAGAACATAGCACCAAGAGAATGCACATGAATATCCTTTTTATTATCAAATGGTAAAGAAAAAAAGGAACTTGGAGCCAAAAAGATGCAGGAAAAAGCATCAGTATCACAAAGTTCAACACATCACTGTGCAACCCAATGGAAGAAGCAAAACCGATTTGAGAATTCAATAACACAAAGAGATCCCTGATTCACTCCATCACACTCTAGAGCAAAGCAAATGAAGGCGTAAATTAGAAAGAAGAGAAAACAAAAGCAAATTGCACTTATAATTAACAGTTTAAGAATTGAAATGAGTCAAATGACAGAAGATAACCAAACCGAAAAAGATCAAGAAAATACTAAAAGAAGAACCCTTGTAAAAAGAAAACAAGCAGCAAAGTGACAAAAAACAACCCACCTGGGAGATATAATTCCAAAGTAGGATAAGAATATGCGAATCTTGAAGAACAATGAAAGAAAATTATGCATGTGGAGTAAATACAGCAGGCATGAAACAAGACTAGCCTTGAATACCATACATTCCACTATATACCATATGCAAGAAACCAAGGTTAACAAGCATGAAGCAACTACATTGAAAAATCAAAAAGTCACATCGTATCAGTAATATGACTGAAGAGCCAAAAAACTGACATATGGCAATAAATAAATTATATCAACTGACCCCACAACGCAGTTGGTGCAGGATGCTGAGATTTTCAAATTTTTGAGGCTGATTCAGAGAATTTGGCTTCACACAACGAACATAGTGCGGTTCAGTTGAGCTGAGTGTCTCCATGAGAGCTTGAAGTTGTTGCTACAGAAAGAAGATGTGAAGGACAACATAAAACAACATTATCTAATAAATATATAATATATATCTAATCAAACTTTTGCAGCAACTGCTCTTTAAGGCGGTACTCACGCACAACTTAGGAGAAACCATGACACATAATCATTTAGTCTTTGACTTTAAGCAGGAGATGAATACATATCAATACACCAGAAAGTAATGCACATCGCAAGGCCAAAACCAAAAGAATTGTGTAAAACAAAGTTCAAACCGTAGATTTTTTTAAATTAAGCAGAGTATGCATTGAACATTACAACTAAATGCATGTGTTCTCAACTTCTCATGTATAATACAAAACTGAAATAAATACCACTTTCTGCAGATGTTTACAACAATACAAGCATATATAAGATGTATACCCCCAGACACGTACACTAACATATCCATTCTTATCAAATATTACAAGGAGTCAACACAATGTTCATATTACTCTGCTTTAGCAACACATGCTCAATTTGTTTCAGCTCTCCTTACTCCTAAAAAGTTTAGATACGACTTCCCTGAAACATTTGACTAGCCAGAAATTTACAGAAACGCCATCGACCATCCGACCTATCACTATAATTTTTCTCTCAGTTTTAAATAAAGAGAGATACTTGAAACCAGAGTGTATCAGTCATGTTGGGGTAAAAATTGTGACATATTCAGGCTAATAACATGTCCAAAGCACGCGTCTATGCAAGCAATTGATTCGTGTTACTTCCACCAAATGATGACAAGAAAATTTGTAAACTTAGCTTGTGATGTTAAATGCTGTGGCAGTAGAGCCGCATTAGAGTAAGCTTCATACCTTAAACCGAGAAGCTACTGAAGAGAACTTGTATGATGACCTAGACGATTCTTCTCCAAGGGATGGAAAGAGACCAGCAATAAAAGGACACTTCGAAGAAGATAACAGATTACGGTGTTCTACCACGACATAATCACGATTTTTATCTAAGAACGTTTCTGTCTTATATGTGACCTACAAAATAAGCACTAAAACATGAGTAAAATAGCAATCATTCTCTTCATGAACATAAACTAAGCTTTCAAATTCCTATTAGTCTAACATGCCTTGCCAGCATAATGGGAGATGGTAAAATCTGTTTCATAAAATTTCGCCTTCTCTAATCGTGGATGCCCCCGAAAATTCTGGAACAACTTATTTGAGAAAGTTTGATGCGTTGACTTTGGGAACATGCTGCAACGGCCAATACATAAAGATAAGGAGATGTTACACCCAAAATACCTAAAAGTGAATAAATTGAACAAATCACATCACATATTTTATACCAAGCTTCATCCAGAAGAGCAATTACCCCAATAGGCTTCTGCAAAACACATTTGACATTGAGTAAGTCAAAACAAATCTCCACTTTCAAAGTAGAAAGTGAAAAGTGCAAAAACACAAAATATGAGAATTGTAAAAATGCGACTACGTCCAGGGGACTTGAAGTTCAAAGGTTGAAGTGCAACGTACAATGTATGAAAAATTAGAAGGTACCGAACACATGAGTTTAGTACTATAATAATCAAATTGCAATTAAAAAAAAAAGATAATAATGCCGTCATTAATCCAACTTCTCAAAGTTGAGATTCAATGAACAGACTAGTTCCCACTGATATCACTTAGAACATCATTATTTGAACTTTGAAGCCCACACTTCGCTAAAGAGCATGGTTTACCCATGGAGCGCTAACCCCTTGCTTCTTGCGCCATCACTGGAAGTGACGAAGTGATGGCTCTTAATAACACTGGATAGGAAAAAAAATCAAAATGAAATAAACCATAAAAGTTTCTAACGGTGAATCAACTTACATCTCCAGTAACAACCTTGATGCATCTGGATTAACTAATAGTTAAGAACCGATAGCTCTGGCCAACGACAAAAGCATGGTGGTAGCTTTATATAAGGTCTCCGGAATCAAACATAAACTAAGAAAGTTGCACTAGTGGCAGAAGTCACGTTTTCAGAAGTAAATTATGCCCTTTTGCAAGTAAATTATGCCCATACATCAGTTAGAAATTGATCGTAGTGAACCTTCAGGTTAATAAATACCTGTGATTCTGGCAAGCAACAATGTCTAAAGTGCACAGCATGCCAAATGCCCAATGACATATTATGAGAGATTCGAACACAAAGTATCATGATTGTATCCTCTTCAGAAATCATATTTAGCTTACAATTTTCAGTGAACGATAAAACAAATATACATAAACCTTAGGGGTTGGCCTGGTGGCAACTGACTTGAGCCTTGGGGTTAGCTCCCTTTCAAGGTCTCAAGTTCGAAACCAATGGGTGCAAACAATTTCTGAGGGCCATCGGACTGGCTAAAACCTGAATTAACCGTGGTGCACTTGCGGGAGACTCCTTGCCGAGCGCCTGTGCACCCCCGGGATTAGTCGGGACTCGAAGAGACTCGGACACCCGATGCAAAATTTAAAAAAAATATATATATATACACCATGATATTCAAGTAAGCACAAATTCATCACAAAACCAAGAAATTTAGCATATCCAAGTTTGCAATCTTTTCCTACATGAAAGATGTGCTATAGAACATTTAATGTGTAATATCAGCTGACAACTTTATACAGATATTCTTTTGTCCTTGCAGTAAGGTTGCTCCTTAAGCTTACGCAAATCAATTTGAAGATCCCAACCACATTGCATACTTTGTTTCATTCAATGCATCACCTAATTAACTGTCAAGTCAACTGTATAGGTAAGATGTAAATAGATCATGAGGAGAATAGCGTGGAACCTTCTCTATCAGATCCAAAACATCTTGGTTGTCTATAAATTCAATGTAACTCCAATTGATTTCTTCTTTCTGATATTCTTCTTGCTCCATCTTGAATACATGCTAGAGGTTGAACAGGACCGAAATAAATAAGCAAAAGGTGAAAGAAGAAAAGATGAAATCAAAAGGCCATAATAGCAATCTTCTATTAAGATTCATAAAATCTTTAGTTCTTTTATTAGAAGGATAATTTATCCTAGAGCAGTACGACTTACCTCATTAAAATGTTGCTGAAGCTTTTCATTTGCAAAATTGATGCAGAATTGCTCAAAGCTGTACAAGGAGTAGTACCAAGAAATCAATTATTGGATTGTTCAGGAACAAATTTCGAGTTATTGCAATGTCTGGAAACCAAGATTCCTCTCAAAAATGAAGCTAAGAGAAGCATCCAGAAATTCCAAGCAAAAGATATTAACAAAACCATAGGAATATAAAAAATTGAGTTTCAAACATTAACATGAATTGCCTACTAGATGCAGTTGATAACAGCAAGAAGATCAGAATATTATTGCTAACTGAGTTGGCAAGATGGCAGAGCAGAAACTTGCGTCAGCGTAGCCATAGGGTAACTGAATATCTTCACCAAGTCCAAGTTTATGAAGTCAGCTGGATACAATGTGTTTCAAAGTTCATATAGCAAACCAGGGTCAGGAAGTCCATACAGTGTTCATATGAGATTTGATACGGGTGTCAAAAATAGAATTGGTGTTGCTGTTTGATATCTTACAGCAGAGAAGATTGGGTGATGAGTGTCGTTTGTAGAGGATCATATTATGTTGTAGATGCTCTACTTCGTATACTGTTTGTATACGGGGGATTATCCCATTCTTAACAAAATTACTTACTTTATCAAAAGAAAAAATCTTACAACAGTAAGAACAGTGTCTGGAGTTGGAACAACTGCCATAGAGTATTGCCCAAACATATCTTCTTCTGCGATAAAGAAGGCTCTGTTAATGAGAAGGTAGAAAACAATTCTATTTCAGTGATTCAGTCCTCAGTTTCCCTTCAACAATTCCATACTTTTCCACTACCACCTCCCTCCATAGAGCACGCAACTCAATCCTGAATCTCCATAACTATTTCCCTAATAAGGCCTTGTCGAAAACTTGGAGATATTTCACCCCCTAAGTTCTTTGGAGATGTAACAAACTCATAGCTAAGTGAAACTTCCTATCCTCGTTTGTTGAATCCAATAGAAAGTTCCTGTGATACCTCTCAAATTTACCTGACACTGGCCAGTGCATGAAGCAATGACATAAAGTATGTAAAGATGCTCGACAAGGATACTCAAGCCCACCATAACCACTCGTCTTGTTCATCACTCCTCAGCAAGGATAAAGCTCATCCTTAGTGAAAGAGAGGGCAAATAGTAAGTCAAAGCTTCAACCTCCATGGCTCGAATTTCTGAGTTCCTTATTCCCAGGCTTCTCCCCTCTCAGCTTCAAAAATTCGTAACACCATTTAGCCTAAATTCTCCTTTGATTCCTTCAAGTGGGACCATGGTTTTGTGGATTCTAAAAATACTGATAAATAATCAAAAGCATTGATTTTTCACCAACAATTTTTCAAGTTAGTAAGGACAGCAGAAAACCATTTTTTTCCTCCTTTTTTTGGGTCAATCAAACATTTAGTCCATAGAGTCTAAGATGAAGGGGCACTGGGGGAGGACTTGCCCATCTGGGTTTTAAGGCAAAATACATAAAATGTTCCTACTTTAAGCACATACTGCCTGCACATGATAGGCTAATATTTGTTTCAAACTCCTAGCTCGTGACAAGAACCAACTTAAGACATAGCCCACTATATTGTGGACCAAAACGGGAAGACAATACCAAAAGGCTAAAGCAATAAGCTATTTCCACAATAACTACAAGACTTTCCCGTTTATGAACATCCAATAATTTCTCTACCTTTTGAGTTTTGTCTCCAGTTTAGGTTAAAAGTTAAAACTCCTTATGTAAACTAGATTGATTAAACAAATTTTTCATAGCCAACTGTCATACCACTCTAAAACATTATTTGTGAAACAATTTCAATAATTGTCAGCGACCATATACTTCTAAAGTTTCAATCAAGCTTTCAGTAAAGCATGAATAGCATTAAAATAAAAGGCTTGTGAGCTCACATCTAAAACATAGAACATTGCTTTTAGGTGCTAAACATCACCCAAGGTCAACATAAAACTGCCTTTCATATTTCATTACATGTTTTTTCCCAAAATTAAGGCACGACCTTTTAACAGCTGGCAAAACCAGTAGGAGTATATGCCTACAATCTGGAGTTTTTAAATTCTTTTTTTCACCCAAATGAGTAATTTTAAGTTGAAGTTGCACAATTACAGAAGGCTCAACTGGAAATTCCATTACAACTGCAGTAAAGAGGATGCAATGTCAAAAATTCAGACCTGAGCCAAAAATAATTGATCAACTGCTTCTGGGTGTCTATTATTTACAAATCTGATTCTAGGGCTTCCAATAACCTTTATTTTCCACATTTAAGTAATATAGCAACCTATTATCTTCCTTATATTACATGATTTTTGAAAGAAAATAAAAGGCAAAAAAGATAACATGTAACTAACCTGTTCTGCTTAAAGCATTCAAATCCATATATATCCAAAACTCCAATTTGTATCTGGGAATCAGGATCTTGCCCAACAGATCTATTAATCTTTTCAACTAACCTGAAAGTGATGGCACAATAATCTTACAGAAACAACTAACGTTAACAGAATATTGACTATTGGATACTGTAAACGAATTCTAGATTACCAACCAATCAAATAATTGGGCATAAACAGTCTTCGCTAACGTATCACGTCCTGCAACAGCAGCACTACAATCAAGAGCCTTAACGATGATGCCTTCGTGAGTTTGAATTGATCTTGTACAAAGTGTGGTCACTAACAGCTGGTCATCACACCTTTAAAAAGGAGTAATTGGGGATCAGTTGGACTGTGAAGACGCTAAGTAAAACAGGTAAATTACCACCCTAAATCCTTATAAAGCAAATATGACAATTCTTGAATTTTTTAATTTGTTTCAAATAATAAGGATACTGGGAAGTCTCCCAAGGAAAGAAATATAAAGAAGGTAAACGATAAAGAGAAGTCATCAATACTTCAAGGCAATACAAATACCATTAAAGATTAAACCCAAAACACTGGTTACCTCTGCTTCTTTTGAGAGTTTTGAGTTTTATTTTACATGTAAACCTTACACTACATTTTTTTACCAAAATTGACTAAATATTTTATGCCAAGCAAAAGTTATAATAACAACCGTGAATTAGTCTTATCATATATGACAACATGAAAACTGCTATCCTTTCCTGAATAATTTTTTTCTTCATGCCAAAATCAGGAAAAATGCCAAGACAGAACATGAAAAGCAAGAAACAAATGAAGAACTATTGCAACTACTTTTGAAGATGAGATATTCATTATAAAGAATTGTGATCTACATATTACAGCGAGAAATATAGAGTGTACAGCAACAACTACGAAGTCCCCAATACAAATTGAAATTGCAAGAACCAAAATAGGTAACGAACATATTCTAAGAGATTGAGAGCCCGAAAACTTAAGAGAGCCAACAGACCATTATTCTCTACTTTTTTTTGTGGGGGGGGGGGGGTGCGGTTGACAAAGAAGCCATACATGTAGATGATAAAAAGTTCAATTTTTTTGTTGATTTATGCAGAGCAAAGGACATGATAATCATCCATCAATCAAAAAACTAAAAGAAGAAGATCTTCAAAAAACCACTTACGTAAAAAGCTTAGCAGCCATCTGCAGATGAAACCTGGACTTTTCATCTTTTATAACTGATGAGTCATGTTCTTTGCCTGGAGAAAATTCTATGTTTCCTAGGTGTAGAATTGCTGCCAAGGTACGAAATATTGCTTCCTGTTATTGAAAGGACAATGCAATGCAATAATTAATGAAGTAGAATAATTATGCAACTAAAAACACAGAAATATTGATTAGGATAATAAACTACAGCTGCAAAACCTGTTCCTCCTGAGTGATTCCAACAATATCCATAGCTCTCCTTGTCTTGATATACTCCTCAGCATTGCTAACTCCATCTAGCTCATAGGTTTTGCTCTGGTTCAAGTAGTGAAAATCACTCGGATGACCCAGCTTGTACTTCTCAGCATCCTGAAGAAATAAGAACATAAAAAAGAAACAACCTTAAACTTTTACTGTGATAGTCAATTCGCATCAACTAGCCACTTGGAACAACCTAAACTACAGCATACACATCAATGTTGTCACCACATAGAAGTTAATATACACACAAAGGAAAAAAATATCAGAACACACATTTCACTTAGCATGAAGAATTTTTTTTGAAAATGAAAACATGAAGAATTTCATGAATTAAACGTCATAACCAAGCACATGGAGGGAAGAAAATACCATTCCAGATGCACATAATTGATAAAAGCAGTGATAATTCCTTTCAGGATCTGTTATCTGAACAACGCGAGATCTCTCCAGAAGATAAGTCCTAATTGCAGCACCAGATATTCTACCACTTGCATCAAATTGGATCTCAACAAACTTGCCAAAACGACTGCAAGAGAAACAAGGATTAGAGATATTAATCATAATTCAATTGACCTCAGGAATGGTTGCCCCATGTTCTTCTATCACTTTACTGAATAACTACAAGTTCAACAATTCCAATAAATTTGAAATAACAAGTTTCATAGTAAAATGGTGAAAGACAAGACAGAGAGATTCCATATAAAGGAGAAAAGTATGCTTTTACAGAAGACAAAGAAACCAGCTTCACCGCTGAAATAATGAAATATCGCTGATTGCATCAAATGATACATGTGAGCAATGCCAACATTAGTAGTCAAAAACACACCTTGAATTGTCGTTCCTAATAGTGCGTGCATTGCCAAAGGCCTCTAGCAACGGGTTAGACTAGACCAAAAATGAAAAAGTATTAAGAGTTAGTAATCTGAACCTTTTTAACTGCAAAAAAAATCAACCAAATTTAATCATTAATGAAAGAATATCACTAACTAACAAAAAGAAAAACAAAAGGGAAAAAGAATCTCACTACAGTAAATAGAAAACACTGAAAAAATAAAGAACCATAGAGGATGATCTCCAAGCAATTAGAATTGCATTAGCAATCTTAACCTAACTGGCACTACATCCAGATTTTGATGATGAAACAACACTAGGCTAGAAACTAACTGTTCCAATGACATGAGAATGACAGTAAGAAGACTACAGTTTATTTATTGGGCTTTAGTCTGTCATTTGCTGATTTGACGGAGAAAGAATGTTGTCAATTCGCGTGCAAGAAGAATTTTGATGCTTCGTAAGGTAATGGAATAAGATGATTAGTCCTTTACATCTGGAAAAGGAAGGATGCTATCCCTCCCAGTCTGAGCCACATTAGCTTCATGACAGGAACATTCTTTGTTGCGTGCAGATTTACAGGTTCCTCTTGTATGACATCCCTAATCACAATGTGAAATGTCTTGATCTCATCAGTTTTCCTTTCCTGGGCGCATTTAGCAAACTGTTGGACTGAACAGCCATCCAATAAGTTTATGAAGATGCCACCTTCGGCGCAGTTAAGATGCATAGAAGTCTTGACAAAGAAATGGATTATAATATTTGTGCATCTATTTTATCCACGCAGCTCGATCTGAAGCTTGAACATCTGAATGGTTTTCTAAGTGAATATCATATCCTTAAGAACTGCTGTGTTAGTTAAACCCAATACAGCGAGATTCAGACACTGGTGATAGGCTAGGAATAAGCTTCATGAAAGGGCAAACTGGATGGAGTGATAGTGCCATATTGGTCTACTGAAATGGCTGCACATGCCAGCACATGTACTGATAAAGAAAGGGCTCTGGTTCTACATGTGAGGTACACGAGACTCTCCTGAGGTCAACACTTGTAATTTGAGGTAGATGTCTACATGCTTTCGATATTACTGAGAGGATATAGCGGACCTCTACTGGAAGTTGCAAATTGAAGAACCAAGATCTGTTCTTTGCAATATTGGCTCTGTTTCAGTGTTTTGTTTTGTTTTGTTTCTTTAATGAGAAACCAGAGGATGGACTCACACTCAACTCGGATAACATGTAAAGAAGGAGAAAAAAGAAGATTTTGGGAATGAAACTTATTATTCTTTCAAGCCAATGAAGACAGATAATGTTTACAAGTTTACAAGTAATCCCACGAAAAAGAAGAGCATGTCATTGCAACCCATAAATCTCTGAATTCCACAGTTATAGGGATTCGGGATTTTTCATATTTACAAGGCATAGTATCTTGCTTCATTTTCATATTCTTAACATATTTAAAAGGATGGATAAAATATTGCATCGCCACTATTATCATTTCTAATATATATGAGGAGCCAACTCAATTTTTCCAAGCATAAAGAGGACTCAACTGAGTAACACTCTATCTCCCTTCTTGTTCATATTGGTTAGGGTAGTCTTGAGCAGAACGATAGATACAACAGCTGGAGAGGACGGCTAAAAGGTTTCAGGATGCAAATAGCTCAGGTCCAGGCAGTATCTCTTACATTTTGTATGAGGATGACACAATGGTTCTCGTGATGCTGATGTGAGATTGTTAAAATTCCTGAAAATAATCATCATAGCCTTTGAAGTTGTTTTAGAGTTGCGCATCATCCTGGAAATACATTACATATATCCCATGAATGAGGTGGAAAGCATGCAGCAACTAGCTTCGTGCTACAAATTAGCCTTCTGCCCGCCAACCTATCTGAGTCTTCCCGTAGGGACGAGCAAAGCTTTATCACTGTTGCAAGGGGCTATTGAGAAGTTTGAGGAAAAAATAAGATTTTTGGAAACAGCATTATTTATCTTTTGGAGGTAAGGTAAGTCTAGCGTACTTTATATCTCACCTGCTTATGCTATGTCACTGTTTCCACTTCCAAAGAAGGTGGAAAAGCAGCATACAAAGTAGAGTGCTTTTCATGGTTAGTAGCTAAAGAGGCTCTGGTGCAAGAGGTATGAATATTTGCAACAGATGTTGAAGACGCAAAGTACCCCCTTTTTTTGGAAAGAAAAAGTTAGGCAAAGCACTTACTCATCCACAGCAAACAAATCAGACCCGACACGTCTATGAATTTGCTTAAGTTAAATAGTGCAGATCTCCTAAAGACCTACTACTTTGATGGAATAGAAGAAGACTACAAAAAGATGATAAAAAGTTGTGGACCACTACACTAGAGGCTATACGGTTTTTTTTCTTGTGGACAGAGAGAAATCAAAGATACTGTAAAGCAAAAAAGATGTTTAACTCTCATAGCCTTTTGGTGCAAAAATGCAAATTTAAGAAGTAGACAGGATGGTTAATTTCCTTGATTCTTTTCACACGTAGCTAGTGTTGTAAGATGCATACTACTGGGTTTGTACTACTTATCTATTGCACTCTCTAGTGCTCTTATTTAATAAAATTTGCATTACATTTTTAAAAGAAATGGAAAAGCAGCTGCATAAGTTGCGGAAGATTTTTCCCTGTGGGAACACAACTGCCAAGTGCCAAGAAAAGATATTCCGTCTTATGAAATGGGAGAATTGTCTAGAACTAAAAAAGATGGTAAGTTAGAGGTTAGGGCTAAGTAATCTGATCCTTCAGTAGAAGTTTATTATATAAGTGGCTTTCGGGATGTAGAAGCTTATTATATAAATGGCATTGGAGATGTAATGGAGAAGATGGGTGCTCTTTGGAGGGGAGTGGTCTTTGCCAAGTATGTGATTATTAATAATTTAAGTGCTAAAGTGGCACAAACCCCCCATGAATATGGTTTCTGTGTAACTATATATTAAGCCTTTAGCCAGAATTCAAGCCTTTCACAACAGTCACAGTTGGAAACTGGTATAAATCAAGTTTTTCGAGTGATTCACGGTGAGAGAGATACCGCAATATAAATAACTTGGTGGTGCTACTGGATGCAACCGTAGCGCATGCAGATCTGAGAAAGTATGGTATATATAATACTAAGAAGAGACGTGTCAGACTGGAAATGGACAGCCAAAATTTTTGGCCAGGTTGGAGGAGAAGGGACAGAATAGTGAATGCAAAGACATGTTAAGAGTGGATAACTGACAGTAGAGGTACTTTTACTGCCAAATCTAGCAATAAAACTTTATTTTCAACAAAAATAGAGGAGTAACTTTAGAATGCAATCTGTGAAACCACGGCATCCCCTAAGGTGGCATGCTTTGGGTGGATTGCAATCAATAGAATTTACTCGCACATGATAATCTAATGAAGAGGAGAGTTTTACTATAAAATAGATGTCATATGTGTGAAGAGGGAGAAGAAACTATAGCTAGCTTCCATCATAGCTCATAAGGAAGCACGTTATCTGTACTTCAAATCCTATCTAAAGCTGCACTTTCTTGGTGCTTGCAGTAAATAATAACTGCACCTGACTACTTCTTTCGAGTTATAAAAAGAAAGTTGCTCTCGCCAACAAAGACAAAGTTGAAGAAATTGAAAAGTACATTCTAATGAAGCTACTAGATCACTAAGCAATCAGTCCCATCCAGGGAGATGCTATTCCTATGTCGACATGCCGAAAAATATGACACTTCTGAATCTAGACCCAATAATGGAAATTCGTTAAAGTTACAGACAGAGCCACCATGAGATGTTTTGCCTCTAAAACCATTAAGCAACAGCCAGCAAGTTACCTCGAGAACCTGTTGTTCAACTGTTCTGTCATCATCAGCAGCACGACCACCAACATAGGTAAGGTATTGCATTATCAATTTTGTTGTCTCTGTTTTCCCTGCTCCACTTTCGCCACTAACCAATATAGATTGGCTTTGGTTCTCAGACATCATAGCCCTAACAAAGAAATTTGAGCAAAAATAGATCACCATTTGGTTCACCTTTGGCAAACCTCACTAGATCCTCAAATGACCAGTCACCAAACCTGTATGATGCATCAGCCACAGCAAACACATGCGGGCTAAGCTCACCGAATGGAGCTCCTTTATATTGCTCCATCATGTGCACGTTGTACAGATGAGGAAGTTTAGTGAATGGATTGACAGCAATTAAGATGCTTCCTGTGTACGTCTATTGAAGGGGAAAAGGGGGAAAATCAATTATGTCACAATGCATAAGTAGGATGATGGTGTTAGAGCATATGAAAAAATGGCCATTTAAGTTAACATAGACAGGAACTGCAACTAGTGAAACCCCCAAGGCAAGAGCAACAATTCTTAACTAAATCTACTGATTTTAAGCACATTGTTACATGAAAATAGCTTTTGGTTCAAAATTTAGGTTAGCACACCATATGTCAAAATCGATGAGACATTCTCGAATCAGTGGCGGATCTGTGTGGAGGGGCATGGGTTCACATGCACCATGCTCCTCTTCCTAGACTATGTATAACAATGTTATATATCTTGAAAAGTACTTAAATACAAGTGTATGCATCCAAACTCAAAGAGTCATATGGTGCAATTACTGGGTGCACCTTTATAAGTGAGTTTAGGGGTTAAAATCACATGTTTGTCTTCTTGTTTTTTTCCTCTCTTTTTTTTCTAGAATTGGACCCACCCATGGGGATGGGCAAGTCTGGTATCCCTTCTTCATTTAGTTAAGTACTTTTTCCTTCTTTTTTCTTTGTTTGGTTTTTAAATTCCCACACATTGAAATCCATATTCTCCTATTGTCGCCTATGTTGCGCGAATTCTCCAAAATGTTGCCGCACCCGTGTCGGACCCTCCAAAAATACACTACCTTTGGAGGATCCGACACGCACCTGGAGACATTTTCAGAGAGTCCGAGCAACATAGATTGTCGTTGTAAAAGTTTGTTTAATTCAACAAATGTCTATATTAAAACTAGCAGCAATGGAGGATACAGTATATAGGAGGATATAGTATATGGTCAATGGGTTTTACTAATCACAACATTAGAACAGGAAGTAGTATATATATATATATATATATATATATATATATATATATAAATTTAATAAGACATCAGAAAAAAATCTAACCTATAGTTTTACAGTGCAATGGGTTCAACAGTAAGAACCTAAAGGTTGAACCCATGAAATTTAAATCCAGGATCTATGTATTCATAATAGTCCACCAATCTTCTTGAAATCCTAGATCTATCCCTTTCTAGAAGGCCCACACGGATATAGCTTCAAATCTTCCCTCACCAAGATATTTTCAAGGATATACTTTAAGCAAATATTGCAAACACATTGCAGCAGCCTGGGGGCAAATATCAACTGCTGCCGTGAATAAACTCAATAAAGTGCATAATTAAGCCATAGGACGCATTTGAGTAGAATAACAAAGTAACATCCAGAACAAGGTAGATATATTATTCATCTACCGAAACCAAAGTAGAGCAAGGAATTGAACAAATATGGCCTAGGCTGAGAATGGAATTTCATTGACTTATTCCTAAAACCCTAAATGGATCGAATGCAGAACCATTTTAGCAGCTTTATTTTACTTTTCCTAGTACTCCAAATAGACACTAGTAAGAATAACACTAATTCAAGAAATAAGATAAAGATCCATTAATTAAATTATGATGTATTATGTTTTCCTTCCTCCTCCAACCAACCACTATATAATCAGCTTGTAACCCTGCTCCACGCCCAAAGCATCTTTCTTTAACTGGTAGGTAAGATAGAAGAGGCATCATTAACACTATGCGCAGACATGAAAGCTCTATCAATAGAAGGATTCAAGCCTTTTCTTAATTTATAAAAGAGAAATTATCAAGAAATGTAAAAATGAGAACTAACATAAATTTCATTAAGAGCATATCTTCTCTGAAGATTGTCTAAAACACCGGGTTCATTCAAATAAGTCAATTTGGTCATGTCATCAACTCCTCCATGGTCTGCCTCTTCATCCCTTGGGTACAACTTCTCCGGTAAAGCTAACAACTACAAAAATTAATTAAAATTTTTCAATTAACCCATTTGACTAAAAAATTGGTCAAAATCAACAGGGGAAAATTCAAAATTTGAAAGTGCTCTCACTTTCTTCCCAGAATCAGTAACGACTTGAACTTGTTTACCGATAAAATCAGTCACTCCAGCTGCAACCCAAGCGGAACTTTTGTCTTCCACCCATACTTTAGAGCCCTTTCGCAGTGTCATTTTTTGGAGTTTGGATTAGCTAAAGCGGCATAAAATATCAACTATCAACTATTCTGTGTGAAAAAATGGGGATTTTTTTATTTGAAATTTGAAGTAGCATCAGCAATTAGAAAAACCCTAGAGAGAGAAAGTTAAAAAAAAAAGGACGATATCAAGATTCAAGAGAGAAGAAAATATTGATTTTATCAGCTTCCCGCCCTAAAACCAAAAATGGAGCATCTGACACAGTCCAAAAGTTTGGCCTTCTGTTGCCTAGCGTTTTCTTAAGAGTATATTTACTAAATGGGGAACTTAGTGCTCGTGATAGACAAATTGAGGTACGTTTTTTGAAAACTTACTTTATTTGGATGGAATTATTCAAAGTTTTAATTTTGTTCCATTTACTGCAAAATTGATACTTAACCGTTAGAATTAGATGCTTCTTCATTGTAATAATCCCCGTGAAATCAAAGTAAGATATACGAAAAAGATTTAAAATGTACTTCGTTATATTTTGGGTCTCAATATATTTTTATAGTAATATATTGATTTAGACATACTTCTCTTTTGTTAAGTTTGTCCAAGATAAATTTTTGATCATATATGGTACCGATATTAGATTAAGTGGCATGCCATCCTCCTCTCTATTTATTTTTTACCACTAAAATTTTCTTTTACTCCACCATCATTGCCACCATAACTGTGCTATGAACAATATTTAATTTCCGGCTAGTCATTTCAGATCAAATCGGAATATCTTAACAGTATGAGACTGAATGTTGTCCATCTGAAAATACTTTGAGTACCTGGGTTTGCGAAAAAATACTTTAGTTGATCACCTCTAATATCAACCACACTAATAATAGATAAAGATATTATCTAGTTTCTCGAGAAAGAGAACTTCGCCTAAATTAAAGAGTAGCTTCTCATTGTATTGAATCTAATGCGGGTGATGAATGGAGAAACAAATATATATAACAAATTAAACTTTAAAATATAATATTGTTCATGGTGACACTAATGGTAGCAATAGTAGTGGAGAGAGGTAAAATTTAGTGGTGGAAAAAAATAAAAATGAGAGGTAAAATGGGTTAAGGGCGTTGAAATGACATGTCATCTCTTCAAATATAAGTGGCACATAAATTGGATATCCATCTAGGACAAATTTAACAAAAGATGGTATATTTGAGCACATAATACAATAACAAATGTATATTGGACCCGGAGTATAACAAGAGGTATATTTAAACATTTTCTCATAGTACAAAGATACATTCAGACCCTTTTTAGAAAATATATTATACGTTTTAAGTTTTAAGAAAATGAATAACTCGAGTTCAAGTAATTCAAATATTGTGTTTTAATTAAATTATAATCCTCCATACAATTATTTATGTGCTTGCTAAGACCAAAATCAAAACAATAGCATGTCAAAGAGTTACTTATTTGAATGACTAAATAATTATAATTTTTACGTCTGATATAATTTCATTTTCTCAATGACACTGTATTATATGTCTGCATTTGATTTATGTTAATCACTAAAGGTCAAAATGGCACGTAGAGAGCATCACTTGCTAGTTGGAATGAAGAAAAAAATACATTTTGTAGACATTGACAATCATCTTCACACCCCATTTAAAAAATTGTGAGAAAACGAGTCTTCCTTTTGGTTTTAAACGAATATTAGTGTCCTAGTTTATAATTATAAAAACAATTTGTTCAAAATCAATTAATGCTAAAAAATTAGGTGGAGGAATAAATTTTCGTGTGTGACACGTCAACTAATAAGAGAAGTGTAATGAAAACCTTACTTGTTAAGAAACTGATGACGTGGCAAATAACTAGGAGTAGACGTTACCTATTTTTGTCTTTCTTTTGTAATTTAGCAAAACTGTTCACTTCACTACAAAAATGGGACTCAGAGGGAACGAGAGAGGTGAAGTTTCAAAATTTTGGACAGTTTTGAAAATTGTAGCTGCAGGGATACGAAAAGGGACGTAAAGTTGGATGAAATTTACGGAGCCTGCCATCGTGGGCCGTAATAGGAGGCGCGGCTCTTGGACCGAAAGATGCTAATGAGCCAGCTGTGACGTTTGACTAGAGCGCCTTGTCCCCATTTTAGTTGTTGTTTTAACTCAAAAAATTCCCCAAAATAACTGTTATTTTAAACTTTCTAAGACCAAATTTATCATTGACTTCTAACTATACCCTCGTTAAAAAAGAAATACTAGTTCTTGTTACTATTGCTCAATTCTTTAAAAAATTCAATAGAAATTACTTAGTAAATTATACCTTACATATGTTTTTAGTAGACATAAAAATAACTAAATCTTAGATATCAAAGAAGGAACACTTTAGTTTAATTAATTATGTGTTAACAGTTAACACATTGTTACTGAGTTAAAATATCTTCAAACAATACTATTTAAATACTTGCTTAAAAAATAACTTTGAAGAAAGTCAAGCGGTAATTCAAATGAGATGATATTTAAGTCCTATATGTAAAATTTGGTGATAAAATTAAAAATAGTTCAAATTTAACGTTCCCTCCAATGAAATTGGAAGATGTTTTTCCCCGAAATAATATACTCCAATATCTAATTATGTTTGTTTAGAGATTAGAGAACTCATTAAAAAAAATCTTGAAGCACATACCGCCTATAACACTTAATTTTAACATTTCATTTATTTCATCATATATATTTCTGTTTACCCTTAAAACAGTATAATTTAATTTATATGTGGTTTAAAAATAAGTGAATTAATTTGATTCTGGAATAATAAATGAATAAGACAAAAATGTAATACTTAGCCTTGAGATGAAGATAAAATAACAGAAGTTCCAAGAGCGGGGTCTTCTGGGACAATAGCAACGATGTCAGCAAACAAAAGATAAATTTATATTGAGCTTTAGATAGAGCGTAGCATATATTTTCCAAAAAAATTGTGTCATTTATAATGATAATAGAGCTCACTATTTATAGTTGTACTTAGGAAACAATGTCTTATGATCAAACCATCGTTCATGTCAATTACAAGGGCAATTGAAGAATGTGTAATGGCATACAGTGAATGTCATATTCCTTCTAACGGGTCGTGTACTTAATGATGTAGAATTTTCCTCATTAAATATAATCGGGTGATAGATATTTACTTCATATTTATGAGTATCATTCTTTCTGTAAGGCAGACGGAATCGTTGCCTTCAAATTCAACTATCTTTTATCGGCTCCACATATTACTTCTTCATGCGATCATTTAATAAATATATTTTACCCCATACAGTTTCTTATTTCATTTTTTGTACGTTTTGAAAGATTTGTCCTATATTATATATGAACTGATTTTAATATTTCTTTTTGTTCTTAATGGTGTGATATGTGGAAAGTCACAATATTCAACAAACCATGTTTATTTATTATTTAACTTAAGTTTAATCAGACACTATCTTAACATGAATAATGAAATACTAACTGTCATGTAAAGAATATGGAGGACCATCGTTTGGATTAATAGCGGTTTGTTATTGGTTTAGTTTGTTTTGATTTTATTTTAAAGAAAATGGTGTTTTCATATTCTGACAAGAGGGATTAAAACGGAGGGAGTCAAACCCCCACTTCCAACCGAGAGGTTGTGAGTTCGAGTCTCCCCAAGAGCAAGATGGGTAGTTCTTGGAGGGAAGGATGCTGGGGGTCTATTTGGAAACAGCCTCTCTACCTCAAGGTAGGGGTAAGGTCTGCGTACACACTACCCTCCCCAGACCCCACTAAGTGGGATTATACTGGGTTGTTGTTGTTGGTGGTGGTGTTTTCATATTCTGTTTTGAGTAATTGGTTGTGTGTGTACTGAAGAAACGCCCTTGGATTTCTTTTTCCAGAAAATACAACAATATTTTTAAGGGAAAAAAGAAAAATATTGTTTCTTTTAGTAGAAAATAGTTGTTTCCTAAAAAGGAAAGAAGTGCTTTCCCAAAGAATAATAACAACAACAATTCAATAGAATTTCACTAATAGGGTTTGGGGAGAGTAAAATATACTCAGACCTTATTCATATCCCAAAGAAATAAAGAGACTGTTTTCGGAAGATTCTCGGCTTAGAAGCAATAGATCTTCAACCACAACATAAACCAAAAAAATAATTTCAGCATCTTAAAATACAACAAATAAATGGACATGCCAAAATATGAAAGACATCATCAACAACAAAGCAACAACAACAACTAAAAAAATTGTAAAACACAACAAAAACCACAAGTAATTTAGACAAGATACTATCAGATTAGCCCGTGCAGCAAAGAGAAACGCTCGACTACCCTCTAACTTACTACCCTAATACTCGATCTTCACATTTTTTCTAAAGAGCCAGGGGAAAATGCATTGACTTAATACAATTATATTTTTTGTTAAGTATGCAAACAATTTAATTTGTGCTTTAACGTAAGTACGAAAAAGTGGTTACTTGTCTACTGCTCCAATTTAATGTTACGTGGTCCAAGAACCAAGATGACAATTTCTTTGTTTCTGTTTACCCTACCAAATAAATAAATAAATAAAAACTTTAAAATGTATGGCTAAATTTATTTTCCTCGTTATAAATTATTGGAGGGTCTAAAAGGTAAATGCAAGAGGAGCAAGTTAGTACTACTGTATCAATTAAAAGAAAATATATATTCATAATACAAGAGTGTGCCAAGGAGGTTGAAACTTCGATAATAGGATTACACTATTCTTCATATGACTCCACGTTTTGAAATGATAAGGACCCATTTGCCCATAACTTTTTTTTTTTTAAGTTTAAAGTGAAAAAAAAAATTGTCCATAAAATTTTATAAGTTTTTGGAGATTCTTTGAAAATGGGATTTTCAAAAACCAAAAAGTGAAAAACCACTCTTTTAAATTTTTCGGAAAAACTTTTTTCCTTATTCATAAAACTACAGTATTTTTTTGAAGTAAAATGCATATTCAAATATAATTTTAAATTTTAAATATTATTTTTCAACTTCAAATACTGCTTTTTTTTTAAAATCACATTTTTTATGTAGAAATACCTGCTAAGACTCAAGGATTGGCTTTTTGTAATGAGGAAAAGTTTCATAGAACTTAGAGAATTCAATAGTCAATAATACCATAATTAAATACTATTCTTATGAGTAGGTTATGACTCTAATATTCGAAAAGAGAAAAAAAATAATCTACTAATTCTTGTTGATGAAAAAGTATAAGAATATCCTGGGATCTTGCTCTTTGGGAGGCTCCAAACAATGAAAGAAAGAGTTATTGTTTAACCAAAATAATAAAATTTTGATTAAAACTAGAAATTAAGAGAAAAATCGGATTACTGATAATCGGGAAACGAAAAGAATAAGAGACTTTTGAGAATAATAAAGCAGTAAATAAGTTTGAATTTCAGTGTAATATCAATGATTTTTCATGTCCTTACAAATGTTGAGACTCCTCCTTTTATAGTTAATTTTTCTAGGAAAAGGTGTAATGCCTTTAGCCTTAATGAGGCAATTATGAACATTAAATGAAATTAAATGAAACATTACACAATCATTTATATTCAATGCCGATTCGCTAACGTATGGCATTTTAATATTGAATTTGGACTCGTTTGTGTCATCAGATTGATATCTTCAATTCATTCTGATCTCCTGGCTTTAAATAAGTTAAATAGATACGAAACTCATATCTTTTGAATAGCATCTCGTGCCTGTTTAACTTTCTTCTCTTCGTTTCTATTGTCGCCCGTGCCTTTTAACTGATCATCGTGTTTTGACAATTTGAACATTTCACGTGTCATGCCACATCATCTTCAATATAAATTAAGTTTTTTCCCAATACAGATAGTCCATCCACCTTTCATTTATTTATCAATTAAATATTTGAAAAGTGGTTCTTCGTTAAAAAAGGAAATTTTTACCATAATTAAGATAGTGTTGACGTTTCAATTGTCTCTTCTATTTAATGCACTGTATACTTGTCACCTTCTCATTAGTTCTGCAATTTTGCAGTCTCTTTCTAAGGCTTCTTTAACTCCATTATTCACGAAGTGACAGTTGCCTTTATTATAGGCTTTCCATCATTACACTTCTTAATTCTTGACGGTTGAGTTTATATATAAACTTAACCCTTTTTCCTCTGTCTTCTTCTTCACAATCGTTTTATCAAATTTCTCACTATTTACTCTTGTTCACTTCTTCTTCAGTTCATATCTTCTTATAGTATCGTCTTCGAATCCTAACCCTAAGAGAGTTCCAATTCTTGATAGTTTCCCCAATGCTCCTGCAAGACACATAAGAGGTAGAGGAGGTGAGCTTCGTGGCACAGGATCTGTTCGTGGTGGTACCTCTGGTTCCATCACTCCTTCTTCCAGTTCTCGCACGATCTCTAGAGGCTCCCTTTCTAATAGATCCTCTTCGAAAGGCAAAGAATCTTCTGAGTCTACTCAAGAACCTTTGGTTGAACAAATAATGTCAACTGATTTATCCTTCGAACACGACAAAGAATCCCTTCGTGACCAAGTAATGAAATTAGAGAGAGCTGACAAATATCCCTCTTTAATTATTGAACCTTTGATTCAAAATGTTCGAAGAGATTGTCGCTGGAGAGATGACCTCCATATAGTTATTCCTAACCCATACCAAATAATATCTTCTTATAGGGTTGGTTTTTCTTTCGTTTATACTTATCCCTTTACTTTGGGATTTATTCCTGCTATTGACCCAGTCATACTTGATTTCTATCGTTTTTCAAAATTTGTTTGGCTCAAATTGGCCCCCTCGTATGGAGAGTAGTAGCTTGTTTGAGGTATAGGTCGGCCAAGGCTAATGTTGATTTCACTTTCCCTCATCTAAATCATCTTTATCACCCTAAGCTATTCCGCAATGGTGTTTTTACCTTATCTGCAATAAGTAAGAGGGTTTTGGTAAACCCTAAAGTTAATAACGATCGTGGCTGGTACATCCAGTTTGTTGTTGTTCCCACAATTTAATTTGGTGGGTGAATCAAATATTCCGTTTCCTGAGAAATGGAACTTGGAACGTAAGTATTTTCTTTCTTGTCGTATTTGCTTTCGTTATTTCAACTCCTTTTCTAATTTCATTTTTTTTCTTTTTGTTTTTTTTGTAGCAACCATGCGAGATGTGGAACTCATTACTAATTTTCGTGATTGGGTAGATGTTATTTTGAAAGCCGTGCCTATGAGGCACGAACTTGGAAGTCTATTTCTACCAAACATGGTTGGAAAGTGAAAACTTACGGTATACATTCCTTATTTCTTCTCGTGTGTTAAAAAAAATTCTATTAACTTTTTATCCTTATTTTTTGTCAGGATTTGCTATTCGAGGGATGCCGGCTGAAGTAACTATCACCCTTCGAGCTTCTTTCGATACTCCTCCTTCTTTAGAGAGAGCACATGCCACGTTGTCAAAGAGGAAAGTGGTTGAAGATGATTCTGACGATAATGAGGATGAAGATACCTCATGGACGGCTCGACCTAGAACCAGGAGGCGCATTGTTTCTGAGGATGAAGCTAAAATCTCCCTTGATCGTACCTCCGAACTCGTTACTATTACCTCCGATGAAGAAACCGTTCCAAGGGACACCATTGAACCCACTCAACGCCTCTTTATTGAGGGTTTCGAAAGTGGTGAATTAGGTCCAATTTTAGATGAAATTCCTCTTTCATCTTCCGTTCATATTCATTCTGTTCATCCTTTAATTTCAAGTGTTTCCTTATCCACTTTGTCTGTTCTCGCCTCTTTGCCAATTTCTGCTCCCTTGTATGCCTCGACTCCTTCAACTATTTTTATTTTCACCTCTTCTACCGTTTCTCCTTCTATAGTTCCCCCATCCTCTATTCATCATGCATAGGAGGGTTTCAGTATCAGAAGTATGGTTATGGGGAGTGTAACACTTGAGGTTCATGCTAATAACAGTCTCTTAAGGAAGTCTGGCGGGGCAGATATTTGGCTTGAACCCTTAATTGGGGACATTGAAAAAAAGAAGATGGACAATCACAGTTGTCTAACTTTGATGAATGGCATAGTTCATTGTACATTAAAGGTATTCCCCCTTTACTTTTTAATACTTTTTTTTTCTTTTTAATTCTTACTTTCACGAGTTGTTTTTGTAGGCTAACCTCATTGGTACGGAGTTGATGGGAAGAATTTCCCTTTTAGAAAAGAAAGCTCGTGAGTCTGATAAAACTTTTCTTGAGACTGAGAGGATAGCTAGAGAAGCCCAGGTAGAGGTAACCAATTGGAAATAACAGTTTAAAAATTCTCAAAAAAATATAAAAGATTTGCAAGAAAGCAACCGTGACTTGGAACAACAAAAGCAAATTCTGACTTCTGAATTAGCAAGGGGCAAGGCTTCTTCTAGTAAAGCTGAGAAAGATAAAGAGCGCCTTGAATGTTCTTTTTCAGAACAATTATCAAAGTTAAGTGAAGAAATTAGAGAAATTAAGGTACTGTTGAGCAAGAAAGAAGAGTATGCGGGAGAGCTAGTTAAAAACTTGTCTGAGGCTTGGGATGATTTGCAAACCTCCTCTGATAAGGTTCGTGCCTTAGAGAAGTCTCGTGCCTCCCTTGAAGCTACCCTTGATTCCACTTTGGCTTAAAGTCAAGTATTAAAGAATGATCTTGCTATGTGGGAAAGGGATTATGAGCTTCTTGAGGAGAACTTCAGCACAAAGGTGAGCTGGGCCTTTCTAAACTCTCGCTGTGATGCTTTAACTGAGGCCAGTCAAGAAAACTTTGATTTAGAATCGGAATTGGCCAAGGTTTTGAGAACCATTGAAATGAATCAACAACCACTTGACTTTCCTTCTCTGGCAGATGAAACTTCCGTGGCTGAAGAACCTTTAAATGAAGGAGCCGCTTCTGTGGCTGTTGAAGTTGAAAATGTTACAATTCCAGCTCCCGAGGGTGAAACTTCAATGATACAGTCCGTGGAAGCTGAAGCTCCCGTGACTCTTGCTTCCCTCGATGACCTTAACACTTCAAGCCCAACTGTTGTCGCTTCCTCGGCAATTGCTACCGTGCATATGGCTGCTTTTGTAAGTGAAGTTGACATTGCAACTTTAGAGGTTCCAATCCCTTTAGTGACAAGTTGAATATGTTTTGGACTTTACTCTTTTTTTTAATTGGTTGGAGGTTTTATCCCTTCGCCTTTTTAAGGGATTTTTGGTGATGTCCCCAGTTATCATAATGGGGCACTTGTAAAAATATTTTGCTTGGCTAAGTTTTACTTAGTTTTTTTTAAGAAGTTTTCTTGGTACTTCAATATGTTTTATTCCTGCCTTTTTCTTATCTATTTAGGACTTATAGAATAGTTTAGCTTTTTTATCCTTTGAAAATGCTTTATGATTCTTCTCATGAATTATTAACATGAGGTTTAAAAAAGAGGGTCCTTTTCATATATCGATATTCAATAAAGAAGATGTCTCAACTTCTTAATGGTGTTATAATACGATGAAAGAAATAGGAATACACATGTTTTGTATGAAACAATTTTGACAAGTGTTTATTCATGAACTTGAACAAGTTTTTGAGTGTTACGTGCATTAAAGTACATCTATAACTTTCTCATAACTATTGTTTTGTAATAGATTACAAAATAAATATAATTTAGACAAGGTTCTACCTTATAACCCGTTTCAGTACTTACTCATGACCCTATCTTCATGTATTAGGAAGAGTTTGAGAGGTGACTCCATTGTTCTCACGAGTTTGAGAGGTGACTCTATTGTTTCTCATGGGAAAGAATACTATGATGTATGCTTATGCTGGGATTCCATAACTTCTGCTCGCCACATGTCTCTTTGTAGCTTGATTTACGCATATGTTTTCCGCACGTATATGTTATGTGTACAATATACAGTCCTCCAAGTGTTTGAGCGGTGAAGTATGAAGCCTTGAGCACTTGTTTTTTCCTCTCAATTTGGTCGTTTTCCTGAAACAGAAAAATATACGGGACTCAGAGGTGCGATTAGAGATGAAGACTGCCTAACCTATGTGTATTTTCATCAGATTAATTGTAACCCTGTGCTGGGAATTTAAGAATATTCCATTTTTTCGTATATGTCGTGACTCATCATTTGGCACGAGTTAGGATTTTTGCCCAGCATCTAAAATCGTTAGTAAAATTGTTAATAATTAAAATATAAATTTTAACATAGCGATACCTGATAGTGGATACTTTTTTCAAAAATAGTATCTTTTTAGGTGGACAATATTCCAATGTGAGGGTAACAGCTTGCCATCCATTGTCTCCAATTCGTGTCACAAACTCTGTAGGGTCCTTCCCACGTTGGACTCAGTTTTCCTGAATTAGCAACCTTTGTAGATTGGAACACCATTTTAAGCACGAAGTCCCCAATTTTAAAAATTCGGAGGCATGTTTCCCCTGTTATAATATCGTTCAATTACTTGCTTTTGTGCCGCCATTCTTATTAATGCAGCTTCTCTTCTTCCCTCTAACAAATCAAGATTCACCCGCATCTCTTCATCATTCGATTCCTCCGTTGCTTGAACATACTGTGTGCTTGGTTCTCCTATTTGTACTGGAATTAAGGCCTCCGCACCATAAACCATTGAAAATGGGGCCTCTCCTGTTTTTGTCGTTGTACGATAATCCCACAATACCCTAGGTAATACCTCGGGCCAATTATATTTCGAATCCTGTAACATTTTCTTCAAGTTGTTGATGATAACCTTATTTGTGGATTTCGCTTGTCCATTACCCACTGGATGATATGGTGTAGATGTTAACCATTTAATCTGCTAACTTTAAAAAAATTCTGTGATTTGGGCTCCTATAAATTGCGGTCCATTATCACACACGAATTCCTTTGGTACCCCAAAACGGTATATTATATTTCTCTAAATTAAGTCTTTAACTTCTTTCTCTCGCACCTGTTTAAATGCCCCCGCTTCTACCCATTTAGTGAAGTAATCTGTAAGTACGAGTAGAAACTTTACCTGACCTTTTGCTTGTGGTAATGGACCTACGATATCCATACCCCATTTCATAAAGGGCCATGTTTCTATGACAGGGTGGAGTAACTCAGCTGGTCTATGCATATTATTGCCGTATCTTTGACATTTATCACATTTAGACACAAAATAGTTAGCTTTCTCTTCCATCTTGGCCAATAATACCCTGCTCGAATCAGTGTTTTTACTAGCAACCTACCACATGCGTGATTTCCGAAACGTCCTTCATGTATTTCCCTCATCACATACTCTGTTTGAGAAGGTCAAAGACACCTTGCTAATGGTCCACCGAACATCTTCCGGTAAAGATTCTCTTGATGCAAGCAATAACGAGCAGCTTTCTTGCGAAGTGTATGAGCCTTTGTTTTGTCAATAGGCACAGTTCCATGCTGTGAAAAAGCAACAATTTCATTTCTCCAATCCCATGTTAAATTATTAAAATTTACCTCATTCTTGTCAGGTTCGAGAACGGAATGAAACAAATGTATGACTGAAGCATTTACATCGTTCGCTACATCTACTACAGACGCGAGGTTAGCTAAAGCATATGCTTCCGCATTCTCATCTCTTGGTATCTGCATTACCTTCCAAGTTTAGATTTTTTTTTATTAGCTCCCGTACCTTTTCGAGATATTCTTGATTCTAGTTTTCCTGGTTGTATAAGTCCCCAAATATTTGATTAACCATAAGTTGAGAATCACTCCTAATTATAACCTGTGTTATACCAAGTTCTCGTGCCAGTTCTAAACCTGCAATTACAGCCCCATACTCTACTTCATTGATAGTTATAGAATGACATTTTATAGCATGTCTAATAGTTTCACCTGTAGGAGGTACGAGAACTATCCCTAGGCCTGCACCTTTTACATTAGATGAACCATTAGTGAATAAAATCCAAGTCCCCGGGTTTGCACCGTTAAAACATGTAATTTTTTTTCTGCTTCTAAATACATTTCCTAACTAAAATCAGCTATGAAATCGACTAGTACTTGAGATTTTATAGTAGTCCTAGGTTGAAAACTGATTTCATATTCACTTAATTCTATAGCCCATTTTGCAAATCTCCCTAATAACTCATGTTTATGCAAAATGTTTCGTATTGGAAAAGCAATAACCACAACAATGGGATGAGATTGAAAGTAAGGTCTTAACTTTCTAGATGTCATGATCAAAGCTAATGCTAAATTTTCTAGTTGTGGATATCGTGTTTCAGCATCTAGTAAAGATTTACTTACATAGTAGATAGGAGATTGTTTACCTTGGTCCTCACGGACTAAAACAACACTTACCGCAACTTCTTATACGGCCAAATAGATGAGTAGTTTTTCACCCTCCTTTGGTTTTGCTAATAATAACGGATTTGACAAGTAAAATTTCAAATTTCTGAGGGCCTGTTGACAATCTTCGTTCCATTCAAAATGTCTTGATTTTTACGTGCAGAGAAAAATTTAAAACACTTTTCCGAAAATTTTGAAATAAGTCTTCCCAAGAACGCAATTCTTCCCGTTAACCTTTGAACCTTTTTTTACTCGTATGGATGTTAGGGATTTCTTCTATTGCTTTGATTTGAGATGGATTTACCTCAATGCCACGGTTGGAAATAAGAAAATCCAAAAATTTACGTGAGGCAACTCCAAATGCATATTTTTCTGGGTTGAGCTTCATATTAAACTTTCGTAAAATAAATATAATAGATAAATGAGAAATATGATCATGAGAATGCTAGGTCTTGATGAGCATATCGTCTATATATACCTCCATAGTTTTTCCTAAATATTCTTGGAACATTTTGGTGGCCAACCTTTGATAGGTTGCTCCATCATTCTTGAGACTAAAGGGCATTACTTTATACCAGTAAGTCCGCATGCTTGTGATGAAAGAAGTTTTTTCTTTAGCAATGGGGTCCATTTTTATTTGGTTGTACCCCGAATATGCATCTAAAAAACTTAAAAGCTCATGCCATGCATTTGCATCAATTAACTGATATATATGAGGTAAGGGGAAGGAATATTTTGGGCAAGCTTTGTTAAGATCAGTATAATCTGCACAAACCTGCCACTTACCATTTTTCTTAGGTACAACAACTGTGTTAGCTAACCAACTGGGATACTTTACCTCGCGGATTGACCCAATTTTTTTATAGATTTTAGAGCTCCTCTTGAATCACCTGGTTTTTGAAAGCTCCTTACTTTCTTTTCTTGTGTTTTACGGGTGTGCATGATGTCTCTTCATTTAGCTTGTTAGTCATCACATCTGGTGTATCCCTATCATATCAGCATGGGACTAACCAAAACAATCTACGTTAACTTTTAAGAATTCAATCAACATACCTCGTATGTCTGAGCTTAAATTGGCTCCCACATAAACCTTTCGTTCAGGCCATTGCTCAAATCATATCACAACCTCGAGCTCCTTAATTATCGTTTTGATATTTTCATTATCTTCAGGTTCTTGAATCATATCAGGTCTCGAGTCTAAATCTATTTTTTCTTGTTCAACTGTGGTCTAGTTTATGATTCCTTCAACTTTATTTACAGCACACGTATCTGCTACTATATTAATATTCCTAGTTGTATGTTATTCTCCACGAATTTGGCACATACCCCATGGTGATGGGAATTTCATAACTTAATGTAGAGTTGATGGGACAACATCCATATCATGAATTCACAATCTCCCCATGACTATATTGTACCATCTCCATATCTACCACCTGAAATTTGGTATATTTCACAACACCCTCTGCAAAAGTTGTTAGAATTACCTCTCCTTTAGTTACCACACTAGAATTATCCCTGATAGAGTATGCGCCTTTGGAATCATTTTACCCTCCGCTTGCATTTCTCGTAGCACCCTTAATAGGATGATATTTGCAGAACTCTCTGGATCAATCAAAACTCGTTTTACATTAGTATCATGTACAAGTAAAGATATTACCAGTGCATCATTGTAGAGGGGGGGGGGTGATCACTCCTTTTATATCTGCATCATCAAAAGTGATACTTTCATCTTCTAAGGTCTGTCGCACTCGCTTCCCATGCGTGATTGTTACTTTGGAAACTTTATTTTAAGCTGTATATGCTACTCCATAAATATCTTCTCCCCCACTTATAACATTCACGGTTGTGAGCACGTGATTTTTGCCCTGCGTGAGAATTACTCCCAAAATTTCAAAATGAAATAGTATTGGTGTTGTGCGTGATTTTCGTGGATTATATGTTATTGTTCTTTTGTTGTTTGCATTTGTGTGTACGTGTTTGTTTGTTTCAATTAACAAAAATTAAAAAAAAATATATATATATATATATATATATATATATGTCACATTTGCATGTAGGATTTAATACTACAAGTAGGAGTAATTAAGTTTGTTTTACAAAAAATGAAAATCACAAAATATGTACTTTGCATTGTTTAGCGTTTAAGGCCTAGTTGTGTGATTTTATTCTAAATTGGTGCTTAATTATATGTGATATTTATTATTATGAGTTAATTGATGTTTTAAGTTAATTTTTGATTTTTTTCAATTTAATTTAGGAATTTTGGTAATTAGGAATTAAAAAAGAAAAATGAAAGAACAAGAAGAAAAAAGGAAAATAGATCAGGAACTGGGCCGTTTCGTTCTTGGACCAGAACCAGGCCCAAACATTTTGCCCCAACCCGGTCCGCCCGACCCAACCCCATCTTTTATGTAAAATTCGATCTGGGCCGTTGGAATTTTATCATCCTACGGCTCATAATATTAACCCTATTTTAATTACCCAGAAAAACCCCCAAACCCCTTAACCCGTTTCATTCCTCAGACCCCCCATCCCCCCTCGTCTCTCTCTCTCTCAAACCTCGTCTCCTTCACAGACGAGGAAACCCTAGCCGCCATCATACCCCACCGCCCTTAAGCCGGCGGCAACCGCTCCGATGACCACCAATTCCACACCCCGGCGTCCCTGCAACCTCCCCATCACAACCCCTCAAACCGTTTTCCTTGAATCACGGCCAAGCTCTTCGAATTTTGAATCTAAGAAGTTAGGTCGAACTTCAATTTACCCAATTAATCTCCAAATCACACCATGTGACCAATGGACCTCCCTCACCCCTAAATCATCATTGGTATCTTTCGAATCAAGCTAGAGTTGGTCGAATAATTAACTAATCGAATGCACCTAGAAGAGCCGGGAGTTTGAAGCCGTAATCGACCTTAGCCAAGTGTTCTTAATCAAGAACACTCGATTAAGGTCCATTTTGACTTCAAAACTCAAGTCGAAGGGTCGATTGGAATTGTTCGGAGTTTAGCCTTAATTTTGAGGTATTTTTCTTTCTCTCTTGTTTTAGTTTTCTTGTTTTGAAAGTCGTTATTTGCGTAGTTTCGTTATTTTTAATCTTTTATTATTTTTGATTTTTCTTTTGCCGACTGTTCCGTCTCTTCTACTTCAGACCTGTTTATTTGGTCAAAATGCTTTTGTTCGTTTGTTTAAGAATACATTGTAGGATATATAGTCGTTTAAATTGATGTCGTTGATTAAAGAGTTTCCTTTATTCCCTGTTCTGCCCAAAGTCATTGGAATCACCCTGTTAGTACGTGTAATCTGTGTTTTGTTGTTAATTGTATCTATCGGGATTTGCTGATCGATTGAGTTCATGTCGTTGATTAATTTCCCATGTTAAAACACTAGAATAACATACCAGTAAGCTTTGTTTCTTCCTGTTCTAATTTCATGACTCAGAACAAGCCTGCTAATTGTTGAAACATGAAAACGATCTTCAATTCTGCTTGCATTTCTACCTGATTGATACCCTTATTTTTGATTTGATCTAGTCCCCTGCATTGAATCTATGTATTGGTACTAGGGTGTTGGTTTATTAGCTGTAGTATTTGAATAAGCAATTAGGAGATAGTTAGAAATCAGTCTTGGTCCATTGTTAGGTTTGAACTTATTCAGGTTTAAAAAGGCTAACAAGCATAAGGTAATACATTAACTTTCAAAGGTTCCAGAGGGTGTGTTTGAAATCCAAAAGGTTTGAATGAACTGGTATTAGTGGTCTGTCAGTAGAAGCGCCAATTAATTTATTTATTCATGATGACTTGGAAAAGCAGTAAGAGTATGGGCTAGCCTTAAGAAACTTGACTAAAACAATATATTACCCATAACTTGGACTGGTGGAACCTGCTGTATAGCAGGATACCACCAGCTCCTGCAGACTTTTAAGTTAAAAATGAGACAAGTCCTAGCTGGGACAGGACTTAGTGGCTTAGGACAGAACATGGTATGGGCTGGCCAGGATTTTAAAATAGTTTGGCCAGGTGAGGAAGGGGGTATAAACAGGGAGAGACATAGACACTCAAGGACGGAAAAAAAAAGAGGGGAGGGAGAAGCAGAAATACAGACAGACATACACATTGTATCACTGTTCCATTGCAGAGGTTGTTGTTGTTATTCAGTTGTTGAGAGACTGTTTGTTTGCTGCTGTTGTTGTTGAGGTTGTTGTGGTCCTGTTGTTGTTATTCTTCTGATGTGCTGTGATTGTGTTTTGCTACTGCTGTGGTTGTGTTTTGCTACTGCTGTGGTGGTGTTGTGCTATTGCTGGGTTGATTTCTGATTGGTTGTTATCGACTGTTCTGCTGGTCGGGGATTCCTTTTTTTACTGGTTATTGTTGATTCTGCTGTGGGTGTTTTGCTACTGCTGTTAGTCGTGTCTTTTTGCTGTGTATCGTTGGGTTTTTTGTTGCTGTTGGCTGTTGGTCCACTGCTGTTGTTGCTATTACTGCATAGCTGATCCTTTGGTTCTCTAATTTCCAGGTACACATTTTGAGGTCTTCACAGTATATCCTCATTCGATCAAATTGTGTATTGAAATTGAAGCAAATGACTGCAATAGATTCATAGTCTGAATGAATTTGTTAACTGAAATCATGTTGAAGTTCAGTTGTTATTTTGTAATTAGATCTCTTGTTTAAATTGCTAAAACTGAGTTTGTTAGATTGTTAAACCTAAACTGTATGATTCCGAATAATTTATGCTATTTGAATTCAAATTTGAGTTTATAAACTGTTGATCCAGTTCATGCTAATTACAAGCTTAAATTTGGTTTCGATTCAGCCTAGTTTCATTCCATTAGTTTGTAGCTAAATATCATCAGGATGTTAGACTTTGGACTGTTAATTTGGATTAATTGTTGTTATAATACAATTCAATTTATTTGATCTATGTTTTAAATTTCAAAAATTAGGAAATAGTTGGAAGCAAAAAATGAGTTTGAAATGCATGTGTAGTGATAGTTGAACTTGAATTAGTATGCGAGCTTTGTTCAAGTCTAGAACTTCACTTGTTAAATTGTTTGAACACAACATATAGTTAAATCACTTAGTCTAGTTCATTCACTTGAGGCCTTTAACTGGAATTTTCACCTTGATTATCAATTGTGATTATACCATGAATAATATGTAGTAACTTCCGTTCAATTTTTTCAAATTGAATTGGAATTGAAATCAGCTTACAATTTAAGACTTAATAATTCATTTTAAGACAAAATGGATTGCAGTACCCAAAACAAGTGACCCAAGTTCATTTTGCTGTCTTCTGTATGTAATGGGCAAAGGTTTCTTTTATGGACTGTGTTCAAGGCCCAAAGGTTCTATAAATCATCTAATCATCAAATAAATTTATCAGGAATAAGGGAAACTAACTCATAAATATGGAATCGAGCCTTGGATTAGATAGCGAGTTCAAGGTAAAGGGAGTCCTCTTTTGTTTGAATCCGGACTTGAATCTGAGGTTCGGATTTAAATTTGTGAGCTAATCGGCTTTTAGGAAAAAAAATAATAATAAAATAAAAAATAATAGTCACCTTTAGGATGACCTTTAAAAAATAAGATGAGGCACCCCATGCCAACTAAAACCCATAAATTGCGTGGCCCTCTTTAAATGTTCATATTAAAATACTTAGACGACGGGACATGCCGTTTAACAAATTTTCACGGCCTCCCGCAAAGTTATCAACGCGTTAGATGCTTTATGCGCGCTTTTAATAATTTTACCTTCCTAAACTCGAGTGCACATTTATGTGACTCAAATCCAAATCTCAACGGAGTCGAAATGTGTTGACAACCACGGGTGCACTGGTGCGACGTGGTTCGAGATACATTTTCACGACGTTGCAATTCTTTGTTAAAATAATAATAATAATAATAATTCTTGTAATAATAATAATAATCAAAAGCGGTTGAAAGTTAAAATTTGCACAGAGGTTAAAGCACATTATAAAATCAGATAAAGAGGCCAAATACGACGATTGAGCGACCGTGCTAGAACCACGGAACCCGAGAATGCCTAACACCTTCTCCCGGGTTAACAGAATTCCTTATCCGGATTTCTGGTTCGCGGACCGTAATATAGAGTCAAACCTTTCCTCGGTTCGGGATCAAACGTGTGACTTGGGACACCATTATTTTTCCAAGTGGCGACTCTGAATTAAATAAGTTGATCCCGTTTCGATTGTCCTTTAATTGGAAAAACTCCTACGTGCTCCCGCGGGTGCGGTAAAAAGGAGGTGTGACAACGGTTGTCTTGGGTGATGGGGGCTTTGGTGGCTCTTGCCTATTTTTCATGTAGGCTTGCTTACCTTTCTCACTAAATAACTTAGTGAGATACAGTTATTTCAATAGATGGTCCACTTCACTTTGTAAGAATCTACATTTTGAAGTCTTATGCCCGTGATCATTATGTGTGACGACCCAAAGGGTCATCACTTATTTTATTAATAATTTCGAGCTTCTGAGGCCTTGAAAACCTCATTCTATATTGCCTCGATTGACGTGCACGATCCGAGCATGTAGCCGGAAAGATTTTGTGATAGAAAATATGAATTCTATGAGAAATTTGGATAAAAATGATATTAATATTGATATGGTTGACTTCGGTCAACATTTTTGGTAAACGGATCCGGACCCGAGATTGAATGGTCCCGAGAGGTCCGTAGGAAAATATGGGACTTGGACATGTGTCCGGAGTCGAATTCTGAGGCCTAGAGCCCAAGTTATGAATTTTTATGTGAAATTGTTTTTGATGCAATTATTAAAGGAAATAAATTAATAGACCTTGGTATCGGGCTCGTATTTTGGTTCCGACGCCCGTTACAAGTCTTAAATATTATATATGTGATTTCTGTAAAGTTTGGTGACATTTGGATGTCGTTTGAGATGTTTTGGACCTTGAGTTCCAAGTTAAGAAGTTTTGAAAAATCAAAAGTATGAAAATCATGAGTTTGAGGCTCGATTTGATTAAAATGAAGTGATATTGGCGATGTGATCGCACGAACAAGTTCATAATGTGTTTTTGAGGTTATGTGCATATTTGGTTTGGAGCCCCGAGGGCTCGTGTGAACTTTGGATAGGCCACGAGATCAATTTTTCATGTTAGAAGTTGCTGTCTGCAACTGGTCCGCAGAGTTCGCAAATGCGAACAATAGTTCGCAAATGCGAACTCCCCACTATTCTGCAGAGTTCGCAAATGCGAACAATAGTTCGCAAATGCGAACTCCCCCTATTGTGTCTGTGTTCGCAAATGCGAACAATAGTTCGCAAATGCGAACTTGACCCTTCTGTGCCTGTGTTCGCAAATGCGAGCTACAGTTCGCAAATGCGAACTGGCCACTATTCTGCCTGGGTTCGCAAATGCGAACAATAGTTCGCAAATGCGAACCTCCCCATATTTAGCCTCTGTTCGCAATTGCGAACAATAGTTCGCAAATGCGAACTTCCCAATTTTGCCTTGGCTTCGCAAATGCGAAGAAATGTTCGCAAATGCGAACTTCCCACCCTTAGCTTATTTTTCAAACTCCAGAAATTGGTCGGGGTTCGCAATTGCGAACCCATGTTCGCAAATGCGAACACAGAGACCTGAAAAACACGGATTTCACTCATTTCTTCACATTTTTACAAAACCAAAACACCCATTTGCGATTCTTCAAGGATTTCTTCTTCATCAAATCGATTGTAAGTCACTTTTTACTTAATTCTTTCAATTCCTAACATCATTAAACATGTTTTTCATTAGAAATCAAATGTTTTCATGGTAAAATTCTTGTTTTTGTTAGAAAATAGGGTTTTTCATAAATTGGGAATTGGACCTCGAATTGAGGTCCGATTTTGAAACAAATCATATATATGAACTCGTGGGGGGATGGGTAACCGGATTTTGGTCCTAACCCCGAATTCCGACCATGTGGGCTCGGGGTTGAAATTCACTATTCATGGCAGAATGTTGTAAAAGTTGTATTTGGTCTTAAGAATTAGTTTGTTGAGTAAAATTGATGATATTAAATCAATTGTGTATAGATACGGTTGAATTGGAGCCAAATTGAAAGAAAAGACATATCCACGGATTGAATTGTTCATAAGCACTCGAGGTAAGTGTTTGTTCTATCCTAGCTTGAGGGAATAGGATTATGTGTTATGTGTTATGTGATCGAGTGCGGTGTATGGGCTGTGGTGACGAGCATCCATACACCGGCGTCTAGCATGACCGTGAGTCGTTGGAAAATAATTATTTTGAGATACATTACAGATGAATTGTTATTGTTCTCCCTTGTTGGGACTTGTTGTGAAGATAATTATTGATTGCCCTTGATGGGATGATTTATGAATTGTTGTTTCTTTCTTTGCCCTTAACTGTGATTGTTATTTGGGTGAGGAAGAGAGATAATGCACGAAGGGTGATGCCGTGCCATGTTTATTATTGTTTATGCACGAAGGATCATGCCGTGCCATGTTTATTATTGATTATGCACGAAGGATCATGCCGTGCCATGTTTATTATTGATTATGCACGAAGGATCATGCCGTGCCCTATTATTGATTATGCACGAAGGATCATGCCGTGCCCTATTATTGAACCATGTACGAAGGATCATGCCGTACTATGGATGTGAGGATGAGAGTAAAAGCACGAAGGGTGATGCCGTGCAACCGTTTGCTATTCCTTGAATTGATATTATTTGTGTTTACATTACACTTTGTTTTTCCTTGTGAAATTATTAATTGCGGTTAATTGTTGAATTCTTTAAGATACTCCTTATTGTGTTAATACTTGATTAAATTCTTGTTATTTTGGTGGTACATATATATATATTGAATTGCACAGGTTTATGTGGGTGTCTGGTCCTAGGCTTGTCACTACTTCGCCGGGATAGGCCAGGCACTTACCAGCACATGGGGTCGGTTGTGCTGATGCTACACTTCTGTGCGTTTTTGCACAGGTCCAGGTTACGATCAGGAGCAGCAGCAGCAGCAACAGTAAATAGATTGCGTGGGAGTTGATCACATTTGAGACCGAGGTAGCTTGCAGACGTCCGCAGTCCCGGCGTCTCTTTCTTTAATTATGTTAATAGCTGTAGTCTCAATTTTCCGAGACAAACAGAATTATGTTATATTTCCTTCAGACTTTTATGTGTAGTATTCCATAGTAGTTTGTGAGTTGGTGACTCCAAGTCTTGGGTAGAGGATTTCAGTATGATTTTTACCTCGTGATTTATTATTTCCATTTCGATAAAGTATTCCGCATTTATTTAATTAAAATCGTGTTAAAAATAGGATAGTATGAACACAGTGGCTTGCCTAGCTACCACGAGTAGGCGCCATCACGATCCCGATATTGGGGGAAAATCCGGGTCGTGACAAGTTGGTATCAGAGCTCTAGGTTACATAGGTCTCACCACTCACGAACAAGCTTAGTAGAGTTTGAGAGGTAGGTACGGAGACGTCCGTACTTGTCCTTCAGAGTCTATTGAGTTAGGAAAAAGTCTCTCATTTGTTCTTTCTTGTCGTGCTACTTGATCCTCAATTACTGATTGAATTTCTATTCTGTCCTTTCGCGGATGGTAAGGACACGCACTTCTTCGTCCGCTGACCAGCAGCCTGAGCCCCAGACAGCTCCTGTGAGGGGCGGGGGTCGAGGCCGTATCAGAGGCCGTGGTAGGGGTAGAGCTCAGCCCTAGGCAGCTACCCCAGAGGTGGAGCCCCATATTGAGATCGACGAGGAGGTTCCGATTCCGGCAGCTCCAGTGGGCCCGGCTCAGGTCCCAAGAGAGGCTTTGATTACCCCGGATCTCCGGGATGCCTTGATCGGAATAGCGGGATTCATGGACGACGCATTGCCGGAGCGGGTTTATTATCGGTTGCCCCAGCTACTTCTCGGTCGGAGGAGGGCCCGGACTCCTATCGCTCATACTCCGAGCCGCAGCTCCTCGCCCTCGAGCACCGCGATCCAGCCACCGTGGCTACTCGGTCGGTACCACGGCTCACGCCGGTGATGGAACGGCCATGACTTCCGATTCGTTATGGAGGCTTGATCGGTTCTCCAAGCTATTTACCACTACTTTCGGTGGAACCGCATCAGAGGATCCTCAGGACTTTTTATTCAGCTGCCATGAGATTCTCAAGACTATGGGGATCGTGGAGACAAACGGAGTTGATTTTTGTACTTTCGGACTTGCAGGATCCGCCAAGACTTGGTGGAGAGATTATTGCCTGACTCGACCAGCAGGGTCCCCAGCTCTATCATGGGACCAGTTTGCGGAACTATTTATGGAGAAGTTTCTCCCTACTACTCGGCGGGATTTACTTCGGAGGCAGTTTGAGCGCCTCCATCAGGGCACTATGACAGTTACACAATATGAGACGAGATTTATCGACTTGGCTCGTCATGCAGTAGTGATACTTCCCACTGAGCGGGAGAGGGTCCGCAAGTTTATAGATGGGCTTAATCATCCGATTAGACTCCGGATGGCTATGGGCGTGGGGAGTGACATATCATTTCAGGAGGCAGCCAATGCAGCACGCATAGTTGAGATGGCTCTTGCTAGGGGAGGCGGTTATTCTTCGGATAAGAGGCCTCGTCATACGGGCAGATTTGGTAGTTCTTCCTCCGGTAGCAGAGAATCCTTCGATAGAGGCCAGCCTCCGAGCCTTTTCATTCCGCCCTTCGAGCTTCGCGGGGTGGATCGGTGATCGTGGTTCTCGGGGTATTATTCGGACCGGTCTCCTATTAGTGCTCGGCCTCTTCGCAGCGTTCGTGGAGGCCATTCGAGTCGTCGGGGCCGGCAGCCCTATCGCCCAAGAGTTGCTACGGTTGTGGCGACCCGAGTCATTTTATCGGGAATTGCCCCATAGCAGCGGGCAACTCTCGGCAGCCGAGGTCCTCGTCCTACGATTCGGTGCCCCGACCGACCCTCGACCGCCCAGCCGACCCGCAGGCGGGGGTAGGGATTATAGAGGTGGAGGTCGAGACCGTAGAGGCGGAGACCGTCCAGCGAGAGGTAGAGGTCAGCCAGTTGATGGTCGTCCTAGAGACGCAGCTCAGAGGGGAGGTGCAGATCCCCGATTCTATGCTTTACCAGCCAGGCCAGAGGCAGAGGCATCGGATGCTGTGATTACAGGTACTATTCTTGTGTGTGACAGAGGTGCTTCAGTATTATTTGACCCTGGATCTACATATTCCTATGTGTCTTCCTACTTCGCACCGTATTTGGCTGTGCCCAGCTATGCTCTGGATATTCCAGTTTATGTGGCTACACCAGTGGGTGACTCTATCGTAGTCGATCGGGTGCATCGTTCGTGCGTAGTTATATTTGGGGGTCTTGAGACCCGTGTTGATCTGTTGCTCTTGGATATGGTAGATTTTGATGTCATATTGGGGATGGACTGGTTGTCCCCATACCATGCTATTCTTGATTGTCATGCTAAGATAGTGACCTTAGCCTTGCCAGAATCACCCCGATTAGAGTGGAAGGGTACCTCAAGCCACTCCGTTCGCACCGTTATTTCTTATGTTAAGGCTCGACGTATGGTCGAGAAGGGGTGTCTAGCTTATTTGGCTTATGTTCGTGATTCCAGCGCAGAAGTTCCTTCCATTGATTCAGTCCCTATTGCACGGGAGTTTCCCGAGGTTTTTCCTTCAGACCTGCCGGGCATGCCACCCGACAGGGATATTGATTTCTGTATTGATCTGGCACCGGGCACTCAACCCATCTCTATTCCACCCTATCGTATGGCCCCGCCGGAGTTAAAAGAGTTGAAAGATCAGTTGCAGGACCTTCTTGAGAAGGGTTTTATCAGACCCAGTGTTTCCCCCTGGGGAGCACCTGTATTATTTGTAAAGAAGAAGGATGGCTCGATGCGGATGTGTATTGATTACCAGCAGTTAAACAAAGTGACTATCAAAAATAAATATCCACTGCCGAGGATTGATGATTTGTTTGACCAGCTCCAGGGAGCGAGGGTATTCTCTAAGATAGACTTGAGGTCGGGCTACCATCAGCTGAAGATCAGGGCGGCTGACATTCCTAAGACAGCCTTTCGCTCTAGATATGGGCATTATGAGTTCTTGGTCATGTCCTTCGGGTTGACCAATGCCCCAGCAGCATTCATGGAGTTGATGAATCGGGTATTCAAGCCTTACTTAGATCCGTTCGTGATAGTCTTCATAGATGACATCCTGGTGTACTCCCGCAGCCAGGAAGAGCACGAGCAACACCTCAGAGTGGTTCTTCAGACTCTGAAGGATAATCAGCTATATGCCAAATTTTCAAAATGTGAGTTCTGGTTGAGTTCGGTAGCATTTCTGGGTCATATTGTATCAGTAGAGGGTATTCATGTAGACCCAAAGAAGTTTGAGGCAGTCAAGAATTAGCCTCGACCAGCTTCGGTGATCGAGATTTGGAGTTTCTTGGGGTTAGCAGGTTACTACCGTCGGTTCGTAGATGGGTTTTCTTCTATTGCAGCCCCGATGACCAGGTTAACCCAGAATGGTACCCAATTCAAGTGGTCAGATGAGTGCGAGGCGAGCTTTCAGAAGCTCAAGACAGCTCTGACTACGGCACCAATGTTGGTTTACCTATGGGTTCAGGGCCTTACACAGTCTATTGTGATGCTTCCCGTACTAGGCTTGGAGCGGTATTGATGCAAGACGGCAAGGTAATTGCTTATGCTTCGAGACAGTTAAAGATACATGAGAAGAATTATCCAGTTCATGATCTTGAATTAGCAGCAGTGGTTCATGCCTTAAAGATCTGGAGGCATTATCTATATGGTGTGACATGCGAGGTGTACACTGATCACAAAAGCCTACAGTACTTGTTCAAACAGAAGGAGTTGAATCTACGACAGCGGAGATGGTTAGAGTTGCTAAAAGACTATGATGTTACTATATTATATCACCCGGGTAAGGCCAATGTGGTGGCCGATGCATTGAGTAGAAAGTATGCCAGCATGGGTAGTCTTGCATATATTCCGGTCAATCGGAGACCATTAGCTCTAGATGTCCAGGCCTTAGCCAACCGGTTCGTGAGATTAGACATTTCTGAGCCTAGCAGGGTGCTAGCCTGCACGGTCGCTCGTTCTTCTTTATTAGAGCGTATCCCTGAGAGGCAATTTGATGATCCTCATTTGCGTGAGTTGAGAGATACGATACAGCAAGGAGGTGCCACACAGGTAAATCTAGATGATGATGGGGTATTGAAATTGCAGGGTCGAGTTTGTGTGCCCAATGTCGAAGGGATTCGGGAGTTGATCTTAGCAGAGGCCCACAGTTCGCGGTATTCTATTCACCTAGGTGCCGCGAAGATGTATCAGGACTTGCGACAGCACTATTGGTGGCGCAGAATGAAGAAAGATATCGTTGCGTATGTCGCTCGGTGTCTAAACTGTCAGCAGGTGAAATATGAGCACCGGAGACCTGGTGGTGTATTCCGGAGGATTGAAATTCCCGAGTGGAAATGGGAGCGGATCATAATGGACTTCATTACTGGACTTCCTTTGACTCGGAGGAAATTTGATACTATTTGGGTCATTGTTGATAGACTGACCAAATCAGCACACTTTATTCCAGTATCTGTCTCCTACTCGTCGGAGAGATTAGCGGAGGTTTACATTAGGGAGATTGTTCATCTCCATGGGGTGCCAATATCTATTATCTCTGATCGGGGTACGCAGTTTACCTCGCGGTTCTGGAGAGCGGTTCAGTAGGAGTTAGGCACCCAGGTTCAGTTGAGTACAACATTTCATCCTCAGACGGATGGCCATCCGAGAGGACTATTCAGATTCTTGAGGACATGCTTCGAGCCTGTGTTATTGATTTCGGAGGCTCATGGGACCAGTTTCTGCCATTAGCAGATTCGCCTACAATAACAGTTACCAATCTAGCATCCAGATGGCTCCTTATGAGGCGTTGTATGGTAGGCGATGTCGATCACCGGTTGGATGGTTTGAACCGGGAGAGGCTCGGTTGTTAGGAACAGACTTAGTTCAGGAGGCCTTGGATAAGGTCAAGACTATTCAGGAGAGATTGCGTTCAGCTCAGTCTAGGCAAAAGACTTATGCAGATCGTAAGGTTCGAGATGTAGATTTCATGGTTGGTGAACGAGTATTACTCCGGGTGTCGCCTATGAAGGGCGTGATGAGGTTTGGGAAGAAGGGCAAGCTCAGCCCCAGGTATATTGGCCCATTTGAGATTCTAGACAGAGTGGGAGGGGTGGCTTACAGATTAGCTTTGCCGCCTAGCTTATCGGCCGTGCATCCAGTTTTTCACGTATCTATGCTTCGGAGATACCACGGCGATCCCACACATGTGTTAGACTTCAGTACTGTCCAATTGGACAATGATCTATCCTACGAGGAGGAGCCGGTGGCTATTCTAGACCGGCAGGTTCGACAGCTCAGGTCGAAGAGTTATCCTTCTGTGCGTGTTCAGTGGAGAGGTCAGCCTCCTGAGGCATCGACCTGGGAGTCCGAGTCTGATATGCGGAGCCGTTACCCACACTTGTTTCCTGACTCAGGTACTTCTTTCTTTTGTCCGTTCGAGGACGAACGGTTGTTTTAGAGGTGGAGATTGTGACGACCCAAAGGGTCATCACTTATTTTATTAATAATTTCGAGCTTCTGAGGCCTTGAAAACCTCATTCTATGTTGCCTCGATTGACGTGCACGATCCGAGCATGTAGCCGGAAAGATTTTGTGATAGAAAATATGAATTCTATGAGAAATTTGGATAAAAATGATATTAATATTGATATGGTTGACTTCGGTCAACATTTTTAGTAAACGGATCCGGACCCGAGATTGAATGGTCCCGAGAGGTCCGTAGGAAAATATGGGACTTGGACATGTGTCCGGAGTCGAATTCTGAGGCCTAGATCCCAAGTTATGAATTTTTATGTGAAATTGTTTTTGATGCAATTATTAAAGGAAATAAATTAATAGACCTTGGTATCGGGCTCGTATTTTGGTTCCGACGCCCGGTACAAGTCTTAAATATTATATATGTGATTTCTGTAAAGTTTGGTGACATTTGGACGTCGTTTGAGATGTTTTGGACCTTGAGTTCCAAGTTAAGAAGTTTTGAAAAATCAAAAGTATGAAAATCATGAGTTTGAGGCTCGATTTGATTAAAATGAAGTGATATTGGCGATGTGATCGCACGAACAAGTTCATAATGTGTTTTTGAGGTTATGTGCATATTTGGTTTGGAGCCCCGAGGGCTCGGGTGAACTTTGGATAGGCCACGAGATCGATTTTTCATGTTAGAAGTTGTTGTCTGCAACTTGGTCTGCAGAGTTCGCAAATGCGAACAATAGTTCGCAAATGCGAACTCCCCACTATTCTGCAGAGTTCGCAAATGCGAACAATAGTTCGCAAATGCGAACTCCCCCCTATTGTGTCTGTGTTCGCAAATGCGAACAATAGTTCGCAAATGCGAACTTGACCCTTCTGTGCCTGTGTTCGCAAATGCGAGCTATAGTTCGCAAATGCGAACTGGCCACTATTCCGCCTGGGTTCGCAAATGCGAACAATAGTTCGCAAATGCGAACCTCCCCATATTTAGCCTGTGTTCGCAATTGCGAACAATAGTTCGCAAATGCGAACTTCCCAGTTTTGCCTTGGCTTCGCAAATGCGAAGAAATGTTCGCAAATGCGAACTTCCCACCCTTAGCTTATTTTTCAAACTCCAGAAATTGGTCGGGGTTCGCAATTGCGAACCCATGTTCGCAAATGCGAACACAGAGACCTGAAAAACACGAATTTCAGTCATTTCTTCACATTTTTACAAAACCAAAACACCCATTTGCGATTCTTGAAGGATTTCTTCTTCATCAAATCGATTGTAAGTCACTTTTTACTTAATTCTTTCAATTCCTAACATCATTAAACATGTTTTTCATTAGAAATCAAATGTTTTCATGGTAAAATTCTTGTTTTTGTTAGAAAATAGGGTTTTTCATAAATTGGGGAATTGGACCTCGAATTGAGGTCCGATTTTGAAACAAATCATATATATGAACTCGTGGGGAAATGGGTAACCGGATTTTGGTCCTAACCCCGAATTCCGACCATGTGGGCCCGGGGTTGAAATTCACTATTCCGGGCAGAATGTTGTAAAAGTTGTATTTGGTCTTAAGAATTAGTTTGTTGAGTAAAATTGATGATATTAAATCAATTGTGTATAGATACGGTTGAATTGGAGCCAAATTGAAAGAAAAGACATATCCACGGATTGAATTGTTCATAAGCACTCGAGGTAAGTGTTTGTTCTATCCTAGCTTGAGGGAATAGGATTATGTGTTATGTGTTATGTGATCGAGTGCGGTGTATGGGCTGTGGTGACGAGCATCCATACACCGGCGTCTAGCATGACCGTGAGTCGTTGGAAAATAATTATTTTGAGATACATTACAGATGAATTGTTATTGTTCTCCCTTGTTGGGACTTGTTGGGAAGATTATTATTGATTGCCCTTGATGGGACGATTTATGAATTGTTGTTTCTTTCTTTGCCCTTAACTGTGATTGTTATTTGGGTAAGGAAGAGAGATAATGCACGAAGGGTGATGCCGTGCCATGTTTATTATTGTTTATGCACGAAGGATCATGCCGTGCCATGTTTATTATTGATTATGCACGAAGGATCATGCCGTGCCATGTTTATTATTGATTATGCACGAAGGATCATGCCGTGCCCTATTATTGATTATGCACGAAGGATCATGCCGTGTCCTATTATTGAACCATGTACGAAGGATCATGCCGTACTATGGATGTGAGGATGAGAGTAAAAGCACGAAGGGTGATGCCGTGCAACTGTTTGCTATTCCTTGAATTGATATTATTTGTGTTTACATTACACTTTGTTTTTCCTTGTGAAATTATTAATTGTGGTTAATTGTTGAATTCTTTAAGATACTCCTTATTGTGTTAATACTTGATTAAATTCTTGTTATTTTGGTGGTACATATATATATATTGAATTGCACAGGTTTATGTGGGTGTCCTGGTCCTAGGCTTGTCACTACTTCGCCGGGATAGGCCAGGCACTTACCAGCACATGGGGTCGGTTGTGCTGATGCTACACTTCTGTGCGTTTTTGCACAGGTCCAGGTTACGATCAGGAGCAACAGCAGCAGCAGCAGCAATAAATAGATTGCGTGGGAGTTGATCACATTTGAGACCGAGGTAGCTTGCAGACGTCCGCAGGCCCGGCGTCTCTTTCTTTAATTATGTTAATAGCTGTAGTCTCATTGTTCCGAGACAAACAGAATTATGTTATATTTCCTTCGGACTTTTATGTGTAGTATTCCATAGTAGTTTGTGAGTTGGTGACTCCAAGTCTTGGGTAGAGGATTTCAGTATGATTTTTACCTCGTGATTTATTATTTCCATTTCGATAAAGTATTCCGCATTTATTTAATTAAAATTGTGTTAAAAATAGGATAGTATGAACACAGTGGCTTGCCTAGCTACCACGAGTAGGCGCCATCACGATCCCGATGTTGGGGAAAAAAATCCGGGTCGTGACATTATGGAATTTCGCACCAATGATCTAGATTTCACTTATTTGGATTTGACCGCATCTCTTTAGGCTACCATACCTTATCTCTCATGCTCCTCAAAATAGCTACGAACTCGGAGGTAGTGACATTGAAATTATATCCACCGAATCTTGCATGCAAAATTCCGTCATCATCTCGTGACTCTTGTATGTTTCGATCATTCCTAAACCTTGATGAAGAACCAAATTCCCTGTTTCTTGATTTTGATCATATTGTTGATTTTCTTGCTTTGATCATGAATCTTTTCCTACATGTCCCATATATGGATCGTATTTGTTTTTACCTGATCTTTTTTCGGTTTATGATTTCCTGTAATTGCTCATTTCCTCATGATGAAATAAGGTATGGTATCCTCCTCAATTTACAACTTCGTACTATACCTATTATAAACGTCATTCCACGTGGTTGCAGTGAACTCTCGTAGGCTTTCTTTAAGTCTTCTTATGGCTTATGAACTTTTATCATTTAAATTGCTTGCAAAAGCTATTTACAGCCCAATTATTAGGTACACGGGGTAAAGTCATCCTTTCCCGTTACAATCTATCAATAAAATCTCTGAGCAACTTTGAGTACCCTTATTTAATTTTGAAAATGCCTTCCATTCTCTTCTCAAACTTTTGAGCTCCTGAGTGCGCCTTAATAAAAGAATCTGAAAGCTCAGCAAAAAAGTTTATAGAATTTTCAGGTAAAAGAGAATACTGGGTTAATGAACCCTTGGTGAGTATTTCTCTAAATTTCTTGACCAACACGGACTCAATTTCTTGCTTGGTTAAATCGTTGCCTTTGACACTTGTAGTACATGTCATCACATGATCACGTGGGTCTGTTGTGCCATCATATTTCGATATGTTAGGCATTTTGAACTTTTTAGAGATTGAAAAGGGAGCATCACTTGGTTTTCAAGGTTGTTGCGAGTATTTATCCACATCTACTCCTTTGATTACTGGGGGAACTCCAGGGATTTGCTCGATGTGCTCATTTTGTTCTTTGAGCTATTTCTGCAAAGTTAGTACCAAATTTTGCAAATGAGAATTATTTGTATTACCTGGATCCACTTCTTGTGGTTCTCTGGGGGTTCCTTCATTTCCAGAATTGACAAGGCGAGAACGAGGATTCTCCAATTATTGTTATTAGGCGTAGGTGTGGGTGGTGCAGCAGGTAACCGGCTAACTAGAGCTTGAAGAGCTTGGCTAACCTTTGCATCAATTATATTTTGTAAAGCTTCATCTGGTCCATCAAAATTTTCAGATTGTCCTTGCTCGTCAGAACGAGATTCTGGAGCAAAAGTACCTTCATGAGATTGACGTGGTGAATTTTGAGGGGAAGGAACTACGTTGATGTTGTGTAAATCTCCTTGATTCTGATGGATTTGATTTTCATTAGTGTTATTGTTGTTGTTGTTGTTGCTTGACATGATGATAACAACAAATAAAAGGTAACTTAAAAAGGAATAGATTATCAGATTCCCGATAACGGAACCAATTTGTTTAACTAAAAAATAGAATTTCAATTAAAATTAGAAATTAAGCAAAAAATCGGGTTACTGATAATAAGGAGACGAAAAGAATAAGAGACTTTTGAGAATAATAAAGCAGGAAATAAGTTTGTATTTCAATGATTTTTCATGTCCTTACAAATGCCGAACTCCTCCTTTTATAGTTGATTTTTCTATGAAAAGGTATAATGCATTTAGCCTTAATGAGGCAACTATGATCATTAAATGACATTAAATAAAATGTTACACAATCATTCCTATTCAACGCCGATTCGCTAACGTATGACATTTTAATACTGAATTTGGACTCCTTTATGTCATCAGATTCATATCTTCAATTTTTATGATCTCCTGGCTTTAAATAAGTTAAATATATACGAGACTCGTGTCTTTTGAATAACATCTCGTGCCTATTTAACTTTCTTGTATTCGTATTTGTTGTCGCCCGAGCCTTTTAACTGATCATTATGTTTTGACCATTTAACCAGTCCATGTATCATGCCACATCTTTTTCAATATAAATTCAATTTTTTCCAATACAGTTATGTACACTGGTGTAACGACCCGACCGGTCGTTTTAGAAAATTACGCCCCTATCCCTAATTTAACTGTTCCCCTAAGTTCATTTCTGCTATTGTGGGTTGCCGGGAGAGTCGGTTCCGAAAATTTGAGCATTTTGGGACACTTAGTCCCTAAATAAGAGCTTTGAAACTAGAAAACGGTCCGTAGCCGGAACAATGTTAAGACGATCTCGGAACGGAAATCCGATGGTTCCATTAGCTTCGTTAGGTGATTTCGGGGTTAGGAGCGTGTTCGGAATGTATTTTGGAGGTCCGTAGCTCAATTAGGCTTGAAATGCCGAAGGTTGAAATTTTGGCGAATCCGATCGATAGGTGAGATTTTGATCCGGGGGTCGGAATGGAATTCCGACAATTTCTGTAGCTTCGTTATGTGATTTTGGATATGTCCGCAAATTTTCGAGGTCATTCGGACGTCGTTTGGACGGGTTTTTGATCGAATGTGCAATTCGGAAAGTTTTAAGAAATTTAGGCTTGAATTCGATGCGAATTATGGGTTTTGATGTTGTTAGACGTGTTTTGAGGATTGGAGCAAGTTCGAATGAGGTATTAAGATGTGTTGGTATGTTTGGATGAGGTCCCGGGGCCTCGGGGTGTTTTCGGATGGTTAAACGGGATAAAATTGTGGAAAATTGCAGGTTGGGATCCTGCTTCTGTTGTTTCCGCTCCTGCGGAATTTTGGACGCAGGAGCGTGTCCGCAGAAGCGGACGAGATGCGCAGGAGCGGGTGGTTACGCAGAAGCGGAAGCCTTTCCGCTGAAGCGGGGTCGCTGGTGCGAGCCAGTGATCGCAGAAGCGGACGAGAGAAATTGGGCATGGTCCGCAGAAGCGGACATTTTTCCGTTTGGGCGAGACCGCAGAAGCGGTCAGTGATGCGCAGAGGCGGATGTTGTCCGCAGAAGCGGAAGCTTCTTCGCAGAAGCGGGTCCGCTTAAGCGGCCCTTTGTTCGCAGAAGCGGAAATGGCCGGCTAGGCCTGGAACCGCTGAAGCGACCCTTTGGTCGCGGATACGGGAGCGTAGAAGCGGAAAATGTTCCGCAGAAGCGAAAATCGCTGTAAGTAAGTGTATCAGAAGTTAGAAAATTTCAGAAACATTTTAACATTTGGGGGTCTCGGCTTAAGGGCGATTTTGGGCGATTTTGAGGAGGAAATCAAGGGAAATCATCAGGTAATCAACTATGAACTCATATTATGATTAGTATTGATAATATCATGCAATTATATCATGAAAATGGAGGAATTTGGGGTAATTATGGAGGGTTTAGCCCTAGTCTTGGACTTTAGAAAATCAAGGTTTTGAATGGGCAAATGGAGTCCGATTTTGGAAAAAAATTGATATGCTTAGACTCGTATTGAAATGAGGGTTCCGAATATGTGACTTTCGTGATTTTTCGATAAGCGTACCGAAAGTCGGGTTTTGGCAACTTGTGGGTTTTGGTGAATTTTGAGTTAATTTGATTGGGTAATGCCCAATTGGCCTATTTTGATGTGATTCTATTGATTTTTATCAGATTCTACACTTGTGGAGGCCGACATTCGTGGCAAGAGGGTTATTGCTTAGCGGTTTTGTACCGGAATTGAGGTAAGTGGCTTGTCTAACCTCGTGTGGGGGAATTTTCACCCCTAGGATATTATGTGATACTTGAAATGCCTTGTACGCGAGGTGACGGGCGTGTACATGCGCTGGTTGATGAACACGTATTTTATTCAGAAATGTTCGATGAGCGATATCCCTGTCTTTGGTTGTTAATTTGATATTTTACCCGGTAGTGGTTAGAAGAGCATGATTAGGTAGCACTTAACCGTTTAGTTGCCTAACTGCCTTATTTGAATTCCTTGTTAATTATTGGCACTATTTTTTTTCGGTGAAGTTATAAAAGCATAATTATTCTCTCTGTGGATTCCTTAATTGGCTGTGCTTGTGGACTGCGGGTTCGATTCCCGGAGACCCAGGGCTGTGGGTTCGATTCCCGGAGACCCGACGTGATATTGGTAGGGACTACGGGTTCGATTCCCGAGATCCCGAGTTATTTATTGGTAGGGACTGCGGGTTCGATTCCCGAGATCCCGAGTTATTTATTGGTAGGGACCGCGGGTTCGATTCCCGAGATCCCGAGTTATTTATTGGTAGGGACTCGCGGGTTCGATTCCCGAGATCCCGAGTTATTTATTGGTAGGGACCGCGGGTTCGATTCCCGAGATCCCGAGTTATTTATCGGTAGGGACTGCGGGTTCGATTCCCGAGATCCCGAGTTATTTATCGGTAGGGACCGCGGGTTCGATTCCGGAGATCCCGAGTTATTATGATATTATTGAGACATGGGTCGCGGGTTCGATTCCGGAGACCCGGGGTACTGAGAATGGGACCGGGGGTTCAATTCCCACGGATCCTGGATTTGTTTATTTGAGTTGGTTATTTGTTATTAGCTTGGTTGTAGACAGTTTCAGTAAATGTTGTTATTTTGGAAATTTTGTTGTTATCTGTTAAACTGTTGATATTATTATTGTCACTATATTATTATTTCTCGGTAGGGCCCCGACCTTCCTCGTCACTACTCCATCGAGGTTAGGCTTGGTATTACTGAGTACCGCCGTGGTGTACTCATGCTACTCTTCTGCACACTTTTGTTGTGCAGATCCAGGTACATCGGAGCAGGCTCGTACTAGGTGATTCTGCAGCTTTCTGGGAGACTTCGAGGTATGATCCGCTACGTCCGCGGATCCGGAGGCTTCCCTTCTATTCTAGTATTACTAGTTGACATTTTTCTTCATTTCATCGTTAGATACTCTTTACACATAGAGCCACAGTTGTATTTCCCTTTTAGTCTGTGTTACCGTGGGGTTCCGGATCTTGGTAGTGTTTATTTATTGTGTGACGGATGTATGTGCCAAGTGGCACGGATTACATATCTTTATGTTATTTTCCGTTGTTTCTTATTTAAGTAATTAAAACTTATAGATTTCACAATGTGTTAGGCTTACCTAGTCGTGGGGACTGGGTGCCATCACGACATGTTCACAATTGGTGAACTAGGGTCGTGACAAGTTGGTATCAGAGCTCTAGGTTCATAGGAGTCACGGGACACGGACCGGTTACTTAGAGTCTCGCTGATCGATACGGAGACGTCTGTATTTATCTACGAGGGGCTATGTAACCGTTTAGGAAACTCTTCATTTCTTTTGGATTCCTTGTCGTGCGACATTTTTGGCATCAAAAATCTAAACTATCTGCTTTCTATTCTCTCACAGATGGTGAGGACACGAGCTAACCGCGATGATCGGGTACCCGCGCCCCCTGTTGCCGCCGTTCGAGGCCGGGGCCGAGGTAGAGGACGAGGACGCGCCCGAGGTGCGGCCACGAGCACCATCGCGCGCCGCCGCCGAGGTGCCACCGGTAGACCGGGTCGGAGCGCGAGCACCGGTACACCGACTACAGCTCGCTACTACTCCGGCCGCTACGGAGACCCCGGCTCGGCTCACGAGCATGTATACCACTTTAGCCCGGGCAGGATCGCTTCCTCTTGTTGCGGCTACATCTCGGGCCGGGGAGGGGCCCGGACTCCCGTAGCCGTTACACCGGAGCAGCGTGTGCCGGTGGGACATGTTCCGGATGTTTTGGTTATGCCTCCCTGCCGCTCCGAAGCACAACCGGAGAGGTGGACCGACCGCCTCCGAGGACGAGCGACGTAGATTGGAGAGGTTCGAAAATATGACCCTCCGGTGTTTAGCGGTCTGGTTTCGGATGATGCATTGGGTTTTCTGAGGAGTGTCATCGTATTCTTCGTACTATGGGGATTGTGGAGACCGGCGGGGTTTCCTTCACTGCTTTTCAGTCTCGCGGGGCCGCTTATGATTGGTGGCGCACGTATGAGTTGGATAGTCCAGAGGAGTCTGCCTCATTGACTTGGACGCAGTTTTCAGATCTGTTTTTGAGGGAGTTTGTTCCACAGAGCCTTAGGGATTCTTGGCGCTCGGAGTTTGAGCGGTTGCGACAGGGCTCCATGTCAGTATCGGAGTATGCCATCAGTTTCACCCGTCTGGCCAGGCATGCACCGGCCTTTGGTAGCCACGGTCCGGGAGAGAGTGCGGAGATTTATTGAGGGCCTGATTCCGCCGATCCGGTCCAGCATGGCCAGAGAGTTGGAGACAGATATATCTTATCAGCAGGCAGTTAGCATTGCCGGGAGGATCGAGAGTATGCTCCCTAGAGAGCGGGGAGATAGAGAGGCCAAGAGGTCTCGTGAGTCGGGCCATTTCTCTGGTGCCCGCACTTCATCAGCCGGTCGTTTTGGCAGGGGTTATTCCGGTCGACCAGTTCACTCGGCATTGCTCGCAGCAGGTAGTACTCCAGGTCTTCCAGCACCTCAGGAGCCTTATTATGCTCCCCCAGTTTCCAGTGCACCTCCTGTGCGGGGTCCTTCCAGAGGTCAGGCTAGTGGGGGTGAGGCCGGTCAGTCACAGTCACCGTGTCCTCCCAGAGCTTGCTTTGGGTGCGGGGATACTCGCCATCTGGTGAGGGAGTGCCCCAGGCGTAGGAGGGGGGCACCTCACCAGTCTTCGCAGCATCGGCGTGGCTCTCAGGGTCAGCAGGCTATCATTCCAGCTCCAGCTGCTATTCCACCTGCCCAGCCAGCCAGGGGCGGGGGTCAGGGTTCTAGAGGCCGCCCTCGAGAGGGGGGACAGGCCAGATTCTATGCTATTCCTGATCGCGCCGCGGCTGTTGCATCTGATTCTGTTATCACAGGTATTATTCTGGTTAGTCACAGGGAGGCATCGGTTCTATTCGACCCCGGTTCCACTTTTTCATATGTGTCTTCTTACTTTGCTTCTCATCTGGGTGTGCCTCGGGATTCTTTGAGTGCCCCCATTTATGTTTCCACTCCGGTGGGTGATTCTTTGGCTGTGGACCGTGTATATTGGTCGTGTTTGGTTACTATTTGTGATTTTGAGACCAGAGCGGATCTATTGTTGCTCGGGATGGTCGATTTTGATATTATTCTGGGCATGGACTGGTTGTCGCCCCATTATGCTATTCTTGATTGTCACGCCAAGACCGTGACGCTGGCTATGCCGGGCATTCCACGTATTGAGTGGAGTGGTACTCTAGATCACACCCCTAGCCGTGTTATTTCTTTTCTCAGAGCTCAGCGTATGGTTGAGAAGGGGTGTGCTGCTTATCTCGCCTATGTACGGGACGTCAGTGTTGATACTCCCTCCATTGATTCTGTTCATGTGGTACGTGACTTTGCTGATGTATTTCCAGCCGATCTTCCGGGCATGCCGCCTGACAGAGACATTGACTTTGCTATTGACTTGTTGCCGGGCACTCGGCCCATTTCTATTCCACCGTACCGTATGGCTCCTCCTGAATTAAAGGAGTTGAAGGATCAGTTACAGGAGTTATTGGGCAAGGGTTTTATTCGACCCAGTGTTTCGCCTTGGGGTGCTCCCTGTATTGTTTGTGAAGAAAAAGGACGGTTCTATGCGTATGTGTATTGACTATCGTCAGCTGAACAAGGTTACAGTGAAGAACCGGTATCCTTTGCCCCGTATTGATGATTTATTTGACCGGCTACAGGGCGCACAGGTGTTTTCTAAGATTGATTTGCGCTCTGGGTATCACCAGCTGAAGATTCGGGAGCCAGATATCCCGAAGACTGCCTTCAGGACCTGGTATGGTCACTATGAGTTCCTCGTGATGTCTTTTGGGTTGACTAATGCCCCAGCAGCATTTATGCATTTGATGCACAGTGTGTTCAGGCCTTATCTGGACTCGTTCGTGATTGTCTTCATTGATGATATTCTAGTATATTCCCGGAGTCGGAAAGAGCACTAGCAGCATTTGAGGATAGTGCTTCAAATTCTGAGGGAGAAGCAACTATATGCCAAGTTCTCTAAATGTGAATTCTGGTTGAGTTCAGTGGCATTTTTAGGCCACGTGGTGTGGAGTGATGGTATTCGAGTAGATCCGAGGAAGGTGGAGGCCGTGCGAAGTTGGCCCAGACCCTCCTCCGCTACTGAGATTCACAGTTTCCTTGGTTTGGCGGGCTATTACCGTCATTTCGTAGAGGGGTTCTCTTCGATTGCAGCACCTATGACTAGATTGACCCAAAAGGGTGCCCCTTTTCAGTGGACAGACGAGTGTGAGGCGAGCTTTCAGAAGCTCAAGACAGCGTTGACTTCGGCCCCTATATTGATGTTGCCTACAGGTTCGGGGTCCTATACTGTATATTGGGATGCCTCACGAGTTGGACTCGGTGCGGTATTGATGCAGGACGGTAGGGTGATTGCCTACGCGTCGAGACAGCTGAAGGTGCATGAGAAGAATTACCCTGTTCATGATTTGGAGCTAGCTGCCATTGTTCACGCCTTGAAAATTTGGCGTCATTATTTATATGGGGTTCCTTGTGAGATCTACACTGATCACCGGAGCTTGCAGCACTTGCTTAAGCAGAAGGACCGGAATATGCGTCAGAGGAGATGGTTGGAACTACTGAAGGACTATGATATTACTATTCTCTATCATCCGGGCAAGGCTAATGTGGTTGCTGATGCCTTGAGTCGTCGGGCAGAGAGTTTGGGGAGTTTAGCATATCTACCGGCTTCAGAGAGGCCTATGGCGATGGATGTTCAGGCTTTAGCCAGACAGTTTGTTAGACTTGATCTTTCGGAGCCCAGCCTGGTTTTGTCTTGTGTGGTTTCTCGGTCTTCTCTATTTGACCGCATCAGGGAGCGTCGGTTCGACGACCCTCATTTGCTTGTCCTTCAGGATAGAGTTCGGCGTGGCGATGCTTGAGAGGTTACCATCGGGGATGATGGAGTCATGAGGATGCAGGGGCGTATCTGTGTGCCCAATGTAGATGATCTTCGAGAGCCGATTCTAGCAGAGGCCCATAGTTCGCGGTATTCCATCCATCCGGGTGCCGCGAAGATGTATCAGGACTTGAAACAGCATTACCTGGTGGAGGCGGATGAAGAGGGATATAGTTGATTATGTTTCTAGATGCCTCAACCGCCAGCAGGTGAAGTATGAGCATCAGCGCCCGGGTGGATTGATGCAGCGGATTGAGATTCCAGAGTGGAAATGGGAGCGCATCACCATGGACTTTGTATCTGGGCTTCCACGGACTATTAGGAAGCTTGATTCTATTTGGGTTATTGTGGATCGGTTGACCAAGTCCGCCCATTTTATACCGGTGAGCACTACTTATTCATCGGAGCGACCGGCGGAGATCTATATCAAGGAGATAGTTCGGCTGCATGGTATTCCAGTTTCCATCATTTCAGATAGAGGCACTCAGTTCACTTCACGGTTCTGGAGAGCCGTACAGCAGGAGTTAGGTACTCGGGTGGAGCTGAGCACGACATTTCACCCCCAGACTGATGGGCAGTCCGAGCGCACTATTCAGATTTTGGAGGATATGCTCCGTGCGTGCGTGATTGAGTTTGGAGGTTCGTGGGATCACTTCTTGCCACTGGCGGAGTTTGCTTATAACAACAGCTACCAGTCTAGTATTCGGATGGCACCGTACGAGGCCCTATATGGTAGGAGGTGCAGGTCTCCCGTGGGTTGGTTTGAGCCGGGCGAGGCCAGGTTACTAGGTACTGATATGGTTCAGGAGGCTATGGACAAGGTCAAGGTGATTCAGGACAGACTTCGTGCGGCCCAGTCTAGACAGAAGAGTTATACGGACAAGAAGGTTCGCGATGTGGCTTTTATGGTGGGTGAGCGGGTTCTGCTTCGAGTCTCGCCCATGAAGGGCGTTATGAGGTTTGGGAAGAAAGGGAAGCTGAGTCCTAGATTTATTGGCCCTTTTGAGATTTTGAGGCGTGTAGGAGAGGTTGCTTATGAGTTGGCCTTACCTCCCAGCCTAGCCGGAGTTCACCCCGTATTTCATGTCTCCATGCTCCGGAGATACCATGGTGACCCGTCGCACGTGTTGGATTTCACATCTGTTCAACTAGGCAAGGATCTTTCTTATGTTGAGGAGCCAGTAGCCATTCTAGACAGGCAAGTCGGGAAGCTAAGGTCAAAGAACATCGCTTCGGTAAAGGTTCAGTGGCGGGGCCAGCCGGTCGAGGAGGCGACTTGGGAGACCGAGCAGGATATGCGCAGCCAGTACCCTCATCTTTTCACTACTCCGGGTATGTTTTCTATGCTCGTTCGAGGACGAACGAATCTTTAAGTGTGGGAAGATGTAACGACCCGACCGGTCGTTTTAGAAAATTACGCCCCAATCCCTAATTTAACTGTTCCCCTAAGTTCATTTCTGCTATTGTGGGTTGCCGGGTGAGTTGGTTCCAAAAATTTGAGCATTTTGGGACACTTAGTCCCTAAATAAGAGCTTTGAAACTAGAAAACGGTCCGTAGCCGGAACAGTGTTAAGACGATCTCGGAACGGAAATCCGATGGTTCCATTAGCTTCGTTAGGTGATTTCGGGGTTAGGAGCGTGTTCGGAATGTATTTTGGAGGTCCGTAGCTCAATTAGGCTTGAAATGCCGAAGGTTGAAATTTTGGCGAATCCGATCGATAGGTGAGATTTTGATCCGGGGGTCGGAATGGAATTCCGACAATTTCTGTAGCTTCGTTATGTGATTTTGGATATGTCCGCAAATTTTCAGGTCATTCGGACGTCGTTTGGACGGGTTTTTGATCGAATGTGCAATTCGGAAAGTTTTAAGAAATTTAGGCTTGAATTCGATGCGAATTATGGGTTTTGATGTTGTTAGACGTGTTTTGAGGATTGGAGCAAGTTCGAATGAGGTATTAAGATGTGTTGGTATGTTTGGATGAGGTCCCGGGGGCCTCGGGGTGTTTTCGGATGGTTAATCGGGAGAAACATGGAAAAATTGCAGAGCTGGTGCACTGCTTCTGTTGGTTCCGCTCCTGCGGACTTTTGGACGCAGGAGCGAGTCCGCAGAAGCGGACGAGGTGCGCAGGAGCGGGTGGTTCCGCAGAAGCGGAAGAATTTCCGCTGAAGCGGGGTCGCTGGTGCGAGTCTAGGATCGCAGAAGCGGTGCGCGGAAGCGGAAATGAGCCGCAGAAGCGGCGACCGCAGAAGCGGAAAGGGAGCCGCTGAAGCGGCATCGCGGAAGCGGGCGGGGAGCCGCAGAGGCGGCCTTCGCAGAAGCGGAAAGGGGGCCGCTTGGGCGAGTCCGCAGAAGCGGACGTCGAGCCGCAGAAGCGGAATTCTCCGCAGAAGCGGTCCAATCTCCGCAGAAGCGGACGCGTAGGAGCGGAAATATTTCCGCAGAAGCGGAAATCGCTGTAAGTTAAGTGTATCAGAAGTTAGAAAATTTCATAAACATTTTAACATTTGGGGGTCTCGGCTTAAGGGCGACTTTGGGCGATTTTGAGGAAGAAATCAAGGGAAATCATCGGGTAATCAACTATGAACTCATATTATGATTAGTATTGATAATATCATGCAATTATATCATGAAAATGGAGGAATTTGGGGTAATTATGGAGGGTTTAGCCCTAGTCTTGGACTTTAGAAAATCAAGGTTTTGAATGGGCAAATGGAGTCCGATTTTGGAAAAAAATTGATATGCTTAGACTCGTATTGAAATGAGGGTTCCGAATATGTGACTTTCGTGATTTTTCGATAAGCGTACCGAAAGTCGGGTTTTGGCAACTTGTGGGTTTTGGTGAATTTTGAGTTAATTTGATTGGGTAATGCCCAATTGGCCTATTTTGACGTGATTCTATTGATTTTATCAGATTCTACACTTGTGGAGGCCGACATTCGTGGCAAGAGGGTTATTGCTTAGCGGTTTTGTACCGGAATCGAGGTAAGTGGCTTGTCTAACCTCGTGTGGGGGAATTTGCACCCCTAGGATATTATGTGATAGTTTAAATGCCTTGTACGCGAGGTGACGGGCGTGTACATGCGCTGGTTGATGAACACGTATTTTATTCAGAAATGTTCGATGAGCGATATCCCTGTCTTTAGTTGATTAAATTGTTACATTTACCTGGTATTCACGAGAAAAGCATGACTAGATAGGATTTATCTGTCTATTTGCCTAATTGCCTTATTTGAACTTCTTGAAAAATTGTTGATACTAGTTTTGGTGAAGTTGTAGTTAAGCATATTATATTTTCTCTGTGCGTTTCTTTATTTGTTGTGTTCGTGGACCGCGGGTTCGATTCCCGGAGATCCCAGGGCTGTGGGTTCGATTCCCAGAGACCCGGAGTGGTATTATTGTGGACTGCGGGTTTGATTTCCGGAGATCCAAGGGCTGCGGGTTCGATTCCCGGAGATCCTGAGATCATTGAGACACATCCTGAGGTATTGAGATCAGGGCTGCGGTATTATTTATGGACTGTAGGTTCGATTCCCTGAGATCCAAGGGCTGCGGGTTTGATTCCTGGAGATCCAAAGTTTATTGATATATATATTGAGATACGGACTGCGGGTTCGATTCCCGGAGATCCTGAGTTATTGAGGTACGGGCTGCGGGTTCGATTCCCGGAGACCTAGAGATACTGATATTGGGACTGCGGGTTAAATTCCCGGAGATCCTGAGTTATTGGATTTAGAGAGGGACTGTGGGTTCAATTCCCAAAGGTCCTGGACTTGTTAATTTAAGTTTATGTTGTGTTGGTTACTTGTAGTTAGCTAATCGTAGTTGGTTGCAGTAATTACTTCATTGTTGTTATTTCAGATTCATTCTTACTTATTCCTGCTCATTACTATTTTGATCATTATGTTATTGTTTTTTCTCGGTAGGGCCCCGACCTTCCTCGTCACTACTCCATCGAGGTTAGGCTTGGCACTTACTGAGTACCGTCGTGGTTTACTCACGCTACTCTTCTGCACACTTTTGTTGTGCAGATCCAGGTACATCGGGACAGGCTCATCTTATGTGATTCAGCATTACATCAGGAGACTTCGAGGTATGATCTGCTACGTCCGCGGATCCGGAGGCTTCCCTTCTATTCTAGTATTACTAGTTGACATTTTTCTTCATTTCATCGTTAGATACTCTTTACACATAGAGCCACAGTTGTATTTCCCTTTTAGTCTGTGTTACCGTGGGGTTCCGGATCTTGGTAGTGTTTATTTATTGTGTGACGGATGTATGTGCCAAGTGGCACGGATTACATATCTTTTATGTTATTTTCCGCTGTTTCTTATTTAAGTAATTATAATTTATAGATTCCGCAACGTGTTAGACTTACCTAGTCGTGGGGACTGGGTGCCATCACGACATGTTCACAATTGGTGAACTAGGGTCGTGACAACTGGATATTTGTAAACTAACAAATATAAGATCCCAAGTACAATCAGATTATTATGAAATTACAATAACTTAATATATATTTCACAAATTGTAAATGTTAAAGTAAAAATGTTTAATTTTGTCGAGTCCAAATAAATATATCCCGATCATCAATATATATAGCAGTGAAGTTTCGAAAAAAAGAATTTACTACATTTACTACTAGTCCTTAGCGGGGCAGATAAACATTAATGAGGACCTATCAACTCGTAATTTGCATTTCTCTATATCACTGAAGACCACATGTTGTGAATGTGACCGAACAAAATGAGGCACTTGGGCCTAAGAATGATTTACACTAGGATCAAATGATTAAACACCCCAAAACAAGGTTATTGGACTACCATTGGGACCCAGGTTGAAGTACATGTGTCAGAGAGTTACTAGTCTAAGAAAATATATTTGTTATAATTATTAGATTGTGCAAGAGGGAGGGCATACGGATTATGTTGAAGCTTAGGATCCTTCTGTTCTTCTCATCTCTATCATTCTAATGTCTAAAACTCCTTATCCCCTTCTGGTTATCCTTTCGTTGTTCCTTTAATTCTTAGTTAATTGTTGTTCTGTAATCGATTAGTATTTCCTTTTACAATGTAATTTCTTCGAGTGATTGTGAAATATAAGTCTCTATTTCTATTGTGAATTGGTTGTTACATTGGTGCTTTCATTCCTCACATTCCAACAACGACTATGATTCTACCTTGATTTAGTGGCGACGACAATCCGGCGAGTTGGCTTTTTCGGGCCGAGTTGTACTTCACATACCTTGGCTTTTCCAAGAAGGACTGGTTGCCTCTTCCATACTTCTACCTAGAAGATGCTCTTGCTTGGTTTGATTTGTTATTTCACACTAAACAATTTTATGATTGGAACCATTTCAAGGAGAAGTTTTTTCTACATTTTCAGAAAGGTACTTTTGCTAATCTGCAACGTAATTCCAATTTCTATGAGCTTGAATCTACTTCTGGACCAGTCAACAAGACAGAACAAGCCATTACTGCAGTTTCTACTAGAGTTTTCCCTGATATAATTGTTGATAGGTCTTTGGCTATACATGCGCACTCCAAACTTTATGCTCCTTCCACTTTAGGAACATTCACAAGCCTTCAAGTCCCTGATATACACAATCCCAAGAGTTTACCTGGTGGAGACAAGTACAAACCAACTGAAGACAAGGTGTTTGACGAATTTCCCCAGAGTGATGAACCTGATCAGCCTTGTCATGGTCTTGCAGATGCAACTGCCCTTACCTCTGGGATGAAATCTGGACTGGAAACTACACAACTCATGGAGGACGTGTTTGCTAAAAATCCTCAACGAAACACTGCCGAACAACTCATTCAATCTGCCACTCTGATTATGGATCCTTTTGCTAGCTTGATCCCCTATGATAAGTTTCCTTTTGGTCACACACTCGCTGTGCGTGCTAGTGTCAATTTGAATAATGGCCATATGCTTGATACATATTGTTATCACGCAATGGATTACACGTCTCATTGTTATGCGCCTCAATCAACAATAGGGACTATCCCATTTTGTAGTTGTATAGACAATTGGTTTGACACGGGGCAATATTTTAAAAGTGATTCATGTTTATTTTTCTCTGTTGAATTTGAAGATTTAAAACAAAATGACGAGTTTTCAAAGACAAAAATCATCACCTCTAGCATGGACATTTTGGGAGATAGACAATTTGAAGAAAGTTTTGTACTCTTAGGATTTAACTGTGAACCAACTCTGAAGGAAGATTTTAAAAATATATTGTGGTTCCATGATGAGTTCAACGTCCATTTAGATTATAGGTGTGATTCTAGGAAGGAAAGCAATCTTGCCGGAATCTTGCTTTCTAAATCGAGAATACGTACTAGGGAGGGGAAAATACAGCAAGTGCTCCAGGTATTAGCCGAAAGTTCCTCCAAGTAGTTACCGCATATTCTGGTGGATAAAGCGGCTGGACTCTTGTTTTCTCTGTTTGGTCTAGTTCATAAAGCAAGTTATGTGGACAAGTGATTCGACACAGGGCAAGATTTTAAGGCTGATTCGTGTGTGCTTTTTTCTGTTGCATATGGAGGTTTAAAACAAATTGAGGGATTCATTCCACTTATCACCACAATGAATTTAGATAGTGAATCTGACGAGATTGCAGAGTTTTCTCCTTGTTTATTAGGTCAACCATTTGTGTCCTTCCTGTTTGATGGTTTTTGGAATGTTGCAATACATAAGAGCTTAAAAAATAGAGTGGTATTCTATGGATTCCAAGCTTCGAGAGGTACACGTATTTATGTAGTGTCGCATGAACACCTGGAACAACATATGTCAATACAGTATGTATGTGCCTCCTATGTTGATAGCAGGCAACCTAAATGGATAATTGAATTGGCAACCTCTGAAGACATGTATGTTGCTGAATTTTTCATGGACCCTATAATTTTTGAAGATCAATATCTTGATAATTTTGTTCTAGAGAAAGAGAGTGGCATTCTAACTAGGGCAATGCACTCTGTTAAAGTACTTCTTGAAGAAGCGAATGGAACTGCTACGGGGGGATTCAATGATTAGCATATTTGAGTCCATTTCTAGTTGTTCGTGATATTAATTTCTTCTTAATAACCATTTGCCCATCTCCAGTGGCTCTTTGTGTATGGTATCCCAGAATAAGTTTTGTGTACATGGCTCTAATAGGTTCTATAAAGAATGTGGAGGCACTACTGTTGCTGGATGTATTGGAAAGTTTTGCTACCTTGTTTATTCTAACTCTAAGACCAGCATGGGGGATCTCGGACAACCATGGCTTGTGAACTCCTACAATTTACAATGTTATTTGGCATTGTTAATTACTCGTTCAACAAGCTATACTCACTTTTATCTTGTTGATCTAATTGGTGTGAGGTACATGCACATCTGGAAATTGCTTTACCTAGTAGCTATCTTCATGTTGACACAAACAAAAATTTTCTTCATTGTTCACTGAGGTTAGCCTTATTCCTTCTTGAACCTGATTCGTCTGGAGATTTAATTTTGGCTAAGGATGACATCGAGCTGTTAAGAATTGTCGACTGTAGAAGTACACGAGTTGCTATCATTGGAACCATGCTTGTACTTGGTCCAACTAAATTCAAGTTCACTTGGATGATGTTACAATTTTGCTGTGATGCCCATTATAATGTAGCTATGCTTGTTGGACCAAGGTTTTTCTCTACAACTGGAAATATAAACTGTGCTGAGGAGATAAAATTGGTAAACATCAATGATGCTCACTGTGAGCACGTGACTTTTGCCCTATGATGAGAATTACTCCTAAAAATCCAAATAAAATATTTTTAGTTTTGTGTGTGATTTTTCTCGTGGATTTGTTTGTTATTTTTCGTATTTGTTTGTGTTTCTCTGTGCGTGTTTATTTTTTAAATTAATATACAATAATAATAATATATTATTTTTACATTTGGATTTTAATAGGAGTAATTAAGTAATTCATTTTATAAAATTGAGAAAAATCACGAAAATAAGTTACTTTACATATTAACATCGAATGTCGAATTGTATGATTTTATTTTACTCGTTAGTTAATATGTGTGTTTAATTATGATTAAAAATTAATTAGTAATTTTATAAATTAATTTACTTCTATAAGTTAATTTAGGATTTTTAGCTTTTGAAAAAAAGAAGAAATTAATATTAGGAAATAAAAAGAAAAGAAAAGAATAGGGAAGTTGAAGAAAGAAAAATAAATATTGGGCCAATTTTCAGCACCATCAGGCCAAGCCCACGTCCGTAACCCACCATCTCGCCCCAAACCAAACCCGACCCAATCCCATTTGAGACTGACCCAACTCCACTTGACCAAAACGCCCCCGTTTTACCCTCATCAATTAATCTGAATTGTTGAGATTATTTGATCCAACGGTCCATATTAATTGAATCATTTTACCATACCAAAATTTCCCACCCTCCAAACCTCGTATTCACTTCGTCCCAAACGCTCCATTTTGTCTCTCTCAGAGACGAATTGTAACCCTAGCCGCCCCGTCCTTTTCGCCTGAAAAACTATCAGAAACGACGCCGGTGACCACCGTACTAACACCACTAGACCTCCATACCACCCTCAACATGAATCTCTACCCCTAGCCTCTCGAATTATCCCAGAACTGATCGAATCTTCGATCGAAGAATCCCTCACCAAACCTTGTCCTCTCTGATTAGCCCCAAGTTTACACCCGTTGACCCCCATACTTCCCTGGTTCTTAGTCCACTGGTATTTTCCCTCAAATACCCCTCAAATCACTCAACTGTCGAATCAAAGATCGAAGCTCTGATCCCGTTAACTCGAAGATTCAAAAGGGTAGCAAAGATTTGGACCAAGCTGGATCTTAGCCATGTGTTTTCACTTTGAGAACACATGATTAAGGTCCACCCCAGCCAAAGAGGGTGAAGGATTTCGCGGGGTTTGTTCGATATTGATTTAGGTCCGGTATTTTGCTTATTCTCTATTTCTGTTTCTTTGTTTAAGTTCCTTAAATTTTGGTTTTTCTTTGTTTGAAATCCTCGTTGTTTTCTTTTCCATCTCCTTTCTTCTATCTGTTCAGTATTAAGTCCGGTCATAGATTAACGGTGTTTTCGTTTTTGCTATCGAAGTGAGAATTTTCCAAGTTCTGTTTCATAACGGCTTGAATCAATAACGAAGTTCAGTTCATGACTATTTTTGGCTATGATCATTAATGTTTGTTAAGTCTAAAAAGCTACTGTGTATGTTTGGTTTTCTTTGTTTTTCATCTGATTTACAGTTCCTTGTTAGCAATAGGATTAATTGTATTTATTTTGTCCCATTCGTATCATGAATAATTGTAGGAATCATGAATTAGTTATAGCTGATAAAGTTTTGATATGAATTAGGTTTAAATTTAGCCTTAGTCGTTCTAATGATTAATTATGGATTAACCCAGGGTCCTTATGTACAAATTTCCAGGACCAACTTGTTCGAATGGATCTTTAAATGGTGCTACGGGTTTGTTCTGGACAAGGACAAATATGTAACACCATTTGAAGACCCCATTTGAATTCGGGCAAGCTTTAACTGATTAAGAATGAGCTTTAAAGTCAGTAAGTCCCTTAACGATTTTTTGATTTCCTTTGTTCTCTTAAATTTCGTTTCCTTTTGATGGCTAGTCAATCCTATTTTTATTTCATGTGATAGTTCGTTTTTAGTTGGTTTGAGCTCTATCTGATTCTTCAGCTCTACTTTTGTTACTAAGTATTCACATGTTAATTTAGTAAATCCAAGGCGGTAAGCTGGTAGTTTAATAGGATTTTGTGATAAATTCCAATTCAAGTTGTGTACGTAGGTTCTTCTTCTAATTAGAATAATTAGATAGTTTGAAGTCTTCAGGTTTTGGTTTGATTATTTTCTCTTGTAGTTTGATTTTGTGTATTGAATCTGTATTCGTTCAGTAGTTGCGCAGAGGGTATTAGATTGGTAGTTGTTCAAAGTTTGCTAAGTCATGGTTCTCAATCTCTCTAATGCACATTTTTCATTCCTGAAAATCTCTTCCTATTTTTGGATAGTTTAGCTAGTTTTTTACAACTGAAATAAGGTAGAGTCCTAATTAGTTAACTGTGGGGATGTTAGGTATAACTGATGGGTAAGAATAGTAATTTCAGGGGTAATCATGGGGGTTAATTTAAAATTTGAATCTTTAATGATTAAGGAGGCCACTAGGTAATAAGTAAAATACTAGTGGGTTAGTCAAAAGAGGAGATATTCTTTAGTGGGATTGAATAATTAGTAGACAACTAATAGTGGAAGAGTACTTTTCCTTAAAAAAAAGGGTTTGACTACACATTAGGACCTAATAATCTGGAGGAAAGAAAGCTTATTGAAAGAGGGGAGTAGGATAAAATAAACATTCTGCCATGTAAAAAAAATACACGAGAAATATAAAAAAAGAAGACAGAAAGCTAAGGTTTTAAGTATCAGATTTTTTTTACCCCCCCCAATTGAATTTGCTTGAAACTTCTTCTAAGGGGCTGTTGGTCTATTGTTAGTTGAATCCAAGTCCAACTGTTTTGGTTTAAGTGTTGGCTATCATTGCTGGTTCTTAAATTATTACCCATTTTGTTCAAAGTGTGTTTCGTTTGGTATTGCCGCTGGTGCTACTGCTGCTGTTGATCTTACTCCTTTTTTTTTTTTTTTGAAATTCAATCTTCCAGGTACACAGCTCTGAATTCGTGTTGGTTTAAACTTGAACTGGGATTTGAAGAATAAGAATGCTCGTTGGATTTATATGTCTATATCACTTTATGTCTATAGTTAGATAGTTTGTTGCATCCATTTGTTAGTTGTAAGATGTATGTCTATATAAATTGGACTGTTGAAGTCTGTTTTAAATCACGAGTTGTAAGACTAAGTTGATGTCTTCTTGTTAGTATAAAAATTCTGTAGATATCTCTGATTAGTTTAATTTTGATTTATAGTTCAAAGCTTGTTTAATTAACATTGGATAAAGACAGTAAAGTTTAAGATATGTAGTTCATGTCTAATAATGAATCATCTGAACTAGTTTTTGTGAACACAATAATTAGTCTCCTATTAGTTTGTAGCCTCTCATTAATCATTTGTCCTAGTTTAATAAGTCATGAATAAATAAATAATTTTAGTCTAATTGACAGGAGAAGCTAAGATGTATAAAATCAGTAGATAAATGTTCATTTTTGAGAAGATCATATTGTGCACTATTGCTTCGATAGAGTAGTTGGAAATAACTTCGAATGAACCTCTTGCTTTACATAAATAAAAATGTTGTTAAGCTTCGATAACCGTCCTACCCGGTATAGTTTAAATTAAAGGCACATAAGTTATAACATGTATTAAAATAATATATTAAGCTAGCCATTTATAACAGTTTAAGCGACCGTGCTAGAACCATGGGATTCGGGGGTGCCTAACACCTTCCCTCGGGTCAACAGAATTTCTTACTTAGAATTTTTGGTTCGCAGACTTCATTTGGAAAGTCAAAATTTCTTCGATTCGGAATTTAAATAAATTGGTGATTTGGGACACCTTAATTTATTCCAAGTGGCGACTCTGAAATAAATAAAATAATCTCGTTTCGAATATTGTCACTTTAAATGGAAAAAATCCCTTATACATTTACCTCCGAGGTGGGTGCACCAAAAGGAGATGTGACACTTATGAATGCTGAGATTATCAATTTTCTATATAGTTCTGATATGATCCTTGTCAGAAGCAGTAGTCAACGACAATTGGCAGTGACTTTGGCTCTTATGAATTGTAGTTTCCCTAAGGAACTATGCCATGAAATAATGAGAGATAATAAGTCAATTGATACATATTTATTGAGTGTGAAGTTCTGGAAAATGAGCATAATACATGTATCTATTCTTGGGAGTGGTTATCTGTCGCATGTACACAAGGTTGATCTCCTTTTATCAGGATATACAGGTGCTATCATCCTATGTGGACAAAGAGCTCTATTACAGCACCCCATGATCATCTTGCTTCTTAAAGCTATCACTGCTCTTGATGTTGGTTTGGACAGAATTATCCAGGAAGCTGAAGTCAAGCGTGACTCTCTCCATGCCAAGCTCCTAACTTGTTACCTTATGATTTGTGGTGACAATGTGCCAAAGGTTGTCAATACTACAACGGTGACCGTCTCATGTCACGTTTACAAAGTTGTGATAGATGGAATCTTATTATTCTATTTCCCAAAACATCTTTATCTAGAGACAATTGGCAGAGTGCGCACAACTAATACTATTTTTAAATTGAACCTTGAGGACAAGGTTCTTATTGAAGGCAGAAGTATTGTTGTGAATGGGGCCGAACAAAATGAGACTCTTGGGCCTAAGAATGATTTACACTGGGATCAAATGATTAAACATCCCAAAACAAGGTTATTGGACTACCATTGGGACCAGGTTGAAGTACACGTGTCAAAGAGTTACTAGTCTAGAGGAAATATATTTGTTATAATTCTCAGATTGTGCAAGAGGGATGGCATATGAATTATGTTGAAGCTTGGTCTCCTTCCGTTCTTCTCATCTCTATCTTTCTAATGTCTAAAACTCCTCATCCCCTTCTGGTTATCCTTTCCTTGTTCATTTAATTCTTAGTTAATCGTTGTTCTGCAATCCATTAGTATTTCTTTTGAGTGTAATTTCTTCAAGTGATTGTGAAATACAAGTCTCTATTTTTATTGTGAATTAGTTGTTACACCACAAACCACATTTACATTCATTTCCTTTATACTCGCTTTATCTCTTGACAAACTTCGCTTATTAATAATCAAATTGGATAGTTTTAGAATTAAATTACAAACAATAACAACTCAGTAAAATTCCACAGTGGTGTATGGAGAGGATAGTGTCTACGCAGACCTTACCCCTATCCCGAATGAATAGGGAGACTGTTTCCGAAAGACCCTCGGCTCAAGAGATAAAATCGGATGAAAACCCTTAAGTTGCAATTTGAATAAATTTTTAAATGCTCTTTATTAAGTTCTACATCAAATGAGGCCGCAACGCTTTTAAAATTGGGAATCCTACATAAATTTTCCAAGTAAGTTCTAATTTAACAACTTCTAACCATTAATTATAGACATATCAGAGCTAGCCAAACACATATAAAAATTAAAAACTCAAATAAATAACGTTCTTTTTCTCCAAGAATCACACACAAAGGTCTTCTTCCATATATTTAAGAGTCATCAGCAGCACTAGATGCAAGACGAAAAGAAAATTTTATGGATGAGGTAACAAACATAATGATGAAATACAAATTATCTCTCTCTCTCTCTCTCTCTCTCTATATATATATATATATAAAATTTCCAAATTTCTAAGCAAAAAATGACCTTTTTTCAAAGGGAGTGACTGAAATTCATTGAAAACATACAGACTAGTTAATGTACAAAATATGAGGAAGACCAGAGGTGATTTGGACTGATTTGGTATCAATATTCATAGTTAAAATCGAGTTAAAAGAATTTTTTTTTGCGACACGTGTATCAAATATGTATCACACATATATCACACACACATGTATGCATATGGATATACATGTGATGTACATTTGATCCAAACATGATACATATGTGATATACAGTATAATACACATATCATTTTTTTCATGTTTAATCTTCTACTTCGAATTGTCTATTCAAATCACCTCAAAACTCCCGAACGTGAGATTTAAACTCCTTAAGATGTGTCCAATCTACTCTAGTAACACACACTCAAAAGAAAATAAAGATATGAACATTTTGGCTACAAATAACTAATTGGCTAATATCTATAATATTTGGCCAAAATTAGCATTATTTAATGAATTGATCAATTTTTGTAATAAGCTACTTATATATAGACATAACTAGTTGTTTCCTACAAAATTCTCAGAATCAATTTCACTGGTGACGGGGCTCTTATCTTCTTCAACGGAGTTTTGGCATGGTATAACAACATACCTATATAATTGGTAAAAAATAGCTTTAGTTATAAATATTGACATCAAATAACCAATAAATATATATCAGAATAATAATAGTATATTAAAACCTTTTTTCTTCTTCTTTGTCTATATCAACATGTATATCAAAAACATTTATTTTCATTCTTTGTATATAAATAATATTATTCTTTGTATATCAGTAATATAAAATTATACACATAGTTGTTGCCATCTTTATATCACTGTACGTCATACAAAAAATATTGTATTATTTGTATATCACAGTGTATAGCATATCGGACATGTGCATACCAAGATAGATTTCATAAGTTTATTTTTCTTCTTTGTGTATATCAAAAATTAATTTTCTTTGCATATCAAAATATTATTTACTCCCACAATTATATTTATTATTTATATATTTAGAACTTGCTTAAACATGCTATATAAAAAAAATTATTATACTTTTTTTGATAAATAATTAATAATTATATTATTTGTATATCATAGTGTATAGTATAATAATAATATGTATATTATAAAATTTATTAAAATTTTATTTTCCTTCTTTGTATATCACATTTTAGATTGAAAACTCAAGTTCTAGATGACTCCACATGTGTATTATAACTCATGTATATCTCTATGTACATCAGTGATATATTATGTGTATCTGTGTTTATCCATAAAAATTTGTGTTATATACATAATATACAATGTGATATACACAGACGTCCATAAAAAAAAACTATATTGTATACACGATATACAAAGTGATATACATAGACGCCCTTAGAAACTTGTGTGTGATATATACTAATGTACATGATATACATCGTGATATACACATATCGCAATTGAATTTAAGTCTAATTTCTTACCTGAAACCAGTCTAAATAACTTCTAATCTTGCTCAAATTTTGTATATAGCGTCGTTTAGGCATTTCAACCAATTTCAATAACATTCACTCATTTAATCCAACAAAAAAAGGAAAAGAGGAAAAACAAAGTTGAAATATATTTTTTCTCTTTTAGTTTTTGATAATCTTGCTCAAATTTTATATATAGCCTCGATTAAGTATTTTCAACCAATTTTAATCACACCCACTCATTCATCTAACCAAAACAAAAGAAGAGAGAAGAAAAATAAGGTTGAAATATATTTTTTCTCTCTTTTATTTTTCTTATGATTTTCTCTGATATGAGATCAACCTTACCTTTTCATCCCACTATTTTCCTTGCATAATTTGCAAGAATTGTTTCTATACTATGAGAGCAAAAGAGAAGAGATAGAAGAAGAAATACAATGAGAGAAAAGGGGAGGGAAGCTAAAATAAGCGTGCTATTTTTTTGAGAAAGAATATAAAATAGAGTAGTTTTTTTTTAAAACTTGACTATATAATGCCAATTGTTTAAGACATAATATAAGGCTAAAAAAGTACCATTTCTTGTCATGTATTGTTATAGGATACCAATTAATCTTAACAAAAGCTTCACATAAATTCTTGGTCCAAGTTTGATGGGCTTTATGACATCAAGTATTACGACATTGGCCCATTTTAAGTGGAATTGACAACGAGTAGCCACTTTTAAGTATGTTATTTAAATAAATTCACAGTTTACAATATATTTAAAGATTAGCGAATTTGCTTAAACTTTAAGACACAACGTCCTGAAATTTAAACCAGGTCCTCGTATTGGTTAGTATTATACGCTAAAAGTCTATATAAGATATAGAAGAAAAAATACAAGAAAATAAAATAAATAAATAAAAAGAAGAAGAAGGCCCTTTATATTATTATTTAATTAAGTATGTGTAAATGTATGTCTATTTTCTTTCTCTTAACTCAAAAGTCCCTTTTTAGTAAGATAGTAGTGGATCAAGAAAGAAATGACATCGTGTCCTAAAGTAGAAAATTGCGTCTGAAAATTCGAATTATATGTCCTGAACTTTAAATTAGTAGCTCATAATTAAGGACACTTAGACTTAATCCTAAATTCCAAACTAACGACTCAAAAATCCAGGGTACAAAAATTCAAGATAGATAGTACCGAAGGTTGGGCAAATTGATTAATTTTTAAATACATGATAAATTATAGATACATTTTAAACAAAAAACTTAAAAGTTTCTACCAATGCATCTCGTTTCATTTTTAAAGTGAGTTCATATGATGCATCTGATGGCTTGAGCTTATCTTTTATAAGATTGTCTGCTTGAGCCTTTTTTTGTCTATGTACCACGGTCGAAATCAGGTATACCCGATTTTACGGGCTCGAGGGGTCCTTTATGCTCGAGTTCAAGTAAGTTCGGGTTCGAGCTCGATGGACCAGACTCAAGCTCGAAGACATAATGAAGTGCCTGAGGATCGAAGTACTCGAGAAACATCGGAGCCAAGCACGACCATTTCCGAGATAGTGCAATTATGAGTTTGTTACACAAGGATAAGATTTCTGTCACGTCTCCAAGATCATGATATAAATTCCTTAATATATTTGTACGAATCAGTACAAATCCGTAATAGGTGGTTATACAACTATCCCAATAAGATTCTTACTGTAAATGAGAATGTACCTTATTTAGGGTTTCCCCTACTATATAAAGGGGACCCCAATCATTTGTAAGGATCGTCTAATCATTGGCAAAGAATGTACGATCCTTCTTTTTTCACTCATTATTCATCAAAATTGTCTTTTTATTTTATTGTTCTTGCTTTACCGTTCTTAACGCATCTCGAGATCATAAGGGTCGAGGCCGATAAAGCTTAAGTAACACTGGTCTGATTCACTTATTTCTTTTATTTATACTTTATACTTTTTGATAGTTAATTGGTATTGAACTAAATCATGTATCTTTAAAACCACAAGTCAAATTTTATTGTTACTCATATTTTCGAGGTAAACAGTTTGGCGCCCACAGTGAGGCTAAATATAATAATGATTATTTCATTACTGATTATCATAACACACGTAATTTTTACACTTTTCTTGTCAAGATTTTTTTATTCTCAGGCTGAAACATATCTATCTCACAAAATGCACATGGTCATGACAATGAAGGTCTTGGATTTCATGGAGAAAACAACAATATAGGGGTCGGTACACCACCAATAAACCCTGGGGAAGTGCCAAATATGGAACCGATTGATGATAGTTCACACAATGCTCTAAATGCGGAGTTAGCCACAAACCCTAGAGGGAGAGTACGTAGGGAAGCCCGATCTGGTGGCCAAGAAACACAAGGAATAAGAGAAGATGGGGGAGTCAGCTTCCAAGTGATATTCAAGATGTTGCAAGCTCATTAGATTTCCGTTGCTCAACTTCAAAGTCAGAATAAGACTCCGAGTATAGTTGAACCAGAAAACACTCGATGTTCTAAACCGGTGCCAGAGAGGTCAAACGAAAATGGATCAGGGACTAACCCCACCATTATGAGAATACTCGAAAAGCTCACCAAGAGGATTGAGTTCGGGGAAAAGAAGATTGAAGACAATGACAAAAATGCAGATACTTATAACTCCTATATTGATCAAATACCGGGGCACCCCGAGTTTTGAAAGGTTTAGATGCCAAAAAGTTCATACAAAACCATTCTATCAAAGCGCGGCTTCGATGCCCATTCCCAAAAATTTTGCACGCCTGATATACCTAAATATAATGGCACAACCGACCTTAAAAATCATATTACTTCAAACACTTGAGGGATCAAAGGAAATGACTTGAATAAGGATGAGATCAAATCAATATTGTTGAAAATGTTTGGGGAAACATTGTAGAAAAAGCCATGATTTGGTACTACAACTTACCCCTGAACTCTATCGATTCGTATGCTATGTCAGCAGACACCTTCGTGAAAGCACATGCCGGGGCCATAAAGATGGTGACGAGGAAATCAGACGTTTTCAAGATAAAATAGAGGAACAAAAAGATGTTGAGGGAGTAATTGTCTTGGTTTCAGATGGAGCGAATGAAACTACCACTGGTCTTGGATGACTGGGCAATACAAGCTTTTATGTAGAGTTTAATTGAAAGAGTTCGATTGCGTCTCGACAATTAAAGCAGAATCTGATCGAGTACCCAACTGTGATGTGGTCGGATGTATATAACCGTTACCAATCGAAGATTAGGGTCAAAGATGACCAGTTGGGAGCCCCCTCGAGATCAGTTCATCCTAACAAGTTGACATCTAAGCCCTCGATGGTTACAAACTGGGAAACAAGATCTAACAAAAAACGGTATCAACCATATGTCGATCGGAGAATGTTAATTTGTATGAGTCAACCAAACTGTAGAGCACATGATCCTATATGAGATAATGCTAAGAATGCAGTAGAAACTAAAAGTAAAAATTCAAAGTCATCAACGTTGATGTTCTTGTTACTTTTGGTTACTAAGACCACTTTTCTAGTCACCAGATTGTAAGTGGGCACTCTTTTGACAAGAACTCTACCTTATTCCCTTTATTGCAAAATTTGAGAGACACACAAGAGATTGTACTTCAAGAAATTTACATAGTATACATTCCCAATTGAGTGCCAAAGAACCTTTTCAACTTTACATTCACCAAGAATGTACCATCTCTTTCCTTTTTAAGGATACGTCCCCTTCATACAGGGCTTCCAGTGAGAAGAAATTCATGATGCTTTCAGTCACATGCTTTGAGCATCCATAGTCCATAGTCCATTTTAGTCCTCTTCCCCTTACTGTTCCCTACACATGCAAATCAATGGTAAGATTTAGTAATCCAAACTAGTTTGGGTCCCTTGTTATGATAGAAAGGATGAATAAGGGCTATCCTAGTCCATGTAGGCAACATCCATTTCTTGCGAGTGGTACCTGGTCCCTTGTTAGTAGTCACTTTATCAGTAAATACTTTATTTTTTTTGAACAGACTGAACCATGGCCCGACAATTCTCTTTAAAGTTCCCATCATCCCCACAATGGGTACATAGTTAGTTATCAGGGGCAATAATATACTTGTTGTGAGGGTTGTACAGGGAGTTTTCTCCCTTTGGAACCCGATACCGTACTTGTTCCCACTATTGTTAAGATACATGGTAGTGACAACATTTGAGGTCCAGGTCCATTTCGAAGATTTCTCAAGATTAATTCTTACTTTCTCTAATTCAACTTAAATTTGCTGATTCTTTTCAAGTTCACTACATAGATTGGTTTTCACAGCAGTTTATTATTTTTCAAGTTTGATGTGTGTTTCACTAGATACTTCCTTCCCTTTCCCAAGACTCACATTCCCATGTTCTCTATTGAGTCCCTCAATGGTTTCCTCTAGATCGGTGCATATCACTAGAAGGCCATCTCTCTCTTGCTTAATAGTTGCAATTTTTCCTTCTAAGGTGTGTTTCTCATTGCTAAGACCTTATATTATTTATTTTAGATCAAAAACTACTACCATCATGTCCTCTCTCTTATTTTCCACACTGTTTAACTTTTCATTCAAGGCTTCCTTCTCCTTTTCAAGATTAGTTATGGTCTCATTTAGATCTACTACACAAACTATCGGATCATCCCGAGATTGCTCAGCTTCTCCTAGTTCTATGATTAGGATTTACTTATCATTAACAAGGCTATTATAGACATCAATTAGGATATTAGCTAACAACCTTAGCTTCTTAGACGAGTAGTATTTCAGATTTCTCTAAACATCCCTGAAGTTTGCCTCATCGTCTTCATCTTCTTCATTATGATTAGATTGAGCCATCAACTCGAACAGTGAATCATACTTCATTGCTTCGGTTTCCACTGCCATCATGGTACTGCTTTCTACATCTGGATCTCTTTCGAATTCACTTGAGGAGTCTCCCCAAGCAGCAAGAGCATGCTTAACAATATTTTCAACAGTATTTTCCCGATCGAATCCTTTGTCTAGAACTAGATTCTTTTTTGCTGCTTTGTCAGGATTTTGTTTGTATTGCTCATGCTTTGCGAGTGGGCAGTCTATGATAAAATTCCCCAACTTTCCATATTTGTAACAAAGATTGTTGTTCCTTGCATTACTTGAATTGACCCACTTTGGTATACCACTATTTCTTTCAGACCATCTTCTGAAATCTCTTAGTAAGATATGCGATATCACTATCTTCATCACTTGAGTCACTGCTTTAAGCCTGAGTACCAGATTATTTTCCTTCTCTAGCTCTCTCCTTTCACTGTCTTTCTATATCGTATGTCTTCAAATTACCACTCAACTAATCCATGGTTAGAGTTTGTAGATCTTTAGCTTCAGTGATGGCATTTACATTGCTTTCCCAAGAGCTAGATAGAACACTGAGGATTTTTCGTACAAACTTGTTTCTGGGACTAACATCTCCAAGTGAATGAAGCTCATTTATGATGGAGGTGAATCTAGTGTGCATATCCTGTATAGACTCATCATCCTTCATCCTAAAGAGATCATACTCTATGGTGACCATGTCAATCTTGGACAGTTTAACCTGAGTAGTTCCTTCGTGTGCGATTTGCAAAGCTTCCCATATTTTGTTTGCAGTATCACAAGATGAAACTATGTTGTACTCATAAGGTCCTACGCCACACACCAAAAGTTTCTTGGCATGATAGTTCTTTTCTACAACTTTTTTGTCAATGTCGCTATACTCTTTTCGGTTCTTCGGCATCATTGGTCCTGCTTCTTCACACTTCTTCATATGAACATGTGGACCATCACTGGCACGACCCCAACCCCGGTCATGATGGCGTCCAACACATTGCTAGGCAAGTTCGACCTCTCAACAACATTTCCTAACTTGAACAGATTTATAGTTATAAAGCACAATGGATAATTACTAAGCCATTATATTAAAAGTCTAGGAATAACGATAAAATGTGCGGAAGTTTAACAAACTACTACAACATAGACCCAAATAGGACCCGATGTCATGAATATGAGCCTCTAATACATAATGTCAACCTACTACAAAACTATCTTAGAAATGCAGAATAAAGATAAAGATAGAGGGGAGAGATCAAGGTTGCGAATGCTATGTACCTTCCTCGATACTCACGGATACTGCTTCTCAGCTAAACAGTCCTCACTCAGCTTGTGGGGTACCTGGATCTGCACGCAAGGTGCATGGAGTAATGTGAGTACTCTGACCCAGTGAGTAACAAACATAAATAAAGGATGAGAATGAGAAATCATAGAAAAATGCAAAGTAAACTATATTCAGCAGTTTAGAACATTTAATAATAAAACAACGAGTCCATGGAATAAGAGCACAAAAATACTATGACAGGCAAACCAGATAAGTGATAAATGGATGAATGCAATGCAACACATAGAACGGTACGCTCTAGTACCCACTGCGACGTGTAGCCCGATCCATTTAACGTCGACGACACTCATTGGGGGTATGTACAGACTCCGGAGGGGCTCCTACAACCCAAGCGCAATATCAAGCCATCTCATGGCACCAACCAGACTCTCAGTCTCAATATCAATATAATACTGTTACGGTGTGCGGCCTAATCCATGATCAATTTAGAAATTCACATATGCCTTTCGAGCAATATAAAAATAATAGTTCTCAGCTCAGAATGTCAATAAAATAGTGTTTAAGTTTTCAAATCTTAGAAAGATGGCTGAGCATTGCAAAATAGTTGTTAAACTTAGGACTGAGATTAAATAACATGTCAAATAATGTGAAAATAGTGATAGCAATCCCAGAAGAATTCAAATAATTGGGACAAAGCCGAACTATAACAATTTAGTCCAAGTAGGGTCATTATCAAACAAGTCTTAGTCGAAAACACTGTATAAACATCACTCGGGATGAACCAAGTCCAATCCCCAACCACAGACGACCCCGCACTCATCATAGAGTACGCGTCTCACCTCAACATAGTGTTACGATATGAAATTCTAGGGTTTCAAACCTTCGGGACATTATTTATATCTATTACTTACCTCAAGCCGGCCAAAAGTCTAGCTCGTTATGCCCTTGCTTCTCAAGTTCCTCCTAACTTTATGCTGCCCCCTTAATCAGATCCTCGATTCAATTATACTTCCCCCTTTTGGCATCATTAAAAATATAAAAGCAGAAAATTAGCAAAGGAAGTCTAACATAACTAACTCATACCACATATGTGCACACAACATGACAGAAACAAGAAGCAAAAAGAAAGATAGAATTGTACAAGTAAAAAAAAGGATATGAAAATGGAATGATTAAATAGGAGCAGTAACGGTGATATCCAAAATTCTAGCACAACAATATGGCAAACAAAGAGAAAAAAACAGCCATAAAACATTATAACAAAAGATAAATGGTCACTGAGAAGTTTCTATAGGGCACTAGAAGAGGAAGACTTGGAGAGGGAGGCTGCAAGGCTTTGGAGAACCAGGAAGTAATGCATTCTTATGCACCCATTCCCCCCAGATGAATAGCTTGCTCTTTCATAATAACTCTCATAAAGTTAGCACTACAAGCACCCTTGACTGAGGACATCCCTTCACATTGAATTTGGAGAACTTCCCTAATGCTGACGCGTCAAGCACAATGTCTACTTTATTTACTAGCACATAGATGGGGTCCCCCTTAACAGTGAAGAGAAATGCATAAAAAATTTGTACCACATATTTGTACAACTTAGGAGCATCCTCTTGAAATAAATGACTCCATTTCTAAAATTTCACCATCTCCAGAACTTGCCTCATACCTACCATCTCTAATATTGTGATCAAACATACGACCCTACAAGACTTTCTGAGCTCTCAATTTTTCTTGCCAGATACCACTATCATTGGTTACCTTTATAGAACCAGGTCCCAATACAGTTTCTTGTTTTTGTTTTCTAGTTAATTCAACTGACTTCCCTTTCCCGCTTACAACTCCCACAATATCCCTTTTAGACATAGTTTTCTCAATGATAACCTTCTTGGACTTATTGCGAACCTGCACAGAAGTTCCACATTGTTTTTTACTATCTTCCCCAGAAGCTCTAGCCACGAACTTCTGGGTTTTTGTAGATCCTTTCTCTAAAGAACTGGGTTCCTCTACAACATCTTCGACACCTTAAAACATTGGAATGCTTTTGTCAGCCATAAATTCCCCCTTTCTCATCTAACTTTTCTTCTTTTTTCTTGACACACCTCTTACTTTTCTTCTTGACAGACTCGAAATCCTCTTTCTGCTCTGGTGGTGGGTCACGTGGAAGGGGATTCAGAAATCTCTACTAGTTTGTGCATCTTAAACTGCGCACTGAGTACCATATTATCTTCATCAACACGGATCTCACAGAGTGGAATGGATTCCAAGGGCTTAAGATAAACAAGAGGTTCCTGGGTCAATTCATCTGGAAGAGAATCAGGTTCTCCAACAGGTTTTTCTGTGACTGTTTTATGGACTAGAGACTCGAAAAGTACCAAGGTTCTTTCATAGCCTAGGAATGGAGTTTATTCCCTCTAAGAGTCAGACAAAAGGGAGGATCCTTCATTTAAAAGACTCTCAGCAGTAGTAGCATGATATTGTGTGTTGCTTCCTTTTCTGGTAACTCCATGAGAGTCACTGAGTCCAAAATGGAGGAGTTCAAATACTGATCAGGATCATCCTTAGAGATCTCTGATGGCTGCGGGGTAACACTTTTTGAGTGTTATTTGGTGAGATCAAAAGAAGGAGGGGACATGGAATTCTCAACATACGGTAGGGAGACAATTTTGGAGGAGAGAGGAAAGTGATAGGAGATGAGGATGGAATATGTGTGGGTGTAGTAGTATGGGTAATATTGGAAGAGTGGATTTTTGGGGGTGACTTTAAGGAAGAAGGAGGAACGGGAGTGGTGTTTATGACAAGAGAAGGGAGAGATTGTTTGTTTTCCATTGCAGGAGAATTTGGTAGAGAATTGGAGTGAGAGAGAGAGGAAAGGAAAAGATCAAAAGGATACACAGAAGATGAAGGTTTAGGACTGCTGTGAGAGAAGGAGTTTTATAGGAAGAAGGGCTAAAATGAGAAAGGAGAGGAACATGTTCCAAAGCGTTTTTTGAAACAACGGTAGGTTTGTGGGAATACGTACCGTGCAGAGGAGGTGAAAGGATTTGAAAGATTAGACGTGACATGCAAACCCTGAAAAGTCGGATGATGTAGCAGTTGAATTAATTTTGTTGCCTCTTTTGGGAAATCATGCGAAAAACACATTACTACTAATATGTGGTACATGAACCTATTTCCTGAGCAATTTTATTATAAAAGATTATTGCAGCTCCTCCTTTGCAGTTCAACATTGTACATTTAGCTTATATGATCGTGATGCGCGTTTACCTGCAACGATATAGATGTGAGTTAGGATTAGTCATAAAATACTTTAGCCAACTTTACCTGATTAATACTTTCACGGTCATGTAAGCAGAACCATGTTCTCTCATAGGTTTAATTTCCCCAAGTGCCATCCTATTTCTCTCAAAAGACCCCTGCTTACAGCTTTTGTAAGGGAGTCAGTATTAATCATTGAGAGGGGAATTTCTGCCTTTCAATTTTGTCTGAATCTAGAGTCAAATCAATTGAATGGGAGCTTTCGTGTTTCTACTTGGAGACTGGCTTTTGATTAGTAGAGGAACTGAGTAAATTAAGAGTATTTCCCAACACTCTTTGTTCTCCTACTCATAAAGTACCTTGTACTGCATCTCCACGCCTTTTTTCAGCTTCAGTGATAGTAGTTTACATACTAGGTCCCTTTTGAGAAGTGGAAGAAGATGTTGCATTATCTTCACCCGTCTCCTTCATCTGACTCATCACATCAGCCTTGCCATTTGAACCATAAGGTATTTCCCTTTGAACCAACAGTGGTTCATTATCTTGAACATCATTGTTTCCTCATTTGATAGATTAGGGAGTCTCGTTGAATAGCTCATGAACACGTTTTTCCACATATTGTGTCATTTTGTTATGGAATTTATAGGCTTTGCTTTGACAGTAATATCCCAGAAAGATTCTGTCATCGCTTTTTGCATCAAACTTCCCAAGGTGGTTCGTCGCTGAGAACGTAATGTTTACATCCAAAGGTTCTCAGATGAGTAATCTTTGGTTTTCTTACATTGAGTAGCTCATATGGGGTTTTATTTTAGGGGGACATGATTATACACATGTTCTCCAAGTAGCAAGCAGTGTTCATTGCTTATGCTTGAGTTTTTTGGCAATTCCACTATCAATAAGCTTGTCCATGCCATTCCCTCCAGAGTTCTATTCTTTCTTTCAATAAAACCATCTTGATGTGGAGTCCATGGTGCTTATATTCTATCTTCACTTGGATCTTTCTTCACAAAAGCCAAAAATACCTTGAAAGCCTTATCCTTTGTTCTAAGAACCAGTGAACATGTGAATCTTGAATTTTGCCACACCATGAACCAGGTCCTTCTAGATCAGTTCATTCAGAGGTGAGAAGCTTGTATGCCCCAATCTTCTTATGTCAATGTTCTGCATCATTTATAACTTCCTTCAAACAACTCATATCACCTGAGATTAAATGTTAGCAATGTAGATGTTCTTGTATCTTTTGGCTACTAAAACCACTTTGCCAATCACTAGATTGGTAAATGTGCACCGCACACCTTTAATACGAATTCTACCTTATTCTGTTTATCACAAATTTGAGAAACGCTCAAGAGACCGTGCTTCAGGTCCTCCACATAGTACACATTCTCATTTTTGTATGAAAGAGACTTTACAACTTTTACAATACCAAGAATGTACCCCTTTTTCATTTCTACAAGATACATTCCCCTCCCCGCAGGGCTTTCAATGCGAGAAAATCCATGGTTTTTCTAGTCATGGCCTTTTAGCATCCACTGTCCAGGAATCATTGCAGTCCGCTTCCTCTCACTGTAACCTACACATATAGATTATAGGTTAGACTTAGGAACCCAAACTAATTTGGGTCACTTGTTATTATAAAAGGGATGAATAAGAGCTTTTCTAGTCCATGCAGGCAATATTCGTTTCTTGCGAGTGGTACCTGATCCCTATATAATAGTCCCTTTTTCAGTAAACACTTTATTTTTCTGAACAGATTGAACCCTGGCCTGGCAGTTTTCTTTGAAATTTTCATTGTTCCCATATTGGGTACAAAGCTGGTTATCAGGAACTGTGACATAATTGCTGTGAGAGTTGTAAGGAGCTCTCACCTTTTGAAACCCGATTCCCTGCCTGTTTTCACTATTATTGAAATACATGGCAATGACAGCATCTAAGGACTGGCTCCATTTGAGGGATTTCTCAAGAACAATTTTTAATCTCTTCAATTCAGTTTGAAGCTGTCTATTTTTCTTGAGTTCGCCAAACATACTAGTTTTAATATCATTTAATTCCTTTTCAAGCTTGATGTGCGACTCACTAGCTACTTCTTTCCTTTTTTCAATACTTGTAGGACTAAGTTCTGATTTGAGTCCCTCAATAGCTTCCTCTAGGTCAGTGATTATCACTAAAAAGTCATCCCTTGCTTGCTCAGTAGCTGCTATTTTCTATTCTAAAGTGTGCTTTTCATTGCTAAAGCTTTCTATGGTTTCCTTGATATCAACAACCACTACCATCAAGTCATCTCTCTCATTTTCTACACTATTTATTTTTTTATTTAAAGCTTCCTTTTCTTTTTCAAAATTAGATATGATGTCATTTAGATCAACTACACAGACCACCAAATCATCTTTAGATTGTTCAACATCTCCTAGCTCTATGGTCAAGATGTCCTTATCATTAATAAGGCTATAATATTCATCAATTAGGATATTTGCTAATGAAAAGACTTTAGATTTCTCTAAACATCTCTGAAATTTATCTCATCACTTTCATCCTCTTCATCATCGTCAGACTGATCCATATGTGCAAACGGTGAGTCATATTTTGTTGTTTCAGTTTCCACTGCCACCAGGGAGCTATTTTCTGCATCAGGTTCCCCTTCTGACTCACTAGAAGAGTCTCCCCAAGTAGCAAGAGCTTGCCTCACAACATTGTCAGCTGCACTTTTTCGATTGAATTGTTTGTCAAGAACTGGGTTCCTTTTTGCTGCTTTGTCGGAGTTTTATTTATAATTCTCCTGTTTCACAAGTGGGCAGTCTTTGATGAAATGCTCTAGTTTTCTGCACTTATGACATAGCTCATTGTTTTTGGTTTGGTTGTACTCTCTCTCTCTTAGGTATGCCACCATTTCTTCGAGCCATTTCTAAAATCTTTTAGTGTGATATGCCATATCACTATTTTCTTCACTTGAGTCATCATTTTCATCCTTGAGCATCAAGTTCTTTTCCTTCTTCGGATCTCTTCTTTCACTTTCTTTCTTTTTTTTTCATCTCGTATGTCTTCAGATTTCCAACCAGCTCATCCATGGTTAGCGTTTGTAAATCTTTAGCTTCAGTGATAGCATTCACCTTGGTCTCCAAAGAGCCAAATAGAAAATGGAGAATCTTCCTTACAAGTTTGTTTCTAGGAATAACATCTCCTAGTGAGTGAAGCTCATTTATGATAAATGTGAATCTAGTGTGCATATCTTGTATATACTCGTCATATTTCATCCTAAAGAGCTCATACTCGGTAGTGAGCATGTCAATCTTAGACTGTTTAACATGAGTAGTTCCTTTATGTGTCATTTGCAATGCTTCCCATATTTTCTTGGTGAGATCATATGATGAGATTTTATTGTACTCATCAGGTCCTATATCATATACCAAGATTTTCTTGGCACAAAAGTTCTTTTCTATAGCTTTTCTATCAATATCACTATACTCTTTTCTATTTTTCGGCACCATTGGGCCAGTTTCCCCAAACTTCTTCATAGGAACATGTGGACCATCACCAATAACGTCCCACAACTTCGAGTTTTCTGCCATTATAAAATCATGCATACGTCTTCCACCAACTATAGTACTAACCATTGAATCTAGGAGGTACTTAGGTTGTTTGTCCTTCCTCAAAGTTAGGTGGATCAGCCGTTAAGATCTGTTAGCAGAAATGTAAAAGAAAGAATACAAGATTTAACATGGTTCAGATCAAAATAATCCTACGTCCACCAGAGAAAAATTGCCTTTCTATTATTTACAAAGGAAGGGGAGATTTCCTAATTACACTTAAGAGAATTTCTCTCTTAACTCTCTACTCACTACAATGTATTGTATTGTTGGGATGATTTCTACAAATGAAAGATTGCATCTATTTATAGAGGTAAGGACCTCCTCTTGATGTCATTGGTGACATCAAACTACCTCCTCTTGATTTCATATGTGACATCAAAGAGGTGACATCAAAGGAGGAAGCTTCCTCGTAGCATTTATGCTAACTCTTACCACAACTCTTCCAATTGGCATGCCATTGTTGACTAAACATAAACCAATATTTTCAATCTCCACCTTGGTTTGCATTTCGAGCGTGCGTGTGAACAACTCTGGCTAAAACTTCTAAGCTTACTGGGCAATCCCGTTGTAAGAAACAAGAAGAATCAAACCATGGTTGAGCATACCACCTCCTCCTAACAACTGTTCTCTTTGGAGTTGTATCAGTTGATACACACCCCCACCAAGTCTTTGCAGTGTGGAAACTTAACGAGCGGGTCTATGTTAGTCAACATATCTGTAGCATTATCGTCTGTGATAACCTTCACGACCTTGATAGTTCCCTCTTCAACAACATCTCGAAGGAAATGAAATCTAACATCAATGTGTTTAGTGCACTCATGAAATCTTTTATTTTCCATTAGATGAATAGCACTCTGACTATCACATCTAAGAGTTGATTCCAGCTGAACCAAACTCAATTTTGCTACTAAACCTTTTAACTAGATAGCTTCCTTCACTGCCTCCACTGCTGCCATGTATTCTGTTTCTGTCATAGACAAAGCAAAAATCCACTATAGAGTCGACTTCCAACTAACAGCATTGCCAACAAGGGTAAAGATGTATCCAGTTATGGACCTTCTTATATCAAGATCTCCTGCATAGTCAGAATCCACATAACCGGGAATTGAAATACCTCCACTTTTTTGAAAAGACAGACCAACACCAGAGCCTTCCTTGAGATATCTCAGTATCAACATGACAGCTTCCCAATGCCTCTTTCCTGGGCTGGACATGTATCTACTTACCACACTTACAGATTGAACAATATTTGAACGTGTGCATACTATATCATACATAATTATTCCAACAACACTGGCATAAAGAATCTTTGACATATGCTCCACCTCATCCTCGGACTGAGACATTTGTAACTCTGAAAGTCTAAAATAAGGAGCTAATGGTCTACTTACATACTTGCACGTATGCATATTGAATCTCCCGAGAATCATTTCAATATACCTCTTCTGAGAAAGATGTATAACACAATCTTCTCTTGAAATCTCCATACAAAGGATTTTCTTTGCAGCTCCTAAATCCTTCATGTCAAATTCCTTACTCAATAGTTTCTTCAAAACATTTATTTCTGTAATTTTGTTAGCAACAATAAGAATTTTATCAACATACAACAATAAATAAATCATTGAGTTACCAGACATCTTCTTGTGATACACACAACTATCAAATCCACTCCTTGATAATTCATGTGTAGTCATGAATGCATCAAACCTCTTGTACCACTGTTTAGGGGATAGATTCAAACCATACAAAGACTTCTTTAGTTGGCATACGTGATCTTCTTTTCCCTTAGCTAGGAAACCTTCAGGCTGATCCATATAGATTGTCTCTTTTAGATCACCGTGTAAGAAAGCAGTTTTGACATCAAGCTGTTGAAGCTCCAAGTCAAATTGTGCAACCAATGCTAGTAGCACGCGAATTGAGCTATGCTTTACGACCGGAGAGAATTTTATTGTAGTCAATTCCCTCCTTCTGTCTGAAACCTTTTGCAACCAATCTTGCCTTGAACCTAGCATCTTCCACTTTAGGAATTCCCTCTTTCTTTCTGTAGATCCACTTGCATCCAACTGTCCTCTTCCCCCTTTGTCTTTTCACTAAGACCGTGTCTGATTTTTGTGAAGAGACTCCATCTCTTCAGTCATGGATAACCGCCATTGTACAACATCCTTTTAAGAAGTTGCTTCAATATACAAGGAGGGCTACATATCCTTAATCTCTTCTTGTGCAACCACGAATGCATATGCAATCAAGTTTGCTTGATTTATAAGACATTCCGGTTCTCATCTCCATCCCCTTCGCAATTGTGTATGGTTCATTGACAACAAGTTCTTCAAGGTCTACATCTTCTGACTCATCTTTAACCTGAGTCTCTTGATCCTTTTCCTTGGAAAGCTCTACCAGAGGCTCCACTTACTCATTGTTTTTGTTTCCTGAAAACTCCACGGAAACTTTACGTGGATCAAGTATAGAGAATTCATCGAAGGTTAGAGGGTTCACCTGACCATACCTCATTCGGAGTATTAAAGTCAATTACCGATGCTGGAGATCGATTGAAAATATGAGCAACAATGTGAACTACTTCAGCCCAAAATACTTTGGACATTTTGGCATGTATGAGCATACATCGAGCGTTTTCAAGAAGAGTTATGTTCATTCTCTCGGCAACTCCATTCTGCTGTATGGTATTCCTAACAGTCATGTGTCTTGAGATCCCATGAACATTGCATAATTCATTAAACTCTTCATTATGAAACTCCAAGCCATTGTCTGAGCGAAGTACTTGATTTTTCGCTCCATTTGATTTTCAACCAAAATCTTCACTCTTTAAATATTTCAAAAGCATCACTTTTGCCTTCAAAAAATGCACCCAAACCTTTCGTGAGAAATCATCAATAAAAGTGAGAAGATACCTCTATCCTCCATTCGATGCAAGTTTAGAGGGCCCCCATAAATCTGAATGGATGTAGTCTAGCACTCCTCTTGTCTTATGTTTGCCAGTGCTGAAGCTGACCTTTTTCTGCTTCCCTAGAATGCAGTGCTCACAAAAGTCAAGTGTGTTGATCTTCTCACCTTCGAAAATGTTACGATTGCTCAGTATCTCCTATCCACGTGTGATCATATGACCCAGTCTCATGTGCCATAGTCTTGCCTTGTCATCATTAGATAACTGCACTGTAGATGCATTTGTAGAGACAACAATGGTGCTTCCGGCCAATGTGTAAAGGTCGCTCTCCATCTTGCCTTTCAGCACGACTAAAGAGCCTTTAGTCACCTTCATAGTTCCTGCTTCGCTCATGTACCTGTAGCCTTGTTCATCCAGAGTACCCAAGGATATCAACTTCTTCTTCAAATCAGGAACATGATAGACTTGTGTAATAGTCCTCACGACCCCATCATGGTAGCGAACTCGAACTGAGCCAATGCCAACTATTACACAAGTTGCATTATTTCCCATTATTACGGTTCCTTCACTTTTCTCATAGCTGCTAAACCAGTCTTTTCGGAACGTCATATGCAGAGTACAAGTAGAGTCTAACACCCATTTACTTCCATAATTACTATTATTACACGATGTTGTTAGTACATAATCATTATCAAAATCATGTACCTGTTCAACTGTGGATGCACTCGCCTTTTTCTTGAACTTTGACATTGGGCAATCTCGTTCAAAGTGCCCCTTCTTGCCACAGCCCCAACACTCTGTATTCTTCTTCTTCACACGAGACTTTGATCTGTAATTTGATTTGGTCTTTCCCTATTAGCTAGTCCGAACTCTCACAAAGAGCCCACTTGCCTGGTCATCTTTGTCTCCTTCGATGTGCCTCCGCACATCACTAGAGTTAAGTGCCTGCCGCACTTGCTCAGGCTTGATAGGCTCCTTGCTATACATCATTTAATTCTCAATATCACGATATTGTGAAGTCAATGAAAATAGCATAGCACATGCAGTCTCTTCCTCTTTTTTAATTTCTGCAATCTGCAAGTCCATGACAAGTTTATTGAACACATCTAAATGATCTTGTAATGAAGTACCTGACCCCATCTTAAATGTGTAAAGACGCCGTTGTAACAACATCCTTGTTGTCACTGATCGGTCTTGGTATAGCCCTTCTAGCCTTTCCCATAACTGTTTTGGCATCTCTTCGGTACTTTTACTCACTTCACAAAGCATGTTAGATGCAAGGGATAGTTGGATTGCACTCAATGCATCCCCTTCTATCTCCTCCATGTCAGGAACTGATATATCCTTAGAATACTTTCCGCCACTAGCATGGATTGAACCTTCCCTCCGCAGTAACGCCATCATCTCGATCTTCCAGATATTGAAGTTGTTGCGTCCACTAAATCTATCAATTTCAAACTTCATGGAACTTATCTTTGCTTGTTCTTCCTCCTTGGATCGTTATGAATCATGTCGCTCTGATACCAATTGTTAGCAGAAACATAATAGAAAGAACACAAGAATTAACATGGTTCAGATCAAAATAATCCCACGTCCACTAGAGAACAATTGCCTTTCTATTATTTACAAAGGAAGGGAAGATTTCCCAATTACACTTTAGAGAATTTCTCTCTTAACTCTCTCACTACAATGTATTGTATTGTTTTTGGAATGGTTTCTACAAGTGAAAGAGTGCATCCATTTATAGAGGTAAGGACCTCCTCTTGATATCATTGGCGACATCAAACTACCCCCTCTTGATGTCATGGGTGACATCAAAGGAGGAAGCTTCCTCTTAGCATTCATGCTAACTCTTTCCACCAACTCTTCCAATTGGCATGACATTGTTGACTAAACATAAACCAACATTTTCAAGATCCTTTCTAGGTGTTAACCTTTTAGAAACAACCCGCTCTGATACCAATTGTTAGTTTTTATGAGTCCACCAACTATAGAATACCTGATCCTCTATGAGTTTCCACTGAGAATACTAATGATATAGTAAGTAAATGAAACACAGGATTTTCACGTGGAAAAATCCCACTCGGGGGGATAAAAATCACGACCTACACTTTTAGGCTTTCAACTTTACTAACTTGCAATCACACTATTACAAGCGAATTTGTAATGACACTATTACAAAGATTTCAACTCAACTAACTTGTGATACACTTACCATAAGCCACTTTGTCACTCACTAGCTTCAAAGACTTTAACTTATGACTAACTCTAGTCATAACACAAACTCATAAAGTTTATGGTTTTGGGTTTCCTAATACAACTTCTCACAAAGCAAGATAGGAATTTTAATAAAGAACAAACAATAAGATTACAACTCAACTACGGATACACGTAGACTCATTGTGGAACTGATCCTTAGTGGAGTTGTCTTCTTGTTCTTGACACACTTGTGAAATATAATGTTGGATGATGTGTTTAATGCTTGAGAGATTATCACTAAATGCTTTACTAAATATCTTGTGCCTTGCACCATGTTATTATACTAACAATGACCTGCCAAGGATGTTGTCAATTCTTATTTAGTACACGTCTCTTCCAAATGGGAAGTGACTGCTGCACTATCTACTGAACTCTCGCGTGTACAGTTGCACGCAGTTACTTTATGTAGTTGCTTTCCAACTATATTGTTGACTTGTATTTCTGTCAGAGTAACACCACAGGATCAGGTCCCTATCTTGTTCCTCAATTCTCTGTATTTGGAGCAGTTCACATTAGCTGGAGTTTGGGCTGGACTTCGTTCACTTGCAATGTGTGCCAAGTGTGTCAGGTTCCCTATTTGGTTCTCGACAGTAAACTTTTTAGATCATCAAAACATAAGTCAAGTCATTGAAAATCCATAAGTACGTAATTCCCTATTTATTATGTAAGCCAAACTCTAGGAGATGTTGAAACTAGATACCCTCACTTAGAAAAATTAGCACTTGCATTAATAAGCACATCTAGAAAGCCAAAGCCATAGTTTTAGTCATCACATATGTGTATTAACTACTTACCCCCTTCGAAATGTTTTGCATAAGCCCGAACTATCGGGCCGGTTGGACAAATGGGTCGTTGAATTTAGCGGTATGATATCGAATATCAACCCCGAACGACCATCAAGTCCCAAATCCTACCTTACATCATAGCCAATTTACACTGACCCTCGTACCTAAAGTGGAGAAAGAAATGCTGAGATCAAGTACATCATCGGGGGTGTGGGTCCTTTTCACAAATGGTGCCTCGAATGTGAAAGGGTCAGACTTGGCATTGTATTAAAGCCACCTACAGGTAGTACCATTAGACAATCTATCAAAACTTCTAGGTTGACTAATAATGAGGCCTAGTATGAGGCCATGATTGTAGGTCTCGAGCTAGCTAAGAGCGTAGGAGCAAAAGTCATTAAAGCCAAGTGTGATTCACTGTTGGTGGTAAATCAAGTAAACAAAAGTTTTGAAGTTTATGAGGATAGGATGCAACAATACTTGGTTAAACTACCGGTAACATTGCATCGCTTCAAGGAATGGACTCTAGATCATGTGCCTAGAGAGAAAAATAGTGAGGCTGATGCACTTGCTAATCTGGGATCCTCGATTGAAGAAGATGATATTATCTCGCGAACTATCGTTTAGTTATCAAGTTCTGTGGTTGAAAAGGGTCTGCCGAGATAAATTCAACAAGTTTGACTTGGGACTGGAGGAATAAGTATATTGACTATTTGAAAATTGGAAAATTCCCATCAGACCGTAAAGAATTGAGGGTCGTACGAACCAAGGCAAAAAGGTTTACATTAGATAAAGATGGAACAACGTATAGGAGAATGTTTGTTGGGCCACTGGCGGTATGTCTAGGGCCGGGGGACACCGATTGTGTTCTTCGAGAAGTCCACAAAAGTACTTACAGAAATCACTCTGGCGCCGAGTCTTTGATTCGCAAAATTATTAGAGCAGGGTATTACTAGGACAACATGGAAAAATATACCAAGGAATTTGTCAAAAAGTGTGATAAGTGGCAACGCTTTGCACCGATGATCCATCAGCCCATAGAATAAGTCCACTTGGTCTTATCCCAGTGGCCTTTCATGAAATAGGGAATGGACATAGTCGACCCTCTACTAATGACCCCAGGTAAAGCTAAATTTATTTTGTTTATGACTAATATTTTTTCAAATGGGTGGAAGAATAGGCCTTCGAGGATCAGGGACATCTTCGAGCCTCACAAGGCACTCCTGAAAAATATCGCTTCCTTCATGGGTCATTTCCATGTCAGGAGTCCTCAAGGACTGGGCATCTCGGAATTTCCCCTCGGAGAACACCAAGTTCTGCGGTGAATCGTCCATATTGATTACCCCAAGTGATTCACTTGGGATGTTATCCTATCTTTAAAGGGCCTCGAACCGGGCCCCTTGGCCTTACCCTCCAAATGACCTCCAAAATGAGGTGTTCTTTTGCTTTCCAATGGCTCGAGGCCTTTGCTGGAACTCCCGTCGGAGATTTCTTCAGTTCGACAAAGAACCGCATCAACCACCATCGGTTCGGCGGTCTTCGAAGAGCCAATACTTCCTCTTTTTTGAACTACCAACAAGCAGTCGTCATCTTCCCTCTCTTCATCCTTATCCCGAAGGCGTTGGACTATTTCTGTATATATATAAGCATACTTACATTTTAGGATCCATTCCTCGAGGAATGGCACCCTCTCTGCAGGAATCGGGTCGGAGGTCCTGATCTGGACATACCAGCTCATCCATCCTCGATCCTTGTCCTCATCGATGCAGGAGATGAGAGATTTTGTGGATCGACATTGCATTTTTATCAGGTCACCTTGATAAAGTTGAGGGTTGTATAGCATGATCAGATGGTCGAGGGTAAAAGGCATCCCTTCGACCTAACTCGAGAAGTATCTGATCAGATTGACAATGCGCCCGAACGAAGGATAGATCTGGCCAAGCGTCACCTGGTATTGTTGAAAAAAATCAAGAATAATTGGATCTATGAGACCTAGAGATGGATCTGCAGAACCCAGCGTGAATGGGTAGGTCACGTTTAGGTACCCTGCCTTATGAGTGGTGATGTCCTCTTTAGGGGAAGGGATTACCATATCTTTGTGATCCTAGTAGTAGTCTTTTTCACCTGCTCGAGCTCACTTTCGGTTATCAAGCAGTTGTATCGGGACATAAGCTCACATCGGCCTAATGTTGATGCACGTTTATCAATCCTGAAATCGGATGTTATTTCGCACGACGGGAGAATACACTCTTCGATACGAGGTGGCACCACCATTTTACTTCCGGCCGGCCGTGATGACGAAGTGTCCTTTGCTTTTTTTAGGAACAAATTTAGATGTTTTATCATGGCGGTTTGTAAATTTAAAAGAGGAGCAAGAGTAGATGTTGTAGTGATAGCGAATTGAGAAGAAAGTGAACTCAAAGAAGTTGAGGAGCTAAAGAGATTTCAAGGATGATTTGAGAAGTAAAGTTTGCAAAATTGTGAAGTTGGCCTATTTATAGAGGCCTCTTAATCATGTTAGGGAAGCCAAATAGCCGAACATCAGTCACCTCTAATTAATGACCTTGGAAACTGTGCAGATGCAACCTTTCAATCACTTTAGTCGCAGACATCACGAGATTGACATCATAGTCGAGTCATCGAAGGGTTGAGAATCAAATCGTTTCTTATCATTTTATTCTAAGAAATGCAATGACTAACTATATACGGTTGAAATTAGGTATCCCTGATTTTTCGGGCTCAAGGGGTCGCTTTAAGCCCGAGTTCACGTAAGGTGAGGTTTGAGCTCGATGGACCAGACTCAAGCTCGATGACAGAATATAGTGCCCAAAGATCAAAGTACGTGAGGAACATGTGAGTCAAGCATGACTAGCTCCGAGACAATGACGTTATGCGTTTATTACATTAGGATAAGATTCCTGCCACGTCCCCAAAATGGTGGCGTAAATTTCTGAATAGATTTGATGAATCAGTACAAATCTGAACTAGGCGGTTACACAACTGTCACAATATTTTTTACTGTAAATGGGAATGTACCTTATTTAGGTTTTCACCTATTATATAAAAGAGACTTAATCATTTGTAAGGATCATCTAATCATTGGCAAAAAAATATACTATCCTACTTTTCTAGCTCATTGTTCATCAGAATTGTCTTTTTGTTTTATTGTTCTTGCTTTAGTGTTCTTAACCCATCTCGAGGTCAGTGGGCTCGAGCTTGATACAACTTAAGTAACACTAGTTTGTTTCACTTATTCCTTTCATTTATACTTTATACTTTATACTCTGGAAATACATCCGAATTAGTTATTTTATTTGTTGATTACATATGTATATAACTCGCTTGATTTTCTATCAGAAAAGTAACATGAACGAAAAAAGACGGTCTATGCTCTAAGCTTTTGCTATATCTGTTGCTATATCTGTGCGGTTCCGAAAAAAGACCAAATTGCATTAGGGCTATTATATATGTCCTTAATATAACTTCAGGTTTTACGTGCGTTCGTACTAAAAGAGTTATATAGAAGATAATTGGTAAACTGTACTTGATCCTAAAAATTATTGGTAACTTGCATGAAATTATAATATGACGTCTTAAACACAACGTGACATGAAGCAAGGAGTACAAAAGTTCATTAAAAATTCAATTAATCTAAAGTTATGGGCAAGTTAATAAAAAATTCAACATTTGGGTGAATATTTATTAAAATTCAGACAAGATGGAACTAACAGCAAACTCTGACCAAAATGTATTGGATAACTGAATACAGACCTATAATGCCCATTCAGGAAATCCTTAGCCACTGCATTCTCAAAGCATGCCTTCTCAAACAGCAGCAGATCAAGATCAGAATACTAGGGAACTATATAATTTATGAGTATAAATTCTAAATGAATAACATTTACCCAATCAAATTATTATTAAATTTATATGATTTGATTAACTTGATAAAATAAAAATGAATAAATACATAAAATGCATCCCGTCTTGTCCAGAAAAATCAATTTCTCACTCAATCGTTACAGGTATCCTAATACCTCCCTATTTTTTTTCAAAATGAATTTAATACCACCTTTTAAAACACAATACCACTTTCATAGTACAAGGTGCATCACGTCAGCATCACCTGTTTTCAACTTTTATTTCTCTTTTTTGTTCACACATTTTTGCTGTGTCTTCTTCCATACCCACCACCAAACCTCCATTACCACCAATAACACCACCATCACAAACCTAATCACCACCAATGTTACTAGTCACCACCAAGTCTACACCACCGATTTCACTAGCCACCACCATCATTTTACCAACCACTGCCAAATTCATCATCATCAATTCCATCAACCATCACCAAATGTTGCGGCCAAACGCACACGCAAGTATATCGGTCGTCAAGTAATAAAGTGATTAAAATTCGGATATCGAATCTACGAGAATTAATTTGTAATTAACTATTAACTATAAATTAGACTATCCTAATTATCTAAACAAGAATTAAACCTAGAAGTATTTAGTTCTAAACTAATTAAATAAAGAATATAAATAATAAACTTTGAAAAGATAAATAGCAGATTTTTATGATATCAATGTAATGAAAACATCTATGGTTATGGGCTATCTAACATTCCAATTGTATTCTTCAATTTAATTGACTAACTAATTTATCTAGTTTATTGGTTGACAGGGTTAATATTGTTCATAAGAATATGTCGAGTTCTTACTTGTCTATTCAAGCATGACCTAACGCCTATATGTCTATGGAGTTAGAATCAATAAGAACGTATTTGTAATTCCTGTAAATCAACCAAGCGAGGCAATAATGTATATGTCTATCCTAACCGCTAATCCGTTCCCCGATGCTCAGGTTCAAGAAATTGCTCTATTCAATCATATATGCAATCTATGGCCCGCGTCAAGTTAAATGGGATGGGAAAATGTTAAATGGGACACAGGATGGGACGGGACGGCCGTTTCGTCCCGTTTGTCCCGTCCCGTTTCATCACGTCCTGTCCCGTCCTGCGTCCCGCCTTAATTTTTTTTTTCAAACTAATCGTTGGCCAACAACTTAATTGGAACCAACGGTCCAAAAATCCCTTACACCTCCCCAAAAAACACCCCCTACCCCCCAAACTTTTAATATAACCCCTAAGTTTATTAAAATTATACTTTGGCCCTATTTTCTACTATAAATACCTCCCATTCTACTTTATTTTTTCCCGCAAAAAATTAATCTTCTCTCTCAAATCTCTTACATTCTAATATCCTATCTATATTCCATATTATTCTCTTAATTTTGTTACTATCAAGTATCAAGTGCTATCTTTCAAGTTTCAATTTTTAAGTATTTGGGCAAATTTGTTGGAGCACATTTCAAATTTTAAATTAATTTATCGAGTATTTGGAGCAATATTTGGGCAATTTTTTTATGTTTCAATATTTAATCATGGTGCACTTCTTCCATCTCCTAATTTTAATATATAATTTTTGTGTATCGTTTAGTGCTTAATTTTTATGGTTACTTTACGTATTATATTTTCGTATTTTATTTGTGTGTTTAATATTTATGTTAGTTTTTTAAATTTAATTTCGTATTTAAATTATGAAACCTAAAATGTATTTGGTTTGTTTAAAAAAGTAATAAAAATAGTAAATGTGAAAGTAGTAGTAATCCTAAATCCTAGCCCTTCTACTGTACCTAGAGTTAGAAAGGTTATTAGTGATATGAGTTATGTTGATGAAACTTCATTTTCTCAACCCCCTACATTTTATGATGTTCATGTCGGAGAACAATTAGATCATGAAACTTTACAAAGACAATTTGGAAATGATATTTTTTTTCGAGGATGAAGAAAATGAGGAAGTAGAATTAGATGAAACACCCACTACAAGCTCCAACTCAGAGCTAATCTCACTGGAGCTTTACCTCTTGTAAGGGGTAAACGTAAGGTTGAACGTGCCAAAACATCATTTGTATGAAATTATTTTAAACATGATAAAGTCAATCATTGTGCTATCTGTAAAAAATATAAGCAACAATTTTCACACACGGTAAGTGGTGGAACGGGGGGTTCAACTAGACACTTAATAAGAGATCAAAAATATTTATGGGTACAAGCTAATATTGAAGCCGAAAAAATTATAGATTCTATCATTAGTTCTGGCACTCCTAGTGGCTCTGGTCCTAATCAAATTCAACAACAGCTCGACCCTGCTTCTGGTACTATTTTACGCCCCTATAACAAAGCTAGAGATTGTAAGAACATAGCAAAAATGGTGGTTGTCTGTGGCTTACCTTTTACTTTTCCTTCTCACCCTACTTTTGTGCATTATATAAAAGACACTTATAACCCTGCTTTCCAAGGTTTTCCTAAGACTACAGTTAGAAATTATGTTTTTAAATTTCAAATTGAATATCTTCAGTATATTCGTTGTGTATTTTTTTACTTAGATTGTAAAGTGTCTATCACATCCGATATAAGTCATAGTCCTAATGGTTGTGATTATTTAACTGTTACCTGTCACTGGGTTGATCATCACTGGAACTTACAAAAACGTATTATTGGTCATAAATTTGATGATTCAAAATATACTGGAGAATATATTGCAACTAATGTTCTTCAAAAATTTGATTTTTATGGACTCGTTAATAAAGTTTTAACTATCACCTTGGATAATGCTTCTACTAACGCAACTACGACAAATAACTTAAAATCTAGACTTTGTCCAATTAATCCAATAATTTTTCATGTTAGATATGCATGTCATATTTTTAACTTGGTTGTAAAAGATAGTCTTAATTTATTTTCTAATGCTTGTAGTAAAATACAACATGCTTGTGGCTATATTTTTCGTGTACATAAATAAAGTAGAATTCGTGAATTTTCTCAACAATGTGCTAGTGCTGGCCTTCCATTTAGAAAAGTTCCAAAAGATATTTGTACTAGGTGGAATTCTACTTATGAAATGCTTAAAGTTGTTTATAATTATTGGGTGCCTATCCAAAAGGTATTTAATATGCATAATGCTTACCCTGCTGATCAAATAAGTGATTCTGACTAGGATCAGATGAGAGAGCTTACTAGATTTTTAGAAAAAAATTATTATGCTACGAAACAATTTTCTGGTATATATTATCCTACTGTTACACAAATATTATGGTATATTTGTGGAATTTCTATTATATTTGGTAAGTATAAAACAAATCCAACTTATGCACCGGCCATTAAAAAAATAATTATAAAATTTAAAAAGTATTTTTTCCCTATTTCCGAAGTTTAATTAATTTCTACTCTACTTAACCCATTTTTAAAACTAAGAGGTGCAAAGGGACTTATTCGTAAAATTTATGAGAATTTAGAAATTCAAGAATATGAACAACCATCTCTCAAAAACTGCCAAGCTAGTATATATTATTATGCTAGATCAATGTTTGATAAATATAAATCTATGGATATAACTAGTACTGAAATAGCTCCTTCTATTTCTAAGTCTGGAGCAGAAGTTTTATGGGAAGATATGGATAATATAATAGGTTTTGATTCCTCTATTGATGATGAACTTGATTCTTATCTTAATCAAGGATTGAAAAATATTAAAGACGAAGAAGGAAATGAACAACTTTTGTCATGGTGGAGGGAGCGTGGCAAGGCTTTTCCAATACTTTCAATTATGGCCCGAGATATCCTGCTATTCAATCATCATCAGTAGCATCGGAGAGTACTTTTAGCACGGAAAGATTTCAAATTGGAGATCATAGACATTCATTAGCGGAGGACAGTCTAGAGATTTTCGTCTTATTCAGAGATTGGATTAATTCATAAAGAAGAAATCTTGTTTTTGAAAAACTAACCACTAGGGAAAAAGAAGAATACAATGAGATACTTACCACTGGGAGCAATGACGACATGAAGCTCATGGAACATCAATCAACATTACCAATTCTGGTATAATGTCCAAGAGATATTATTGATAAGTTATAAAGAAGCTATATAGGGGCTTACAAATATTAGTATGATACTTTGTAATTGGCTACTAAGAAGCCTAGTTCAAACAAAACCCTTCCTATAAGGTGGCTGTGTAGATTAGGTGCTCTTCAAAATAAATATATTTGCATTGAGATTTGAAAGTTCTGTTAATAATATAAAAGCCTCTAAGCGTTGACTTATTATTATGAATTATCTTAGTTACTTAATAATTATATTATAAATTTATATTTACTAGAATATTTCATTACAAGTCGTTTGTTTTAATATTTTATAATTCTTTATTTAGTTTTCTAATTTTTATTTTAACATAGTAAGATTTAATTTTATTAAATAAGTCAAAAATCTAGTCGTTGCAAACTTTAAAAACATAGTAATTTTCAAAAAACTAAATATTTTTTTATAAAAAAAATACACTTAAGGCCCGTTCCGTTCCATTCCATCCCGTCCCGTCCCATCCCGTTTGACTAGCGGGACGGGATGTGATGAACATTTCGTCCCGTTTTGTTTCATCCTGCTTAAATATCGTCCCATCCCGTCCCGTCCCGCGAATTTCGTCTCGTCCCGATGGACAACCCTAATGCAATCTAGAATTTCCACTTTCGAGTTCAATCCAAGATTCAAAGACAATATTCAATTGATGATCAAATAATTAAATAATTAATTACAGGATTAAATAAAGGCAGAATAGACTGGTAGACACTTATACTTGTTCACGTTTGTCATCCCGATCCCTTTACTTAACAAAGTTTCATCTACACACTTATAATTATTTAAAGTCAGTATGTTAAACCCTTTTGACCGTTGACCTAGTCTATGTGGCAACTTAAAGGCTGAATTTGACCAAATACATGTATTGCACGCGTATAAGGAGCATGAACATATATATATTTAAACCAAAAATTATTAAAATAAGGAAAAAAAGAAAAAGAAAATACAAACATAAATTAAAAAGTGAAAGAAGAGTGCTTCCACTCCCCCCCTCCCCCCTCACCCTCTTATTTTTCTTCATGTTATCCCTCCTACCCCATTTTAATCCAAAAATCATTTGCAACACAGCCCTCCTCCGCCACCTCTTCATCAATCAATAATATCCCTAAACATCCGAAATCACCGCTAGATTTACAGTATTTTCTGGAAAAATTTCTTTCCCACATCCCCATTCTCCAACTTTTTAAGCTTAGCTTTTGCAAAGAAAATAAATAAAAATAGTAGAAGAAGATTGCTGACGAAATATATTTCCGACAAGTTTATTTATAACGAATTTGAAAAGTTTTGGGTAATATTTTTGGTGATGATAGTCCTTTGGTTGGTTATTTCTAACAGCATGTGATTTTGATGGTTAGGCAACGAATGGGGCTAAATAAAAAAAATTTATGAGTTTATTCTCTTAACATTTTGAAGGTGTTGATAAAGGTAAAGAAAATAGTGGGGAATAAAGAAGGTGGGAGAGGAGATGGTGGAAACCATTTTGGACGAGTGGAAATTTTATTCTATGCGATTGTAGGCTTGGTGATGCGATCGCATAGTGTAATTTTAATGACGGACAAATCAGTTATAATTAATTTTAGACGCGAGGGTTTCTCATTTCCACAATTGTTGGGCAAGTTTTGAAGCTAGGGGACGAGGGATTAAGAGACTTTCACCTAGTTTTCGACTGGAGGTAAGTTTTATGGACTAATTACGTGATTTTATCCTAGAATCTTCATTTATATCACTGAAAATTGGAGGAATTAAGGTGTAAAATGGGGTTTTGCTTGAAGCCTAAGAAAAATAGTAAATCGATGATTTGAAGGGGCAAATGAACTCCAATTTTGATAAATTTTATATATATAGACTCGTGGCGAGACGAGGATTCTGAAAATGTGGATTTCATATTTTTTCGAGAAGCGGGCCTGGGGCTCGGGTTTTGGCAACTTCGTATTTTTGGGTGTAATTTGAGTTATTTCGATTTGATTATGTTCCTTTAGCCTATTTTGATGTATTTCTATTGGTTTTGATCAGATTCGGCACCCGTGGAGGTTAATTCTTGTGGCAAGAGCATTGCGGACTAGTTTTTGAGCCGGTTCGAGGTGAGTAATGGGTATGGATGATGACCTGAGGATTTGAAACCCTGATATATCGCTATGTGACGCTGTATTAAGGTGAGACATGTACTCTACTGTGCGTGCAAGGTCGATTGTATTTGGGGACTATGGCTTAGTCCGATTGTGTAGCATTATACTGTGTTGTTGGCTATATATGAGCCGGTAAATCTCCTACTTGGATGTTTGTGGATATATTTGGGCTGTGAGCCAGTTATTTGGATCCCGCGAGGACCGTTATCATTGCTTCTATGATTATAGCATGTTATCATAATATCAGTCCTGAGCTAATCACTGTCTAAAATGATTTTCCAAACTCTAGTAATTCTGTACATTGCTTTCTATTATTACTGTTAAAAAGGATTTCAAAATGATAATTTATTGTGCTTGTAAGGATTTCATTGCATGTAGCTGGATTGGTTGTAGATCGGGCTGCGCGTCGCAGCATGTCACTGATATTGCGCTTGGGCTGTAGCCTCTCCGGAGTCTAAACCCCCAGAGTGAGCGCGAGCACCCAAATGGATCGGGCTACACGTCGTAGCGGTCATGTTCATGCATCTACATTGCATTTAGATATATCTGTTGTATTGCTTTAGATGTCATTGCTTTATCTGATACTTACACTGTTGAAAGGGTAAAAGAGGAATTGTATAGCTTTATTGTGATGGTCTATTGGGCATTTTTACCTTCAATGTCTTCATCCGTGCTTATTACCACTTAGTTGGAAGTATTCACTGTACTCCATGTACCTTGTGTGCAGATCTAGGTACATCACAGCATGGCTGACTTCGTAGATGCTTCAGAGCTCTTATACGGACTGTCGAGGTAGCTGCTTGGTGTCCGCCGGACCCGACTTTCCTTGCTATCCCTTTTATTTGACTTTTCCGCATTTGTCACCTACATATTGTATTTTGTACTATTGCTATACCCTTGGTAAAGGCCCTTGACTTTGTGGGAAGTATTGTGCTATTTTAGGATATTTTCGCAGCTTATGCTAGATTTCATATTTTTTTTATCACTATTAATGCTTTTAAAGTAAAGTGAGAACTAGTAGCTCGGTATGGCGAAAGGTTGGTCAGGTTGGCCTAGCAATGCGATGGATGCCATCACGACCGGGTTTTGGGGTCGTGACAACAAGGGATTATGAAAGTCAAAGATTAGGGTTGAAGGGTAAAAGGTCGTAGTGTGTTTTCTGATCTGTTCCAGGATTATTAAGGCTAGCTGACTAGTTATCACGACCCGGATTTATCCCACCATCGGGCGTCGCGATGGCACCTACTAACGGAGTTAGGCCAGCCAAACATTACACATCCTCTATCAATATCATCAATAAAATATACTATCAAGAATTAAATAAATGCGAAAGACTTTTAAGCTTAACCAAATAATATAAAAATACGGAAGTTTGAAACATATCACTACCCAAAACCTGGTGTCACTAGATCACGGACTACTATAGAATACTACAACTAATCTGAATGAATAAAAATACAGAAGTCTGTTTCGGAACAATGAAAACAAATTGAAGTAAAGGAAAGGGGCTTCGGCTTGTGAACGCCAGCTAGGCTACCTCGAAGAGTCCCCGGATTGATGATAGATCCTGGAATAAATATTCTAGTGCTGCTGTCCAAATTCTGCTCCTGGATCTGTGCACAAAACAAATTCCAGAGTGTAGCATCAGCACAGCCGACCCCATGTGTTGGTAAGTGTCTGGCCTAACCCCGGCAAAGTAGTGGCGAGGCTAGACAGGACTGTTTAATCAACCTGTACAATTCTATTTACATATATACACCAAAAATAACAGAAATACTAAAACTAAACAATAAAAACGGGGGGAACATGATGTGGGGAGTACAATTGAATATATAGTTCATCAGCGTAATTAGAAACAGGGCACAACAATAATTATCACAGAATAAGAAATTCAATAGTTGCACGGCATCAACCTTCGTGCTTTTACTCTCGTTCTCACCCAAAATAATCGAATAAAATACACGGTATCACCCTTCGTGCTTTGCCTCACATAACTCTCATTTCATGGCACGGAATGACCCTTCTTGCAAATATAATCAAATTAGAGCACGGAATGTACCTTCGTGCATAAATAGTCAAGCATAGCACTGAATGACCATTCGTGCAATTATAATCAGAAATAGCACGGAGTGACCCTTCGTGCAATATCACTCTTCCTCACCCAAACATCAGTCACAACCAAACGGGCAAGAAGAACAAATAAATAGCATGTACTATCCCGGCAAGGGGGTCACAAAAATAACAATTTTGTCCCGACAACGGAACTATAACAATAACTTTCACAAACCAACAAGGGTAATACTCAGTATATTTAATCATCCCGGCAAGGGAATAATCAAATTTTACTCAATAGTATTTATCATTCGAGCCAACGCTCCAAAATGTTAATATTTCATAATTTATCACATTTGTAGCAAATCATAATTTAGCTTAGGAGAGTTCCAAATTAGTCCAAAAATATGTACAAACAAAGACGCACGATCATGCTAGACTCCGGTGTATAGACACCCGTCACCATGCATATACACCGCACTCTATCATTTAGTAAATAGCAATTTATTATACTCTAATCCTATTCCCTCAAGCCAAAGTTAGATCAAACACTTACCTCGAAGGTTTAGGCCAACTCAATCCTTAAGCAATGTTTTTCCTTTCGAATTTGGCTCCAATTCAATCGTATCTATACACAGTTGATTTTATATCATCAATAATACTCAACAATCCAACCCAAATGCCTAAATATAATATTTCTAACATTCTGCCCAAAATTTGCGAAATCGACCCCAGGCCCGCTTGGTCAAAACTCGAGGTTCGAACCAAAATAAATTCACCCATACTCCCACGAGTTCAAAAATATAATTTATTTTAAATTTCGACCCCAAATTGGTGTTGAATTACTCAAAATTCTCAAAACCCTAACTTTGCTCAAAACCCTTAATTTCTACCTTAAACTTCATGATTTAGGGCTAGGATTTCTGTAGTTAAGAAAAGTGAAAGAAATAAGTGGAACAATGCTTACCCAAGAAGTTTCGGCAAATGGGAGCTTTAATGGACACCTAAGTGCTTGGAGAAGAAAGGGTTTCAGGTGTTTTTATGAAAATCTCGTCACTGGTTCTGTTTTTAACTAAAAAGAATTCGCTGGGTAAAATTGTTCATCGTCTTTGCGACACACCTGTTGCGCTCATGATGAAGGGAGACAGGTAAGCATCGTGTTCGCGTGAAAGAGGATGCGAACGCGAAGAAAAAAAGGCCGGGGGTCCAGGACTTGGCCTACGCGAACGCGAGGAAGGGGATATGCAACAGTACGCGTTCACGAGGCTATATACGCGAACGCGGAGTGTAAAAAAGAGCTGAGTTCCCATAGTCAAATGACTCTACGCGAACGCGAGGCAAAGGATGCGAATGCGATGAAGGGAGAACCCATAGCATCGCGAATGTGATAGAAGCGTTGCGAACGCGAAGAACAAAAAGGACCTGCACAGCTGAAGTGAAAACCTGCAATATTTCTAAGTGTAAAAACATCCCGAACCACCCCCGAAATCACTCCCGAGCCTTGGGGATTCCCAACCAAACACACACACTAACTCAATATCATCCTACGAACTTGCTCGAGCGATCAAATCGCTAAAATTCAACGAATCAAACCCCAAAACTCATAAATTTCATTTCAAAGTTCAAAACTTCCAAATTTTCTATTTTAGTCCGAAACACGCCATCACGATGCCCGATGGTGGGATAAATCCTAGTCGTGACATTAGTATATTGTCTTCGATCCTTAAAGTGCCAATATTTGGGTTGTCTTAGGTGGCTATCTTCCACTTTGATTTTCTAGTAACACGATGTACTATCTTCTGCTTCGATTTTTTAGTACCCTATCTTTCGCTTCGATTTTCTAGTACCCTGTTGAGTTACCTCTTGTTACTAGTGCTTTTTCTATTACCTTTTTCATTTGATTTTCTCTGATTCTTATATCGCTGGTATCAATTCGCTTTTTCTATTACTTTTTTCATTTGATTTTCTCTGATTCTTATATTGCTGGTATCAATTCCTGTTCTTGTTGTTATTTACTTTATTACTTTCCTATTCTTCCTTTCGAACCTGGCCTTGTTATTTACTTTACTATTTATTTCTATTCTTTCTTTCGAGCCGAGAATCTTTTAGGAACATCCTCTTCTGCGGGATAAGAGTAAAGTCTCACTTAGACATTATTACTCCATTATCACACTTGTGGGATCCCACCAGGTTGCCATAATAGTTACTCCCTAGTCCAAAATAAGTGGTTTTTTGGTTTTTTGTGGTTCAAAATAAGTGATTTTTTCGGATTTCAAGAATGACTTAATGATGTTTTTCCTATATTGTCCTTGAAGTAAATAGTATTGGATTATATATTAAAAGTGTTTATATGAAATAATAAGGTTAAAATGATCAATTCTATTGCTAATTAATACTAAAATGTGACTTTCTTAATATGTATGAAAACATCCAAAAAAATTACTTATTTTGTACTAGAGGAGTATTAGTTAGCAGAAGGTTTCAATGTTTCTGAAGAAGTTACAGTCCACCAAATAAATGCACAAATAGCAGTCAAGAAACAGTAGCAGAGATACTGTCAAACGTAGGTCCACAATTCAATCCATTATTGCTATACAACAGATGCAGTGCTAAGGCCACCTCAAAGTGTGAGCCAAAATTTTTGCAGACAGTACAGTCCAAATTCATAGCACCAGTGGCCCCAAAACCAATAATTTAATACAACCTATTCCAATTTGACAAGCGTAAAATGTGAAATATTTATACATGAATTTTGAGATACACAACATTAGACCTATGGAGTGGAAAAGCCTGGTCCACTATGCATCTTACTACAAACTAACTACAATAATATTATACTTGCCACTACATCTTTATACAAAATCTCACTAAATCTTGATTCTTCAAGATTAGATATTTTTTTCTTCCAATCAAAATACTGATTTGTAACATAACACTCAATATGTTTTTCAGACACTATTCTGGGATATCACCTCTCCAAATTTAAGAAAAAGTTGAGCATCTGAAGTGCTCATAGATGAACAATTCACTAGGTGTGGTGTCTTGAGGTTGACGTATTCATCCATATAGCAAGGAACCTTAGCAGATGGGAGCAATGCAGGTGGGGTTGGATTTGGCTGTTTCGTTTCAGCTACGGGTACTAAGCTTTCAAGTACTCTGGCCACTTCATGCATTGTAGGTCTTTCAGCTGGCTGTCTTTTAGTACATAGAAGGGCAAGCTGAAAAACCTTCTTTACATCGCCAAGATCTTTGCATGTGGCTGTGATCTCAGGATCCACTGTTTCCATAACAGCATTATTTGCTGCCTTTGTTAGAATCTGAAAGTAATGTAAAAACCTGTTTAATATCATCCGAGCCTTAAAATAAAATAAGTATCATAGCACAAGTTCATACTTACTAAAGTTAAGCTACTAAAAAGCTAGTTTGATGAACTAATATAAGGAGAAAACATTCGGATCCGAGTTTAATTTAAGGCAAAATAACAAAAGGCTGTCTTAAGATTGAAAAAGGGATGTCAGATGACTTGAAGAGCTTACCATATGGTGTAGATTTGATTCATTATCCACAGCTTTCCTTCCGGTGAGCAATTCTAATAAAACAATTCCATAGCTGTAGACATCAGACTTCTCTGTGAGGCGAGAAGTACGAGCATACTCTGGATCAATATAACCAATGGTTCCCATAATGTATGTGGATGTGTAGGTCTTGGATGTGCATAAGCTTTTAGCAATGCCAAAATCAGTCAGGTGAGCTTCAAAGTCTCTGTCCAACAAAATATTTGATGATTTAACATCCCGGTGGATTATGCGAGGGCTACAATCATGGTGAAGATAAGCAAGACCTTGAGCTGATCCCAATGCAATTCGAATGCGAGTATCCCAATCAAGTTTTTTCTTTTTACTAGGACCTGGAGTCAAGTATAAACCAAAGAGGACTGATTACTAACCTTCAATATAAATTCAATGCACGAATAATCTTAACCGCTTTGGAGTACTAACCATGAAGTAAATCCCAAAGGCTACCATTTTCCATGTAGTCATAAAAAAGAAGATGGCCACATGGAGAAAGTGAATATCCTTGGAGGCTGACAAGATTACGATGCTTAATGCTCCCGACAGTCTCAAGTTCAGTCTCAAATTCCTTCAAGTATTGGGGATTGTGAGAGTATAATTTCTTGATAGCTACTGGCTTGCAGTTTTTCAGAACGCATTTATATACAGTGCTTGATGCCCCAGAACCAATTATAAATTTCTCACTCAAGTTCTCAGTCATCCTCATAATGTCTTCATAAACATGAAGTGCCATGTTCATATGAAGGATAACAAGCTTCGGAGATGAGTAATTGACTGCTGATGGAAATCATCAAACAATCAGGGAAAGATACTTCAATAATATATTAGTGGTAGTTCGTCTGAGAAGGAAAAAATAATACGTACCTGGTTTGTCAATAGATCCTTCCAAGAAGGGTGCAGGATTCTGTGGCCGGCATGCTGCTACCAGTATCATCAGAAGAATCACCAAACCACCCAAAGCAATACCAAGTATAGCTGCTTTAGAAATTGAAACTGCAATACTCCAATGAGTACAAATATATTAATTAGACAACTGCTAAAATATCGTGAACTAAACATACTGTTGATGCAGCAAATGAATATGAGTTTAGTTCAATCCGCACACATCCAAATGTAGCAATCAAGGATTGTGTACAGAAGAAACCTTATGGTTCCCTAGTAACACAATGGATTGCTTAACCACGGAATTTCCTCCTATATCAATATATCTGGCTGCCGTGGTTAATTAATTTTGCGAGTGTTTAGATGAAATAAACTTCACGGATGCAACACAGCAAGTTTAAGAAAGTTCTGTTTAAGCATGTTCTCACCTCGCTCTGTTGGATGAGAAGCATGACAAGGAGAACTGAGCCAATATCCACATAGATCTGGATTTCCTATGAAGCTTTTTTGGCAACATAAACAAAAGCAAAGGATTAGAAGCTATGAACTAAAAACCAATGATGTTTTTACTGGTGTAAACTTCACATAACAAGTGGAGAATCAGTGAGTGGAAATATTTATAGTTCCCCTACCTATCAGGTGAAAATCTAGAGAAATTATTTCCTGTTGGAATATTCCCACCCAGATTATTGTATGAGACATTCCTGACGAGATAAAGTTGCATTAGCTATACAGAACACTTCATCGTGAATGTGTAATACTCCTAGTGTGCATACTCACAGGACATTTAGACTGAGGCAACTGGCTAATGACATGACATCGCCTGATAAATTGTTATTCTCCACCTTCCTGTTCATTATTTTGTAGAATAATCAAGCATCAACAAAATACAGAGAAATGCTATGTATGAGTTCCACACTTATCAATAAGAATAACTGAGACAAGATCATATGACGAGTAGCAAAATGGATGAGGGGCCAAAAATGAATAATTCTAATATACTTACAGCAAGTAGAGATTTTGAAGTTGACCAAGTTCCTGAGGTATGGGACCAGATAAGAGATTTCTTGACAAATCACTGCAATTAAGAGATTGGACAAAGAAGCTGAAAATCAAGCTAACCATAATATCTAGCTCACTGAATTTAGCAAGTAGGTGTCCTTACATCTCCATGATGCTTCTTAAATTGCCAAATTCTGCTGGCAAGTATCCATTTATATCATTCTTGCTTAAGTTCCTACAGCAGATTCACAAAATGAATGTGAGTACAACAGTTATTCAATGTTTAACTGACAATCAAACAGATATAAACTCACAGTTTAAGAAGATGTTCCAAATCACCAAGGGAAGAAGGTATAGAACCACTGATCCTGTTGTTTGACAAGTCCCTAAGCCACCAAATGTAGAAGAGCACTAAAACTGAGAAAAAGTTTTTTGCTACAACCATAAATGAAGAAGAGAAGAAATTGGAGTGGATGAAAAAAAATAGTGCTTACAGCGTGTCCAAATTCCCAATACGAGAAAGCTCAATTGGAATTGGGCCTTTGAGGTTGTTGGAGGAGAGATTCCTGAAGAAAGTAATAAAGAAGCCACGGTAAATGCTCGGGCTGTGCGAAACCGGATATTGAAGTTCACATAACTGGGATGATGCTGAGGATAGTTCTTTTACGAACTAATATACAGTTCAAAACGGTTAATGTTAAGCCAGAGAGTAAGAACTTACAGATAGGTCATGCTTTCGAGCTTTTGAAAGGCAGGTGGAATTGTTCCATTCAATTTGTTTCCGTGAACATTACTGCAACCAAACCAGTGAATGATCAAATTCTCCTACAACATTGTCTAGTGGTAATCGAAGCAAAACAGGCATGAAAAACACTTACAGACTGTTCAGATTGGTACAAGAGCTAAGATTGGATGGTATGGGCCCGTCAAGGTGATTGTTTGCAACATTTCTGAATATAACAGATAGCAACTCAATAACAGATGATAACAAGTCCAAAGTAGAAGTTAAAGAGATAGAGGATGTACAAGTCAAACAACTCATTTAGCTTCCCCAGTTCTGGTGGAATGCGTCCAGTGAGTTGGTTATCATTCAATTCCCTGCAAAATACAGTCTTCTGGGCTTAGTAGAGTCTCAAATGCAAATTTAACAAAACCAGAGAAACATCAAGTACACTGATCATATCGATAGAAAGCATTCATACAGGTAATGGAGCTTTGACATATTCCCAAGCTCTGACGGAATGGGGCCAGTTAGCTTGTTCCCATGCAAATACCTGCAATAAAAAAAATTACAAAACGTCAATCAAGTACACAATTTTGGTAGCACAACATGATCAATTTTGGTAGCACAACATGATCAAGTAAAAGCTAAAATTGGGTCTCTAGCGAAAGTAAAATAACAAATGTAGTGTGAATAAGTCCCAAGACTTTGAATTAACCAACATTTTAGTACTTACAATTTCTCAGTGTAGGTCAAATTCCCAAGAATTGAAGGAATTATTCCGCTCAAATTATTGCAGCTCAAGTCCCTGGATATATAAGGGTCAGAAAAGCTTAGCCAAGAGATGCATTATTCGATATCCAGAAACTGAGATAACAATTAGTAAAGCACTCACAGAACTGCAAGAGCCTGCATCAATCCAATGACAGAAGGGATCTGCCCTGAAAGACGATTACCTTGCAAAGACCTGGCACGACAAAGTTTCACATTTGATATATATAACCATAAACCATGCAACGGCTTAGTGAATAAAGAGAAGCAGCAACATAAACTTACAAGGTAGCTACTTGCAGAAAACCAATGTTGAAAGGAATCTCTCCAGTCAATTCATTATAAGACAAATCTCTGACAGCATAAAAACAAGGCATTATGTCAACCAAACATAAATAGAAAAATAGTTGACTTCATGCATTTGAGTTAGATACTTACAGGACTTGGAAGGCAGTACAATTGCCAATGTTTTGAGGAATGGAACCAGTCAAACTATTGTTCCGAACATCACTACACAAAACAAATGATGGATAATCGATTCAGATTATCTCTAAAAGGATTAAACACATGATATTACAAACGAAAAATATTAGGAACTTACAAATACCACAGGCCGGTAAGCTGACACATATCCGGAGAAAGTGATCCACCCAAGTTGTTACCGCGTAGTCCCCTATAACGTGAATAAAAATCAAATAACAGGCATTTTCATTCATAAATAGTGTCTCAATGGAATATATGAAAGACACTTACAGATACTGAAGGACTTCATTCCAATATATAAGCCTAGGAATTTCTCCACTTAGCTTATTTTGAGCCAGGTCCCTGGAACAATTCTTTGCATTATAATGATGAAATCATCCATAATCAAACAGTATCATAAAGTAGTACAAGAGATGATACTTACAAAACTTTCAAATTTGGGATCTGTGACAATGTCGATGGAATTGGGCCAATCAACTGATTATTTTTCAAAATCCTAAGTTCAATTAAGAGAAGCTTGAGTAATTGACAATCTTGGAAACAAAATAATAGAACACCTAGATCAAAAAGCAGAGAATCAAATCTTACAGATATTCCAGCTGCTTAAGTTTTGATATGGAAAATGGAATATCACCATACAGCTCATTAAAGGATAAGTCCCTGACAAAAAGGAAAAAAATTATTATTTTTCAAAGCAGCTTATGGATTATTCATCACCTATTCTTAAAGAAAAGACTTACAAATTTTTCAAGGCTGAACAGTCACCAATCTCATCCGGTATCTGCCCTGTAAGGCGATTTCCCCTAAAATCACTATTAATATAACAAGCATTAAATTAGCATAGTATATAATGTACCATATCCATATCAAAATAAATGCAAGAATGACCAAAAGGAAAGAGATTTTACATAGATATCAGGTCTTTGAGCTGTCCTATTGCAGGAGATAACTCCCCATCAAGATTTAAACTAGAAAGATTACTACAAGACACAAAAAGCAACGAATTAACAAAAAAGATTACAACTTTAAACTGAACAATGTAATGCATCAGATAATTACTAGTATTTTACTAGTATAACTTACAGTGAAACAATATTGAAGGTGACATTATCACAGGTAACACCTCTCCAAGCACAGTAATCAGATGAGGGAGAGTCAGTCCAATCATACAAAACATTTTCCACGTCCCTAAATGACTTCTTAATCTCCAACAATGTTGAACCTTTTTTCCAATAAAAAAAGAGTAACTAATAAGACAAAAGAATAAACCTTAAAAACAAGTACAAACATAGTATTAATCAAATCATAATAACGTGAAAAGACCAATTAAAAAAAGCATTAAAATAAAGAAAGGTAACTACTTTTTTAAACATGTTCAACATTAAAATAATATAGACCCAAGATTAAAGAAACACATAGAGTAGAATAATGCTCCACTCACCATCCTCAGAAACCACAGGATCAAAGCTCAAAAACAGCATGAACCCCACAAGAAGAAACTTAGAGAAAAGATTACACCTTTGTAGCATAAGAAATGAAAATGCTGCCATTGGTTTTTTCTCTCTATCTCTCAAAAACTCGAGAGCTCAAGACTGAATCTGCTTTAACAAGGAGAGAGCTTAGAAACCAGCAACAAATAAAAGAAGCCAATACTAATAAGTCACTGTCAAAGAGTTAAACTTTTTTTTTAATGATGACTACTACTACTACTGGAGAAGTGAAGCTTTGACTAACTCAAGACTGACTCTGCAAAAATGGTTGTTTTGAAATGGAAAGTATGAAAGCCACTTCTTCTTGGGCTTACCGACATTGGTATTTGAGATAGAGAATGGAGGAATAATTACTCAGAATTATGACAAAATTGAAGAAAAAGAAAGAAAGGAAGTATTTTTGGCCTGGTGAGGGTGGTGGGGTTAAGGGGGTGTGGGTTTGAGCTGAGAGCTGGGAGAGTAGAAGAAGGGGTAGTGTAGTGTTCAATCACATCGTTCTCTGGCAGAGAGAGAGAGAGAGGAAGAAAATGTAATGTACATAAATAAATAAAGAAATAAATAAATGTAAAATGTAAAAGAAAGAATTATTTGGAGAAGATAAAGTTAAAAGAAGTTGTGCCCAAGAAGGACCTCTGTCTGCAAAAAATCAGACCTGCAACATTACAGCTATGGATACTAGTATTAGTACTATTCTCTCTCTCTCTGCTTTTTAATTACTAGTGCCTTTTTATTATACACACTTATTTATAAAAAGTACTGTTCTTTTCTCTTTTTTCTTTTATTTTCATTATTTCATTATGTGTGTGTGTGTGTGAAATGGTGGAAGCAGAGTTTTCTGAGGCTTCACTTCATCATAAGTCACTGTCTCTGCAAAGAAGGAAAGCCCAAATGGGTAATCCTTTCTCAAGTTTGATAACGACCACTCTTCTCTCTTTAACCCTCTTACCCCACCCCCTTAAACCCAACTACCACATCACCACCACCCCCACAACATATGCAGTTATGTACTCACGAGAAATGGGGTTTGGGTTTTTGTGTGGGGTAAGGGTGTGTGTTGTTTTATGAAGCCATGGGATTTTATGAGAAGTAATGATGGTGTAGAATAATATGGTGGCTGAAGCATAAATTTGATACGGTGTGATTAGTAGATTAGTTCTGAGTCGTAAAAATATCTTGCGTATAAATATAAGGCAAGGCTGTATAAATATAAGACAATGATGCATACATTCGTAGCAAGAACTTAGTGTTTAGACCTAAAAAATTATGTATTATAAGGAAGCTAACAAAATAAATCTTGAACGACAATATGTCTAACAACAAAAGAAAAATTAAAAGAGATACAAATATTTAACATGATACGGTCAACTAACTTACACATACGACGGATATGAGCAATCCACTATATAAAAGATAATACAAAATATCGAGATAATAACAAGCAAACACAAGTGCACACAAGACTCTCAAACCTCATATAATGATACATTGTGGATGTTGCTGAATGAGAATGATTAATCTTTAATTTATAGAACTCCAAATTTTTTCTTAAAAAAAAAACTAAACAAATATGAGATTTTTATACTTCCTTTTACAATAAAGAAAATTTAACTAAAATAAATATACTCTCTTTTATTTCAACTTATAGAAAAATCAAATATGTCAAAAAAAAATTATGACAAATAAAAGCTGTCCCTTATACTAATAATATGGTGTGTGAGAAGAGGGTATTAGCTGTGGGGGAAAAGAGAAAGACATTTGTTTGTTTTCTTGTTAAGGTAATAACTGTCATATCAAGTTGATAAGGTAAAAAAGTAGTTACTCATCATACTTTACACCATTATGTAATTATTTGATTCTTTACCAAGAAACCATTATGGCAAAGATGAATAAAAATGGACTTACATGTAAAGGGCCAAAGGCAATTTGCAGGTGTAATGTCACTATGATTTTTAACTAAAATTGTTTTGTTCAAATGGAAGGGACCATACAATAATTGATTTAAGTTCAATTTAACTTTTATACACTGATGCTTCTTAAAGATACAAACAAACATATATGAAAAAGTAAGATTAATAACTGAAAAATAAAATAAATACCTTTAATATATTTTGATGGTGTAAAAATTATTTATATTATTTGTATATATAATTTTAGATAGGGACAAGAACAATGTACATATTATTCTTTACAAACTCCATTATGTAGAATTATACTGAATTGATTATTGTTATTGATTATAGTATATCTAACTTAAATTGTTGGAAAGAGTGAAATCAAGGGTATGTTAATGTAATAAAAACAGTGTTATATACATAGGCTGATGTATAAGCAAAACTATGGGCACGTGCACTTATGCTCTATCCGTAAAATTGGATATTTAATGTGTATATTTTTTAAAATTGGTATATTATTAACCATTGGCACTCAGACTCTAAGAAGGTTGAATGATACACTTGGTTGACGACTCAGTTATTTACCAGGAGGAATAGTTATCAAATCCCATCAAATATATTTTTTCTCTTTTTTTTTTTTATAGTGCACTCATGTACTAAAAATCCTAGATCACCTCTGATTATACATGAACGAAGAAAAAAAATATGTTATATATATATATTTTCAATATGCTGTAGAAACTTTAGTTACACGAATTGAGCTGTATCTAGGATTATAAAGCAACATGCAACTGTTTCTTTTGCATGAAACAGTGTTTGAGAGAATGAGAAGCTTAAATAATGTTCCCATAGAAATAAATAAATAAATAAAACTAAAGGTTTTGACTTTGAACTTCTTTATTTATAATGGAATGATTAGCTTCGGGAAAGGAACAGAAATAGAGAAAAAAGAAGCGGAGAAATGATGAATATATTATTTTCCACTTATAGAATGATCAAAACACGGCCGGTGGGTGTTTGGACGTTTTTTAATTCTAAATATTCCGGATGTTATTATTTTTAATAGATCTTTTCTACTTCAAAAAGTGTTCTTAGAAAACATGTTTAAGAGTGGAGTATACTTTTTACCCAATTGAAGCCAATAAAATGAACTTAAGAATGATAGTATGACAATAAAATTGAAGCCATAAGTTCTAAATTTAGTGTTGGATATGTGACAAAGTATCACATTGATAATTGAAAAGAAAAGAAAGATATATGTAAGGTTTATGAATAATTATAAAGGTATAAAAGGCTTTGGACAAAAATAATAATATACGGAGATGGCGATGAGGTGGTGTGGGTGTGGGGCGGTGTACCTTTGAGCGTTAACAGGGTGGAGCGGGTTTGGAAGTATAATTTGCAGTTGCGTGGTGGACAGGGCGGGTTCAATTTCTAAATAAAAATTATACGAACTAAGACTAGGGTCGTGGAACGTAGATTTAATTTTTTGAACTAACAGACATAAAGGCTAAATATTATGTTCTTGAACAGTCTTAGATAGGAAGCATCAATCAAAAGCCAAGACTTTTAGCTAGCATAAGTTGGAACCGATAATAAACTTTGGCATAGATTTTAGATTTGCAGATAAAAGTCATTCTAGAACCATTATAAATTATAAAAATAATTGTATCCGATAATGCCATTGAAAATACAAATACAACAGTGAACTAATGACGGTACAATTACATATGAGACAACAATAAGGATTTCCTTCGCCTAATTTTTATTGAAAAAAAAACCACGAAAAAAGAGAGAAAGTTTTTATTAAAATAATTTGTGGGGCGGGTAAATATGGGTGAAATTGTTGGCGGGTGGATACAAATTTAAATCCTTTGTGGGGACGGGAGGAGGAGGTTGAAATTGTGTGGGTTCATACAAAACGTATCTCGCACCCACACCGACCCGCACCGTCTATCATTCCTAATAATATGATACCATATAAAAAATATATTTGTATTGGTTGAGCCAAATAAACTCCTGTCAAATATGATGACTCAGATAAATATAGAGATGACAGACTGATAGTATAGGAGTACAATTTACTACCTTTACCATGCCAAAGATAGTTTGGAGACATTCGTACACAAGAAGAAACTAATTTAGGGGTTCGGTGGTCATAAATACTAGGTTATATGGGTGACATATTGTGAATGTCGAAAACTTACCTATAGATTGTGATAATGCCCTGTGTGAAACTTAATTTGAGGGGCTTATTGATGGGAAATTGTTGCGGGAGCTAGTGATAGGTCATGTGGAGCTTAAATTTAAAAATTACCTCGTGAATCATGGTAATGAGTCATGTGGAACTTAGTTCGAGCGTCATGATCCAAAATTCTTTACCGAAGTCGTGATGACACCTAATTTTTAAAACTAGGTCAACCTAACAGTACTTGACATTTATTTAAATAATAAAAGCATGATAAAATGAAAAAGAGTTTATAAAAATGAAGTATAGGAGTAATACAAGCAAAAACGACAATATTCAACATAACTTCCCAGACGTGGGTAGTACATAGTCATGAGCTCCAACTAAATATACAAGAAAGATCTCTAAATGTAGTATTTCCTTAAATGCATGTGGTCGGATCATACAGGGATACCTTGAAGTCTCTGATGTATCAAAAGCCTCACTGTCGATCAATCTTGTTCGATGTACCTAGATCGACATAAAATATACGGAATCGTAGTATGTGTACCATAACCACCCGTATCACACCCGCCATCAATAACCACTCGTATTGCTCCCCACAATTAGCAATAATGAAATGCGTCCTTTATGATACGCACAACAACAATCAATCGACACAACATGCTCACATATGCCACAACATCAAGACAGTAGTATTAGAGATTTATCACGATATAAGTTCACAACTTATCAATAAAATATACAAGGACAAGTCAATAATATAGGAGTGTGGGGTGTTCAACATAAAGCTAACTTAAATTAGCAAGAATCCCACAAACGCCCAACTTCGCTAAATAAGGAATTAAAATCCTATAATAAGATATAAGTCATGGAATATAAACTCAAGTAAATGACCAAAGTGAAATTACGTAAAATAAAGAATTCCCAATCAAGACAAAGAGATAAAAGCAACTTTGGATCAAATCCAGTCATAACCAATACATATGTCCATGTACACATTTGTCACATTATACATATGTCGTCCACGTAGTACAAATAATGCAATTAGACCAAATTTTACACAATTTTTTCACACGAAATTAGGCAAAATACTTACTTTAAATAAGTAAAATCAATCTGTTAATTAACCTTTCCTGCGTGAATCAATCTCTCTACGACTTGAATCTAGCAAAACTAACTTAACATTATAAATCCATAGAAAACGATTCTGAATAATAAAGTTTTGATCTTGAACAAGAATAAAAAATCAATCTAAAAAGTCAACTCCATTATTGCACACCGAAACCTAACAAAACTCATAAATTCCGTATATTCATGATACGAGTCCAACCATACCAATTTTTGTCTAATTTCAACCTCAAATCGGCATTCATATCATCAAATTTCATTTAGAAAAATTTTTTTTAAACCAAAATCCCCGATTTTCCTCACTTATATTCATCAAATAAATGTTAAAAACAATGATGTAATCACGAAATATAACTATATTCGAGTTAAACATACGTACCCCAATCCAAATTGTAAAAATTTTATCCAAAATTGCCTAAGTCTGAGCTTTCTAACTAAAAATATGATAAAATATCAAAAATCCTCTAAATAGAGTATTATATAAGTCCGCCCTAGGGTCCTCTTCGCGATCGGGGGACCTACTTTACGACCACGAAGAACAAATCACAAGTTGCCAAAAAATCTCTTCGCAAGCGCGGTGTGTATCCAACACGAGCCCTTAGCTCAACTAGCCTACGTGAAGGCGACCTCCTTCATGCAAACGGGAAGACCAACCAATTCCGCACCTTCCAGCTCTTCCTCTATGCGATCGCGATACACATGATGCAAACACAATGAATATCCCCTCCAGAATCCGTGAACGCAATAGCCACATCGCGAACGCGATGAGCAAAATAACAGCCACCAAAAATACACTCCGCCATCGCGGTAGACCTTCCGCGATCACGATGAACTATAGAATACCAAAAAAACCATTAACTTCAAATATGAGGAAAATGGTATGAAAATTATCCAAAAGACACCCCCCTCCCAGATCCCATCAGATCACATCAACCAATTTCAAAATATAATTTGGACCTACTCGAGGCCTTACATCGCGCTAAACAACATAAAAACTACGAATCACACCTCAATTCAAGCCTAATAAAATGATAAACTTTCAATTTTCAAAACTCACGCAGAACCATATCAAATCATCTCGGAATGACCTTTGTAAGTGCAGGTTACACAACGAATATATACCAACTCTCAAAATCGCAATCCAAATTTGATATCCACAAAGTCAACATTCGGTCAAATCTATCAATCTTCCAACCTTTAACTATCTAATTTTTGCTAATTCAACCCAAAATAACCTATGAGCTTCCAAATCTACATCCGAACACACATCTAAGTTCAAAATCACCATACGAATCTAACGGAACCGTCAAAACTCCGATCCGAGATCAAATACATAAAAGTCAAACTTGACCAACTCTTCCAACTTAAACATTCTAAAATGAGAATTATTTTTCCAAATCAATCCTGAGACACTCAACAAGAGAAATTGTCCGTACATGCAAGCCATGATGCATCATATGAAACCACTCGCAGCCTCGAACCGTCGAACAAAAATAAACGATCAAAATGACCGGTAGAGTTGTTACATCGAGGGACTTGTTGATGAGCCAACTATTGTAGGGACTTGTTGAACTTAGCTCGAGAGGGAGATTGTTGGGCTTGTTAACAAAGTCTCATATCGGCAACTAAACATAAAAGAAATCTATATATAAAGTATATGAATACTACTAATGGTATGACTTGTGAGGTATTTTTGGAAAAAATTATAACTGACACAAAATACAATAATAAAAAGAAAAATGGCCAAAATTATCCTTGTACTATGTTAAATAGTTTACATCTATCATATGTTATACTTTCGTTCAAATTTAACCATACCGCTAAGATAGTAATCAAATTTGTCCCTAACCCTAACGGATATTCATTGTGGCACTAGACTCAGCAAATAAAATGCCAGTTGGAGTCCATGTCACCAATTTTTTAATTATACATAAGATCTTATTTATTGCATTGATCTACAAAATCAAAAAAACAAAAATTAAAAAAATATTCCCATTTGCATTTTATGCCATCTCCATCGTCCACCATCAACTGCTAGCTTTTTCCCTGATTCCGGCACCATTGAAGAATTTGTAAAAAAGCTTGAGAACACAAATGTATTGAGATTCATTGTAGTTTGAGCGAAATTATTAGTTGGATTTTTTGGTGATTTGAGGCGTGTTAATTTCTTAATCTTTATCGGCATATTCTTCGAAGTTGCTTCATCAGCGACGGTGCGCTTTATCCAAATCTTCATGGCAAAAATCTCTCACTACCACTTCTTTTCAATCCTATTCAAAAAAAAATCTACATTCACCACCAAAAGAGTCACTATGATCTCGTTTATTAAAGGTCTATTCTTTCCTTTGGTTTGTTTTCATTTTATTCTGTTTGGTTCTTCATTATTTTTCTATTGTTGAGAATGTGAAAAAAAATATGGAGGAGTTATGGTGGGGCATTTATGTAAAGAAGGTAAGTCTATCAATTAATGGTGGTGTTAATGGTGGCTGGTTAGTACTGATTTAGGAGATTTATTTGGAAGGAGATTTGAAAAACCTTGAAGAATACCTAATGGGTATGTCATGTTCTTCAACATTTGAAGTTCATTTTATTTTACTCGAATATATTATCGAGGCTGAAAATGTAACGACCCAACCGGTCGTTTCGAGAGTTATATCCCCGTTTCCTCATTTCTACTTCTTTTTGTGTTTTTAGCTATATTATGATATGTTGGTTAGTTGGTTCGGGTCTGAAGTGGATTCGAAGAGGATTTGAGACTCTTAGTCTCTTTTGTGAAGGCTTAAGTTTGGAAAGTTGACTAGATGTTGACTTATGTGTAAACGGTCTCGGATATAAACTCTGATGGGTCTTTTAGCTCTGTTAGGAGATTTTGAACTTACGAGCGCATCCGGAATGTGATTTGGAGGTTCGTGGTAGAATTAGGCCTGAATTTGCAAAAGTTGGAAATTTGGCGATTTTGGTCGGCAATGAAAAGTTTGATATCGGTATCGGAATGCAATTCTAGAAGTTGGAGTAGGTTTGTGGTGTTATTTTGAGACGTGTGTGCAAAATTTTAGGTCATTTGGAGGTGTTTTGATAGCTTTCGGTATTCCATGCGGAAATTGGAAGTTTAGAAGTTCTTAGGCTTGAATCCGAGGGATAATTTGGTATTTTTATGTTGTTTTGAGTGTTCTGAAGGATCGACTATGTTCGTATGTTGATATATGACTTGTTGGTATGTTTGGTAGATGTCCCTAGGGCCTCGTGTTGATTTTGGGTGGTTGACTGAACAAGGTTGGAATTTGAGGAATGCTGAAGTTGAACTCAGCTATCGTAACCACACCTACGGACAGGGGACCGCAGGAGCGAGTCAGCAGAAACGGAGAAGGAGCCGCACATGTGGCGAATGCTGAGGTGGGCAGCAGGCGCATGTACGAATAGTTGTGATTGCAGAAGCGATTTTGGAAGGAATAAGTGGGAGCCGCACCTGCGATGGATTTTTTGCAAGTGCGGCATCGCAGAAGCGACTGTTGGATCGCAGATGCGGAAGTTCTGGGCAGAAAGCATAAATTGTGGACTTCACAAATTTTGGGTCATTCTTCACCATTTTTATTCGTTTTTGGAGCTTTTGGGAGTGAATTGAAGAGAGATTCAAGGGGGTTTTCATTGAAGTAAGTTACTTGAGCCCTAATACTCGTGTTTATGGTAATTTCCCGTTGCTTAATCATATAATTAGTGAATATTAGTGGTGAAAATGAGGGATTAGGACTTGAAATTTTTGGAGAGTTTGATTGAGGTTTGGAGGGGTCAAATGGAGTCAGATTTTGACAAATCTTGTATGTATGGACTCGTGAGTGAAATGGCTTTCTAATTTTGTGATTTTTGTCGGATTTCAAGACATGGGCCCCGAAGGCTAGGTTTGGGTGAGTTTTGGGATTTTGGTCTAAGTTGATAGTTTTACGTGTGGAATTGGTTTCTTGGCCTATATTGATTGCATTGTATTGCTTTTGGTTAGATTCAGGACGTTTGGATGCCGATTCCAGAGGCAAAGGCATTGCGGAGTAGGATTTTGGCTTGGTTTGAGGTAAGTAACGCTTTCAAACTTTATTTTGAGGGTCCGAAACCCTGAACTATGTGTTATGTAGTTAGTGTTGAGGTGACGCACATGCCAAATGAGAGGCGTGTGGGCTTGTACCGTGAGAATTGTGGCCTGGTTCATTCCATGGCCTTACTTATTGACTCTTTCTTGCTGATATCCGTATTTCTATCATGTGATTGAGTAATTGAGCTGTAAATCATGCTATATATAATTTTAGGGCTTCACGCCGATACTGTTGAGACCCGAGTGGTCGTTTTTTGTTGTCATCTCATTAGTTTCATTGATATTATGTACTCAATCTTATTTATGCATATCATATCATGTCTTAGCCTCAGTTGTTATTTGGCACATCATATCATTGTTCCGGGATAGTTTTCATGGTATTGTAAGCCTGTGTGTGAGACTGGAGAGTGATGACTGACTGAGGCCGAGAACCTGATTATGAGTGACAGTTATGGGATTGGGTAGTATGCCGCAGTGGTTATGTTGATGATTATAATAGCGCTTGGGATGTAGGAGCCCTTACGGAGCACACACCCCGAGTGAGTGCAATTGTTATTTTGAGGCATGGATCTTCCTAGACATGGATCTTGTCCGAAGTATTTACACATGGAGATGGATTTTCTCCATAGGGCTGGAATGGCCTTCCTCGGTACTAAGTGACCGTTGTCAATGATGTGTGTATATTCCGGGATGGATCTTCCCTAGGCTGGATGACCATATACAGTGCCAAGTGGTTGGGCCCTTGAGAGTGGATGTATATGGTACATTTTCATGCACTTTGTGCATTGGCACGTAGAGATTAGCTGAGCGTTATACTCCACATTGTGCGGATTTGTATTTACTTTACTGCTTGAGCTGAATACTGGAACTGAAAGCATGTCTACTTTTCCTATCAGTTCATAGTTTGAACTACCTATCAGTGCATAGTTTGAACTTGTTACTTATTGAGTTGGTGTACTCATGTTACCCCTGCACCTTGTGTACAGATCCATGTATCTCTGGCCACGGTAGCAGCTATTGACTATTCCAGCTGCTGACTTTCATCGGAGTAGCGATGTAGCTGCCTGGGGATCGCAATGATGCTTTTCTCCTTCTTTATTTTTTCGTTAGTGTATTTTGGCTACTCTCAGACTATGTTAGTCTTGCTATATTCCGGAACAATTATAGTAGTTGCTCATGACTTAGTGACCCCTGATGTTGGGCTATTTATTTCCGCATTTTGTTTTCGAGTTGATCTTTTTTATTTTATTTTATGAAATTTCCGTGTGAAAAAGGCTTTTATCTATCTTTTAATGAAATATCGAATTGTTTGGGAGTATGTCCGCTTGCCTAGTTCCATGATAGGTACCATCACGGCCGGATTAATTTTGGGTCGTGATAGAAAATTATTGATTAAATTATGGTTTTGAAGCTCTTTTGCGGTGACAAATTGAGGCTTTTGGGTGGTGAAGCTACTGATGGAAGAAGAAGAGAGGTATGGGTGGTGAGGTTAAGTACGAGGCATTTTTTAATTGAGGGTTCACAATGCTCTGATGGACCTTTGCTAGGGTTTGGGACAAATTTGTTTACTATCTTAACGATAGTGTTAAATTTGAACAAAAAAGTATAACGGAGGATTGATGTAAACTATTTAACATAGTACCTGGATAATTTTGGCTCTTTTCCCATAACAGAATACTAGTATGAGTTATCAAAAAAAAAAAAAAAAAGTGCAACCATTATTGTCTTGTTAGCCATCTTTAACAACATATCACAAAGTGATCTAGTCACGGGGAATCTCATTCCACGTTAAAATTAAATTAGGTAAAAAGTTACGTAATTTATTCCTGAGTTTATGTATTATCATGGAATGATCACTTAAGAGAGGGGAACCTTCCAAGTTTGAAGTGTAGAAGGTGGTACTCATTGTATGTTATCATGAATAAGGATAATTCAGGTCTTGGGACTTGGTTTAAATTGCTTTATTTGATTATAGGCAGTCTCATTTTCTTTCACATGTCAAACCAAATAGTATAAGAAACAAAAAAGAATCAAATAAAAATTCACATGCACCAAACCACATGTTAACCCCTGCAAATTATGACAGTGGACAAGGGAAATGATAATGTAAGAGAAATCTTCATTATGGTGTAGTTAACTACAATTATTCATGCACATGGTGCATTTCTTATGTGGAAAAGTTGTTACAGATGAAATTTATCATAGGAAATATTACTACCCTATTAACAGATAATTATCATATTTTTGTTGGTGAAGATGCCAGTGCAACAATAATACTATTTCTTGGGGGTCCCAATATTTTGTAATGTTTCTAAATATATAGTCACTTTGATTGCAAAAACTACTTTGTACATATATGTTTATGTACTTTAGGGTAATATCTTATCCTTCTATTTAACTATTACCTGTAGAAAAGTATTGTGGAGTATACACACAAAAAACTTTACATGAGGAGGGAGGGGTGAACAATCATTGGAGACAAGAGTAACAAATTGCTCGATCTTAAAAGGATATTCTTGGACACAATTAATTGAACATTAAGTTATCAAAGGGTGAGTAGGAATAATAATGTAGTTAATTAATGGAATTGGTATATGTACTTGAAGAATACTTACATTTATGCATACACGTACATATGTAAAAAACATAGGTGGTTGGAAACCTTTGATAACACTTGTTGGTTATAGATATTTTTTTGGGAGTTAAATACTAACCAAACCTAACATTTATAGTAGTTAAAGTGAAATGTTTGATCTATATAGGGACTAAATCTCTTTGTACAAACCAAACGATCCCTTAATTTCCATAAAATATTTTTTAAAATGGGAAAAATATTTAAAAAATTATAAAGAAGGAAAGAAAGGGAAAAGTTCCAAGCCCCAAAATTATACGAAATTATCTAAATTTACTCTTTATTAATATTACAATAATAATTACTACGACCCAGTAAAATCCTTAAATTGGGGTCTGAGGTCTGGGGTCTAGGGAGGGTAGAGTGCACGCAAACATTACCCCTACCTTAATGGGGTAGAAAAGTTATTTTCAATATACCGTCGGCTCAAGCAGACGAAAAAAGACAATATATCGCTACCAACAATAAAAGCATAGAAATAATAACAACATCATAAGTACTAGAAAATAGATGAAAAGCAATAATCGTAACACGTAAGAAAGGCTCGATACTATGAAAAGTGAAAGAAAAATGTGCACACAACAATAACCACTAGCACTCTAGGACACAATCTATAACACTAGCCTCTCATCCGGTACGGAATTAGAAAAGAGCTTTACTACCTCCTAAGCTACAACCTTAATGGTAGATCTATACACCTTCCTATCAAGAGCCATGTCTCTCGAAAATCTGAAGTCTTGCCATGTCCTACTTGATCACATCTCCCCAACACTTCTTGGGCCACCATGTACCTCTCGTAAAATCTAATTGCTCACATTTCCTTACTGGGGCGTTCAGACTTTTTCTCTGCACGTGCCCGAACTATTTGAGTCTAGCTTCCTGCATCTTATCATCAATCAGGGCCATGCCTACCTTCACCCAGATATTTTAATTCATAATCTTATCCATCCTAGTTTGCCGACAGATCTACCTCAACATCCTCATTTCTTTTACTTTCATTTTCTGGCTACATTCTGCCCCATACAACATGACTAGTCTAACCACCACTCTATAGAACTTACATTTGAGCATCAAAGGCACCTTCTTGTCACATAGGACTCCAGATGCTAATCTTCATTTCATCCACCCTATCACTATACGGTGCACGAGATGCTCGTCGATCTCCCCATCCCCCCGTTCCCTCGCTCATTGCTGAACTTACACTACATGTATTTTGTCTTAGACCTACTAAACTTAAACCCTTAGACTCAAGAGCATGCTCCAAACCTCTAGCCTCTCATCAATGTTGCCTCATATCTCATCAATCAGAACTATGTCGTCAGCGAATGACATACACCATGGCACCTCCCCTTGAATATAATGCTTTAGTACGTCCATTACTAGGAAAAATAAAAATGGGATTTTAACGACCCGGATGGTCATTTTCAGTATATGCACTTCCTAGCTATTTTGAGGGCTTGCTTATCTCCGCTTGATATATTTTGACTTGCGTAAATAGTCAGTGTTGGTTTCAAGTTATCCAGAATCGATCTGAAAGAATGAACTTCAAGATTTAAGCTATATGTTTGAAGAGTTGACCAAGTTTGACTTTTAGCATTTGACCTCCTGTCAGTTTCGTTGGGTGATTTTGCACTCAAAAGCGTGTCCGAATTGTAATTTGGAGGTCCGTAGTCGAATTATTCTTGAAATGGTAAAAGTTTGATATTTGGGAAGTTTGACCATGAGTGAACATTTTGATATCAGGGTAGGACTTCGATTTTGGAAGTTGGAATAGGTCTGTAATAGCAAATGTAACTTGTGTATAAAATTGGAGGTCAACTGGACGCGATTTGATAGGTTTTGTCATCAGTTATAGATATTAAAATTTCAAAGTTCATTGATTTTGGCTTGAGTTGTGATTCATTGTTTCGAGGTTTTTATGTGTGATTTGAAGCTTTGAGTAGCTTCATTTCATCATATGGAACTTGTTTGAAAAATTTGGCGCCATTCAGAATTGATTTGATATGGTTCGGACGCTCGATTACAATTCTAGAAGTTCTTAAAGTTTAGTTTGATCTTCATGTGTTTTGGCACCCTATTTGTGGTTTTAGAGGTTATTTGATGATTTGAGCACGTGAGCGAGTTCGTGTTGTATTTTTGGACCTGGGTGCATGATTGGTTTGGAGCCCCGAGGGCTCGAGTGAGTTTCAGATTGGTTTTAGAATGATTTTTCATAATCTTTAATTGTTGGTACTGGTATCATTGCATTTGCAATATTTTTGTCACTAATGCGACGGCCGCAATCGCATATCAACCATCGTATTTGCAAAATCGGTTCCTGGAGGAAAGTTCGCATTTGGAAGAAACCCTTCGCATTTGCGAGGTGGGTTGTTCGCTTTTGCGATGACCCTGCCGCTTTTGCGAGACTATGGGCTTCGCATTTGCGAAGTTCTGGTCGAAAATGCGAAATTAGAAGGAAAGCCTCCAGTTTGCATTTACAACAAGATGTTCGCATTTGCGAACCCCATGTCGCAAATGCGACATTTGCAACTTGTTAAATGTGTAGAATTTCGAGACTTAGCTACACTTTGATATATTTTGAACCCTAACTTCGACAAGAGGCAATTTTGTAAAGGAATTTTCATACCAAATCATTGGGTAAGTGACTCTAATCAAGTCTCAACTATATTTCATGATTTTATATAATATTCAACTTCAAATTCATGAGAAATCTAGGAAATATTTTGGGGATTTTGTCAATGTTTTGAAAAAAATGAAAATTTTGGATTTGAGAGTCGAGTAGGACTCAGATTTGAAAATAAAACATATATTTGGACTCGTGAGGCTATGGGTAGTCAAGACCTAACCTTAGACATGGAATTTGACCGGGCAGGTCCGGAGTTTAACTTTTGTTGACTTTTTAAAATTGAATAAATCACAGCTTTATTAATGGAAATTATTTTCTCTTGCATTGTGTTATGTATTCAAGTCGTCTTTGGCTAGATTGAACCAAGCGGAGGTGAATTGGTAAAGAAAAATACTAAATTTAAGTATTGAGCTAACCGAATTAAGGTAAGTGTGTTGCCTAGCTTTGTTGAGGGAACTTTTCCCTCTTATTTGATATTATTTGTCACATGTGGGGGTGATACATATATGTGGTGACGAGCGTATACGTATGTGCCAAGGTAAATCATGCTTGGGGTATATTATAATATAATTTTGTCTTGTAAAATTACGTGACCTTCTTAATTTATGCCTTACTTGACTCTTATATACTAAGACAATGGCATTATACATTAGAAATCAAGACATAGCTTATTATAAACTGATCAAATTGGTGAAAATATGAGAATATATTAATATGTCTAATTCGGTTGTCACTATGCATAATCCTTAATACATTACTACGGCTGATATTCTTGGTATACTAGATTCTATACTTATGTTGTGGATAATTTGCGAGATTTGTGGAAGTATTTGAATAATACGGTTCTTGAGGGTTTATTGAATTATTGTTGGCTTGGAAAGTTGTGATTGAGATTTTTGTGAAATATCCGTTAAAACACTCTCCTTGATATTATTTATGCTTCTTACCTTGTTGTTATTGATATACATATGCTTGGTAAGAAGAGTGTAAAGCACGAAGGGTGATGCGATTGTTTATACATTATCATGTGAGAGAGAGTGTAAAGTACGAAGGGTGATATCGTGCCATGTTATCTGAGTGTAAAAGCACGGAGTGATGCAGTGCCATATTATTTGAGAGTAAAAATATGAAGGTTGATGTCGTGTCATATTATCGAGAGTAAAATCACGACGGGTGATGTCGTGCCACATCATTTGAGAGTAAAAGTACGGAGAGTGATGCCGTGCCATTTCTTTTGTATTGCTATGCTTTTATATTATCGTGAGATCATGGCACGATATGTGTTTTTGTGCAAGCGAGGATGATGGACATGCATTATGTTATGATATCTGTTTTACGTGTATATGTTAGCGTCTTTATCTTAGACAATTATTGTCATATTTGTAGACCTCGTGTGACTAGTTGTTATTATCCTATCCTTGCTCTTTATTTCAATAATTGTTGTGTTGTCCATATCTCCTGCTTGTTTAATTTGCAAATGCCTATTTCATGTTGTTATAATTACCTCCCTGTTGCATTTTAGTACAAGCCCTTTCTATGTTAGTCAATCATTCCTCTACTTGTTAACTTGTAAATATCGTATGTTTCCTTTTTATTTGTTATATTTGGACTTAGGTCTCCATCATGCCAGTTAATTGAAGTTGATATTCCTTGTTATGCAATTGTTGTCATTACTCACATGCTTTCCGCCTAGTCTTTTGTTGTTGCCCACATTTATATCCCCGTTCATTATTTCTATTTGCATATTTCCTACTTTGTAACTCCTTCTATCGGTCATTTCTGTCATCTGGTTGGTTCTGTTATACGTATATTGGGTGAGAATGAGATAAAAGTACGAAAGGTGTTACCATGTAATTGACTTGATAACTGAATACGTTCCTCGTGTTATGAAAATTTTGAAGTGACTGTCGTGGTATCATTTTCATTCTAAGGAAATGATTGGTCGAGGTATTTTAAGATGCTAAATTGTGATAATTACTAATATTAAATTGTTGTTTGTGTATTTGTTCATGTATTCTTCTCTCTTATATTATGGTGTAGTTCTATTGCTGATTTATGGTGCAGGTTTTGTCTGTGAGTATCTTTAAAACTTGTTACGTCCCGCAATATTACGTTGATGTTACCCGCAATATTATATTACGATGATATTACGCCTTACAGTATTATGTTACGATGATGTTACATGTTACATTTCGCGTTTCTGGTACGATAAAGTTTTGTTTTCAAATAATTGACAGAGACTCGGGGATGAGATTATCTTGAGGTTAACATATTTATGTTATTTATAACAAGCGATAAGTAAGTACCATGGAGGATAAAGGAGTACACGAGTTAAGAAAATAATTTTCGTTGAAGGTTGACGATTTGGGGTAAAATACGGTCCAAGCTATAATACCCGATATTTATAGACTAACATCATACAAGGTGCCATGTGACCGTTATATTATGATGTATAAAGTATATTAAAATGAGTAAATTTTTAAGTAATTGGAGATAAGTTTTAATTATGCGGGTAATTAATTAACTATATTACTTAATTACCTAAATAAATGGATAAAGACTAAAATCCCCACCCCACGTGGCAGCACTTTCCGAGAGATAACTCTTAGGCCTCATTTGTTTGCACTTAATGGAGGTCCTGAATCTTAATCATTCAGATCTCAGATATTAAGTGCGTTTGTTTTTTAAATCTGAATCTTAATTATTCAGATCTTAATCATTAAGTGTGTTTGTTTTTTTTACTTCACAACCACTTAATGGGTCTGAATAGGTCTGTATGATTCAGATCTATAACAGAGACTTAATTTCATTAAGATGCTATCATATATTTATTATTAACTGACGCCACCTCCTACCATTATCAACTACCACCACCACCATACTCAACCAACCTCACCACCACCACCACCTCCACCACCATCACGCCGCCATCATTATAACCTACTACCACCCACCTACCATCTTCTTCGGTCACAACTACTACCACCACCCGCCATTATTAACTATTATATGCCACCACCACCACCACCATCCTGAAACATAATCGCCACCACTACCAATAGCTACTAGTTACTAGCATGGACCACCATCATCAACCAATACTACCCCCATCCACCGTTGCTAATTGGTATTCACCCGTTAACCATCACCACCAACAACTATCATATGTTTAAAAACCATAAATTTTATTGATAAAATATTAGATTAGTTAGTATTTCATTTGAATTTTATGTTTATTAATGATCAAATAGAGATAAATTATATATATTCAGATGTTAAAAATCAAACAGTTTTAATTATTTAGTATTCAGATCTTAATACACATCTTAATATATTCAGATGTGTATTCAGATTCACACGTCTTAATCTTAATACACATCTTGATATTCAGATATGCATTCACATTCAGACGTCTTAATCTTAAAAAAAACAAATGAGGCCTTAGTCACCTTTAATTAGGTGGCAACTTTATAGGTTCATTACAAGGCTTATTATTTCCCATAACCACATCAAGTACGTATCGCATAACCTAAAGTGTGTTCTTTGGTCAACACTATACTCTTTCTCCTGCTTCATAATTGTCATATAGCAGTTCTTTCCTTTTTCTTGGACGACTATATACTTTTGAGCTATAAGCAATACTAGCTCTAGAAAACAAGTAGAAACTGAATCCTTTGAACTGGTTGATCAAATGAGATTTTATTGATCCAACAGTTACTATTTTGCAATAAGTGGCCACCATATTCTCCTAGTTCAATGGACTTTGAATTCGAGCGAGAATATCACAAGGATTTTTTCTCTAATCCGAATATGATAAAGACTATCCTTCTTTTTTGTTTTGGCATGATTTATACGCTACGAATAAAATAAGTAAATGACCAACTTTTATAAATGACTCTATTCATTAAAATACTATAAATGCTTATATTCGTGATTCTCTATATGTGACATTATTCTATCATCTGTTCATGAGTGTCAAAAATACGTAAGGTAGTAAAGTTTGTTCATAATATTAATTAGAGGCATAATGGTCTTATGACGTACCGAGAGATTTTATTAACGTATTTCATATGCATTTCATATATTTATACATGCACACTAACTCATGACCAGATGACGTTATATATATGTATATATATGTGTATATATATGTATATGAGATATGAGAAAGGTTATTACATTATATACGCACCACCACCTGATTAGACGGTATACATTGATGATGTTGTCCTCGGTGGCCAAGGTGATATAATGGGATGCCCTCAGAGGCTTGATGATATTATGAAACATGTACCTATGCATGGCATGACATTCATACGCATATGCATGATACCATAATTATTTCATGATATACAAAGTTATCCAGACTTACAGGTTGAGTCATTTACTCTATATTTCCTTCCATGTATGTTATATACTTATTTATGTGCCTTATATACTCGTTACATTATTCCTACTGATGTCCATTTTCCTGGGGACTCTGCTTTTCATGCCTGTAGGTCTTGATAGACATGTCGAGAGTCCTCCAAGTAGGTTATCAGCTCAGTAGTAGGTGTTGCGCTCCTTTTGCTCCGGAGTTGCTTTTTTTGTCAGTCTGATTACTATATGTATTGATTGGTACGGTGGGACCCTGTCCCAACCTTATAATATTATGTAAAAAGAGGATTGTAGGCCAATTATCCAATCATTCCCGTAACTTTATGGGCTATCTTTCAAGTGTGCGACTAAATCCTTCAATGGTACGTAGTCAAATGTTAGAAAATTCATTTCTAATCAATAATGCAATTAAGAAGTTCGATACCCTTGTTCCACTTATTCCTTTGATTGGATCATTAGCTAAAGCAAACATTTGTACCGTATTAGGGCATCCCATTAGTAAACTGGTTTGGTCCGATTTATCAGATTCTGATATTATTGACCGATTTGGGCGTATATGCAGAAATCTTTTTCATTATTATAGCGGATCTTCCAAAAAAAAAGACTTTATATCGAATAAAGTATATACTTCGACATGTACCTAAATGATTGTATGCTCTTATCGGCCTATGTTCAGCGTGCGGATGATTATTTTGGTCTTAAAGACCCATATATCTTATGTATAGGTTGGCATTATGTGTTGTATTCTACCTACTTCACGGCAGCCTCTACGACTCAGTTATCTATGATAGTATGATATGAAAATATATGTTATATTGGTAGTCGGTTGAGTAAGGTACCAGGTGCCCGTCGCAGACCATCGGTTTGGTTCGTGACAAAACTAAAATGCCTCATCACTACTTCGACGAGGTTAGAAAAGATACTTAACAGTACATGGGGTCGGTTGTAGTGATACTACACTTCTGCATATTGCGTGCAAATTTTTTGAGCGGAGCTGTTGGTGATGTCAGGTGCTAACCGTGAAGATGTTCGTGCGTTCCGGATATAGCTACCACTTATGCTTGGTAGCTTAGGCTTTTTGCTAATCATCTATGTAAATTTAAAATGGATCGTGTAATTTTTTGCACTAGCTTTGTAATTTCCAAATCTTAGAAGTTCATGGTTTGTACTACCAAATCTTGAGTCAATTTGTAAATGTTCAGATAAATCTTTACTATTTTCCTATAGTCTCTTTTTGGATTGTATTTTCTGTTGGTTGGCTTACCTAGCAGATCGAGTTATGTGCCATTACGACTAAGGGTTTTTGTGTCGTGACAAGGTGGTATCAGAGCACTAGGTTTGTAGGTTCTACGAGTTATGAGCAAGTGTCTAGTAGAGTCCTGCAAATCGGTATGATGACATCCATACCTATCTTCGAGAGGCTACAGGGCATTTAGGCAAAATTTCCCTTTCTTCTTTCCTTATCTTGTGGCCTTGATTCAGCTTCAAATTTATGACTTTGACTCCTCCCAATCGCTCATATGGTGATGTTGTGCACTTAGTAATTGCTATGTGCCGATGATCAGTAATGCTGCAAGTAGATTACGATGGGCTATAGATGCTTGACTACCATTTCAATGTGTTGTCTAGCCTCATAAGCAGATGCAGTATTAAATCTTCTAGTCGTTCATTTGTGGTATAATGCAGGTTCATATGTCTGGTTGGTAAGCACATATCTGGGAAGAGTGGTTGGTGGCCTAGCTATTGTGATTAAGGTAGGTTCATGGCAAAGTGTCGATTTGAGTATAACCGGCGGGCCATCTTCTGCATGATGAGATTGGATCGTGTGTTTAGTATTGTTAGATACTTATGTGTAAATAGTCCTAGTCCTATATATAGTTGGAGTAGAATATGTCCTAATATATACTCAAATCGAAGTAGTGATGAGGCATTTTAGTTTAGTAGGAGTCTGCTAATGACGATCAAATTGTAGGATCATGGGCCGTGTCAATTTTAAAACTGAGAGATTACTTGGTTATTTCTTTGAATGTACAAATACTGGTGAAACATAGGTTGATCGACATGTATTAGCTGTGTATTGAATATTAGAGTAAGATGAGTGGTTATCAATATGGTTCTGGCGAGTGCCAGATCTTATGTAGCCTTTAAGGACTTTTGAATTCTTCTACGGGTGTGCATGAAAAAGGTAGTGAATGGTAATCGGATCTATGGTACTTCTTTGTCAAGAAAGGTCTACATGTCAATATTGGAGTGATGCAAGAAATGGCTTCGGGTCACCAGGAAGTTCCCTCAGGGTGGTCATATCGGATTGAGTTACTTTCGGGTTGGCAGTCTGCATGACTCGGTTGAGTTAGAGGTGATTAGTTCTGATTACTCGATTATGTGTTACTGAGTTCCAAAGAATTTATCATGGTTATGACCACATACAAATTTGGCATTTATTGCAGGCATGGAAACTACATTGCATGTGATGATGTTTCCCTAGATTAAGTTGTATGTACAAGATAGCGGTTTAGTTTTGGAGAGAGGGGTATGAGTTCTTGATGACACGGATGATTTCAGGTGTTGAAGGTTTTGCTGGCACTATATGTTTTCACCAGAGGAGAGTTCGCCTGTTGGCAGGTACATTGTGTTTTGACTTATGGGTCCATTCCATAAGATGATGGAGTATGAGTTACGCATCATCCATTTGAGTAGCGGTATTGATATTGGATATGAAGATTTTGGTAATCGCGAGGTTTAGAGACTGGATGTTCTCGTTAGCGGACTATTCCTTGACTGCGAGCGTCACGACCCAAACTACTATGTTGTGATGGCGCCTATCGTAGTACTAGGCAAGCTGACTCTTTACCAAAATAACATGATATGTCTAATTAAAGATAACTTCAAACTATTCAATAATAGAACCCCATAAAAATTTCTAAATAACAAAAGTGTGGAAAGACAAGCCCGATATTGGGGTGTCACTAGTCATGAGCATCTACTAAAATCTGTCCGAAAATACTTAGACTAACACAGTCTGGAAATATGACTACAAACAACTATATGGATATAAGAGGGAGAAGAGCAGGGCTGCGATCATCAACAACTACCTTGCTTATTCCGAGAAGATCTATAGTTGGAATAGTCAACAACCGCTACCGATTCCTAATACATTTGGATCTGCACACTAGGGGCAGGGAGTAATGTGAGTACGCTAACTTAGTAAGTAACCAAAGTAAATAAAGGCTGAGAAGTAGTGACGAACAATAAATCATGTAAGTTCATATCATGAAATCTCAGTAAAAATACAACATGCTTTAAAAGTAGAGTTTGAATTAAATCATTTCGTTCTTTGTTCCAGTAAAATCATTTAAATATATTTTTCAACAGACTCAAACAAAGGCTCAATGCAATAGTGAGAAAACTAACAGAATCATAAATAACCCCTTAGGTAAAACATCACTTATATACAACCCCTCAAATTGCTAAGCCAGCCTGACCAATCAATATCAACAACGGAGCTAGAAGCTCTCTTTAACCCATTTAAGCATTTCAAAATATGAAACAATAGTAATACTTATACCAACAACGGGGAGACCAAGTCCCAAAATATACTAACTCCCATAGACCGAAGGGTCAAGAGTCATGAGCCTCTACTGAACGTAAGTGTATAAAGGTTTACAAAAATACCAAGTGCGGAAAGAAATGTCAATACAAAAATCAAAGACAGTAGGAAGGAATATCGGGTCCTGCGGACTCTGCAGCTACCTCGTATATCCCACAGATGTCGCCTCGCACAGCTACTGGATCACTGCTGAGAGGTACCTAGATCTGCACACAAGGTGCAGGGAGTAAAATGAGTACTGCCAGACTCAGTGGTAATAAATAAGGGTAAGACAGCGCAGATAAGAAATCCGCAATAAAGCACTATGTAAAACTACAATCAGCTACCCTGTCATAGAATCAATATTCACTGTACATGTACCAACAAATACCAATAAATAGCATAACAGCTAGCAGATGTAGCTAAATGCAATGCAATGCATGATATGACCGCTACGGCGCGTAGCCCGACTCCGATTTTTGGGTACCCGTGCTCACTGTGGGGGTTCAGACTCCGGAGGGGCTCCTACAGCCCAAGCACATCTCATAGAGATTTATTGCGGCGTGCAGCCCGATCCAACATATATATCTCGCTGCGGCGCGCAGCCCGATCCACTACTAGTCAGCTAATATGCAGATACAGCCTCGCAGGCTCAAAAGTAGTTTTTGAAAACTCTTTTATCATTTTTCAGCTGGAAAACAGTAATATCAAGTTCCAGAGATTGGAATTAGCATAATAACAAAAATAGCTGCGGACTAGTAGTAAACTAGCATGTCTATATGATAAGACAATGATAACGATCCTCGCGGGATCCAATAACTGGCTCACGGCCCACAAGTATACTCAACCGCCCAAGAAGGGGGTTCAACGGCTCGAGAATAGCCAATAATATAGTATCAACAGGTCGGACTAATATATAGTCTCCAGTTCATGATTCGACCCCGCACTCTCAAGAGTGTGCGTGTCTCGCCGCTATATAGCGTCACAAAGTGGTATACCGGGGTTTCGAACCCGCTGGTCATCACCCACATCTATTACTCACCTCAATACGGTGCGACGACTACTCCGCAATGCCCTTGCCACGAGAATCAAGCTCCGCACTCGTAGAATCTGATCAAATACAGTAAAAATACAACAAATTAGGCCAATGGGACGACACCCAATCAATACAACTCAATTTACATCAAAATTCTCAAAGTTGTCAAAACCCGACTTTCGGTACGCTTGTCGAAATATCACGAAAGTCACATATTCGGAACCCTCATCTCAATACGAGTCTAAGCATATCAATTTTACCAAATTCGGACTCCATTTGCCCATTCAAAACCTTGATTTTCTAAAGTTCAAGCCTAGGGCTAAATCCTCCATAAATTACCCCAAATTCCTCCATTTTCATGATATAATTGCATAATATTACCAATACTAACCATAGTTTAAGTCCGTAGTTGATTACCTGATGATTTCCCTTGAGTTTCTCTTCAAAATCGCCCAAATCGCCTCTAAAGCCGAGACCCAAATGTGTGAAATGTTCTGAAATTTTTCTAACTTCCGATACACTTAACTCACAGCGATTTTCGCTTCTGCGGATAAAATTCCGCCCCTGCGGAACCGCTTCTGCGACCTTTTGGCCGCTTCTGCGAACCCAGGCCCTTTTGGCCATTTCCGCACGAGCGATCCAAGGACCGCCCCTGCGCATCCGCTTCTGCGGAAATTAGTCCGCTTCTACGGAAATGATCCGCTTCGGCGACCAAGAGTCCGCTTCAGCGGACACGCCTCCGCGATCAATCACCCGCTTCTGCGGACCTCCCCATCGCGCCTCAGGCCCGCTTCTGCGATCGCCCACTCGCTTCAGCGAAGCCGCTCCTGCGGACCAGGCTCCGCTTCAGCGGTCTAGCCCGCTTCTGCGCCTTCTTGTCCGCTCCTGCGGACTCGCTCCTGCGCCCCCATTTCCGCAGGAGCGAAAACCACAGAACCAGAACACAAGTCTGCAATTTTCCACATTTTTCTCCCGTTTAACCATCCGAAAACACCCCGAGGCCCCCGGGACCTCATCCAAACACACCAACACATCTTAATACCTTATTCGAACTTGCTCCAATCCTCATAACACGTCTAATAACACCAAAACCCATAATTCACATCAAATTCAAGCCTAAATTCCTTAAAACATTACGAATTACACATTCAATCAAAAACCCGTCCAAACGACGTCCGAATGACCTGAAATTTTGCAGGCACATCCAAAATCACCTAACGGAGCTACCGCAACTGTCGGAATTCCATTCCGACTCCCGGATCAAAATCTCACCTACCGTTCGGATTTCGCCAAAATTCAACCTTAGCCAATTCAAGCCTATTTCTACACCGGCCTCCAAATTCAATTCCGATCGCTCCCCTAAGTCACAAATCACCTCCCGGAACTAACCGAATCATCAAAATTCGATTCCGAGCCCTCTAACCAAATAGTCAACTCCGGGTTGACTTTCCTTATTCAAGTCCCATTCAAAAAGGCTATATGCCTCATTTTCAATCCAATTAACTCCTAACTCACCCGATAGACTCTAACACCTGATATAAAATCATAAAACATGCATTTACAACATAACGGGGTGGTAATTCTCGTGACGACGGGCCGGGTCGTCACATTCTCCCCTCTTAAGCAAACGCTCGTCCTCGAGCGGGTCAAGAAACATACCTGAAGTCTCAAACAAATGAGGATATCCGCTCCGCATCTCCCGCTCGACCTCCCAAGTGGCCTCCTCCACGGGTCGACCTCTCCACCGAACCTTAACCGATGCAATCTCCTTGGACCTCAATTTTCTCACCTGCCATCCCAAAATGGCAATAGGCTCCACATCATAGGATAGATCACCATCAAGCTGCTGAATGGTGCCGAAATCTAATACATGAGACGGATCTCCAATGTACTTCCGGAGCATAGACACATGGAATACCGGATGAACGCCGGATAAGCTGGGCGGCAATGCCAACTCATATGCCACCTCTCCAACTCTCCTAAGTATCTCAAAAGGACCAATGTACCCGGGACTCAACTTTCCTTTCTTCCCAAACCTCATGACACCCTTCATAGGTGAAATCTTCAACAATACTCGTCACCAACCATGAAAGACAACTCTCGAACTCTACGGTCCGCATAACTCTTCTCGCGAGACTGTGCTGTACGAAGCCTCTCCTGGATCAACTTTGCTCTATCCAGAGCATCTTGGACTAACTCAGTCCCTATCAATCTAACCTCACCAGGCTCAAACCATCCCACGGGGGATCTACACCGCCTGCCATATAATGCCTCATACGGGGCCATCTGAATACTCGACTGATAACTGTTGTTGTAGGCAAACTCAGCAAGTGGTAGGAACTCATCCCACGAACCACCAAAATCAATCACACAAGCTCGCAACATATCCTCCAAGATCCGAATAGTGCGCTCAGACTGTCCGTCTGTCTGGGGGTGAAATGCTGTACTCAACTCAACCCGCGTACCCATCTCTCGCTGAAATGCTCTCCAAAACTGAGAAGTGAACTGAGTACCCCTATCGGATATGATAGACACTGGGACTCCATGCAACCGAACAATCTCTCGAATAAAGATCGTCGCCAACCGCTCCGATGAGTAGGTAGTACTAACTGGAATGAAGTGAGCTGACTTGGTCAGCCTATCCACAATCACCCATACGGAATCAAACTTCCTCGCTATCCGAGGGAGTCCAGTAACAAAGTCTATGGTGATCCTCTCCCATTTCCACTCAGGAATATCAATGCGCTGAAATACACCACCGGGCCTCTGATGCTCGTACTTAACCTGCTGACAGTTGAGGCACCGTGCTACATGTCTGACAATGTCCATTTTCATCTTTCTCCACCAATAGTGTTGTTTCAAATCTTGATACATCTTCGCGGCTCCCGGATGGATAGAATACCGCGAGCTATGGGCCTCCTCCAGAATCAACTCACGAAGGCCATCAACATTGGGCACGCATATCCGGCCCTGCATCCTCAATATACCGTCACTATCAATGGTGATATCTCTAGCATCATCATGTTGAACTCTGTCCCTCAAGGACAGCCAAATGTGGATCATCATACCGGCACTCACGAATACGATCATATAGAGATGACCGAGATACAACACAAGCCAATACCCTGCTGCGCTCCTGAAATATCTAACCTCACTAGCCGATTGGCTAGCACCTGAACATCATGAGCAAATGGCCTCTCCTCCGCTAGAATATATGCCAGGCTCCCCATACTGACCGCCTTCCGGCTCAAAGCATCGGCCACCACATTGGCCTTCCCTGGATGATATAATATAGTGATGTCATAATCCTTAAGCAACTCAAGCCACCTCCGCTGTCTCAAATTAAGGTCTTTCTGTTTGAACAAGTGCTGGAGACTACGATGGTCGGTATATACCTCACATGACACGCCGTACAAATAGTGCCTCCAAATCTTCAAGGCATGAACAATGGCGGCTAGCTCCAAGTCATGAACAGGATAGTTCTTCTCATGTGGCTTCAACTGCCGAGAAGCATAAGCAATCACCTTACCTTCCTGCATCAACACACAACCTATCCCCACTCTCGAGGCATCACAATAAACAGTATATGAACCTGAAGCTGATGGCAATACTAACATTGGAGCTGTGGTCAAAGCTGTCTTGAGCTTCTGAAAGCTCTCCTCGCACTCATCCGACCACACGAATGGTGCACCCTTCCGGGTCAATTTAGTCAATGAAGAAGCAATGGATGAAAATCCCTGAACAAACCGGCGATAATACCCCGCCAAGCCAAGAAAACTCCGGATCTCTGTAGCTGAGGACGGTCTAGGCCAACTCTGCACCGCCTCTATCTTTTTCTGATCAACCCGAATACCATCACGAGACACCACATGTCCCAGAAATGCTACGGACTCGAGCCAAAACTCGCACTTGGAGAATTTAGCATATAGTTTCTCCTCCCTCAATCTCTGCAACACAATACTCAAATGCTGAGCATGCTCCTCCCGACTACGGGAGTAGACTAGAATGTCATCAATGAACACAATCACAAATGAATCCAAATAAGGCCCGAACACACTGTTCATCAGATGCATAAATGCTGCTGGGGCGTTGGTCAGCCCAAACGACATCACAAGAAACTCATAATGACCATATCGGGTCCCGAATGCAGTCTTCATAATATCCGAGTCCCTGATCTTCAGCTGATGATAGCCTGAACGAAGATCGATCTTAGAAAACACCCTTGCACCCTGTAACTGGTCAAACAAATCATCTATGCGCGGTAGAGGGTACTTGTTCTTCACTGTCACTTTTTTCAATTGCCTATAATCAATACACATTCGCATGGAACCATCTTTCTTTTTAACAAATAATACCGGCGCACCCCACGATGACACACTAGGACGGATGAAACCCTTATCCAAAAGTTCTTGAAGCTGCTCTTTCAGTTCTTTCAACTCAGCTGGTGCCATCCGATAAGGAGGAATGGATATGGGCTGAGTGCCCGGCACCAAGTCAATGCCAAAATCAATGTCCCTGTCCGGCGGCATGCCCGGCAGGTCTGAGGGGAATACATCTGGGAAGTCCCTCACAACAGGTACAGAATCAATGCTAGGACTCCTACATCTCTCACAAAAGCTAAGTACGATAAACACCCTTTTCCAACCATCTTCTGAGCCTTTAAGAACGAAATGACACGGTTAGGGACGAAATCAGTCGAACCCCGCCACTCAATCTGAGAAATACTAGGAATGGCCAACGTAACTGTCTTAGCATGACAGTCCAATATAGCATGATACGGAGACAACGAGTCCATACCCAATATAACATCAAAGTCCACCATCCCCAACAATAACAAATCTGCCAGGGTCTCCAGACCCCCAATAGATATAACACAGGATCTATAGACATGATCCACAACAATCGTATCACCCACGGGGGTGGATACATGAACAGGTAAATCAAGACTACCACGAGTCGCACCCAAATGACGTGCAAAATAAGAGGACACGTATGAATATGTGGACCCCGGATCAAATAGACAGAGGCATCTCTGTGACAGACAAAAATGATACCTGTAATCACTGCATCGGAGGCAACTGCATCACGCCTGTCAGGAAGTGCATAGAATCACGCCTGGCCTCCACCAGATCTCTCCTCGCCCCTGGGGCGACCACGAGAAGGCTGACCTCCACCTCTACTAAACTGAGATGGTGCTGAAGAGGAGGGCTGATCCCTCTGCTGAGTCCTGCCCCTACGTAGTCGAGGGCACTGTCTCCTCATGTGACCAAACTCACCACACTCATAACATGCACCTGGTGCTGGAGAAGTAGGTGTTGCACTCGGGGCTGGGAGGGCACTAAGTGATGACTGACCCTGCTGAAACCCCTGTCGACCACGACCATAAGAACCTCCGCTCTGCTCTGGGCGGCCTGAATGAGAAGGTCTCGATGAGCGACCTCTGCTCTGCTGGGAATGCCCTCTAGATGGAGCACCACTAAAACTGCCAGAACCACGAGGCCTCTTGGCCTCCCGCTCCTCTCTCTCTCGGCGACGATCCGCCTCAACGGAGCGTGCCATATCAGCAACCCGCTCAAACGATGATGACAAAACTCGCTCGCCGGTCATAAGAATACGGATAGAGTAGCTGAGGCCATCAATGAACCTCCCGATCCTCTCCCTATCGCGGGGATCATCCATGTGGCATGCCTAGCCAACCGAGCGAATCTAAGCTCATACCGGGTCACAGGACATGTCGCCCCGAATCAACCACTCGAACCGGCGACGTAGCTCCTCGCGACGAGACCGAGGTACATATTTCTCTAAAAGAGAGTAGAGAATTGCTGCCATGTGAGAGGTGCTGCTCTTGCGTGCCTACGCCTCTCAAACTCCTCCCACCAATCAAATGCGGGACCGTTGAACTGAAATGTAGTAAATGAAACTCCGCCGGACTCAAGAATACTAGCCGTACGCAGCATCTTCTCGACACTTATCCAAGAAACCCCGCGCATCCTCGCCCTCGGCGCCACTAAAACGGGGTGGCCGAAGTCCGCAAAATCTCTCAAGCACGACGCCGCTCGTCATCGGCATAACCCGAACCATATGCTCGGAGCCGGAGCCGGTGCAGCTGGAGGAATAACCGGTGCAACCACCCGAGCAGGGACCGCCTCTGGTGTCTGAAGTCCCTGAACAACCGGGTCAGGTGTGCGAGCGGCAGGGGTCTGCTGACCACCCCCTGACTGAGATGTCGCTACAGTAGCGGTAGCCGAAACTACCCGAGCCAAACCGGAACACACCGATAATATCCGAGCGAGAGTCTCCCGAAGACCGTGAATAGCAATAGATATAGTCCGGCCCCGACTGGGGCCGCCGGAGCATCAACCACCGGGGCCTGCTCCTGAACTGGTACAACAGCGGGCCGACCGGCACCGCCTCGCCGCCCTACCTCTAACTCTAGCACGACCGCGCCCACGGCCTCTAACAGGAGGCAATGGAGGTCGTCCACCTCGTCCTGATGCTCGCGTTTTCGCCATCTGCGAGAGAATAGAATATAGAAGTTCAGTTCTCAGAACAACAAGATCGCACGACGGAGTTCAAGAAAAGTGAAGTTTTCCTAAAGGTTCGCAGCCTCTCGAGGATAAGTACAGGCGTCCCCGTACCGATCCACAAGACTCTACTAACCGGCTCAAGACTCACGAGGCCTAGTAAACCTAGGCTCTGATACCAACTTGTCACGACCCCAAATCCGGTCGTGATGGCGCCCAGCACATTGCTAAGCCAGCCTGACCAATCAATATCAACAACGGAGCTAGAAGCTCTCTTTAATCCATTTAAGCATTTCAAAATATGAAACAATAGTAATACTTATACCAACAACGGGGAGACCAAGTCCCAAAATATACTAACTCCCATAGACCGAAGGGTCAAGAGTCATGAGCCTCTACTGAACATGAGTGTATAAAGGTTTACAAGATACCAAGTGCGGAAAGAAATGTCAATACAGAATCAAAAGACAGTAAGAAGGAATATCGGGTCCTGCGGACTCTGCAGCTACCTCGAATATCCTACAGATGTCGCCTCGAACAGCTACCGGATCACTGCTGAGAGGTACCTCGATCTGCACACAAGGTGTAGGGAGTAAAATGAGTACTGCCAGACTCAGTGGTAATAAACAAGGGTAAGACAATGCAGATAAGAAATCCACAATAAAGCATTATGTAAAGCTGTAGTCGAATACCCTGTCACAGAATCAATATCAACTGTACCTGTACCAATAAGTACCAGCAAAACAGTATAACAGCTAGCGGATGTAGCTAAATGCAATGCAATGCATGATATGACCGCTACGGCGCGTAGCCCGACTCCAATTTTGGGTACCCGTGCTCACTGTGGGGGTTCAGACTCCGGAGGGGCTCCTACAGCCCAAGCACATCTCATAGAGATTTACTGCGGCGTGCAGCCCGATCCAACATATATATCTCACTGCGGCGCGCAGCCCGATCCACTACTAGTCAGCTAATATGCAGATACAGCCTCGCAGGCTCAAAAGTAGTTTTTGAAAACTCTTTTATCATTTTTCAGCTGGAAAACAGTAATATCAAGTTCCAGAGATTGGAATTAGCATAATAACAAAAATAGCTGCGGACTAGTAGTAAACTAGCATGTCTATATGATAAGACAATGATAACGATCCTCGCGGGATCCAATAACTGGCTCACGGCCCACAAGTATACTCAACCGCCCAAGAAGGGGGTTCAACGGCTCGAGAATAGCCAATAATATAGTATCAACAGGTCGGACTAATATATAGTCTCCAGTTCATGATCGACCCCGCACTCTCAAGAGTGTGCGTGTCTCGCCGCTATACAGCGTCACAAAGTGGTATACCGGGGTTTCGAACCCGCCGGTCATCACCCACATCTATTACTCACCTCAATACGGCGCGACGACTACTCCGCAATGCCCTTGCCACGAGAATCAAGCTCCGCACGCGTAGAATCTTGATCAAATACAGTAAAAATACAACAAATTAGGCCAATGGGACGATACCCAATCAATACAACTCAATTTACATCAAAATTCCCAAAGTTGTCAAAACTCGACTTTCGGTACGCTTGTCGAAAAATCACGAAAGTCACATATTCGGAACCCTCATCTCAATACGAGTCTAAGCATATCAATTTTACCAAATTCGGACTCCATTTGCCCATTCAAAACCTTGATTTTCTAAAGTTCAAGCCTAGGGCTAAATCCTCCATAAATTACCCCAAATTCCTCCATTTTCATGATATAATTGCATAATATTACCAATACTAACCATAGTTTAAGTCCATAGTTGATTACCTGATGATTTCCCTTGAATTTCTCTTCAAAATCGCCCAAATCGCCTCTAAAGCCGAGACCCAAATGTGTGAAATGTTTCTGAAATTTTTCTAACTTCTGATACACTTAACTCACAGCGATTTTCGCTTCTGCGGATAAAATTCCGCCCCTGCGGAACCGCTTCTGCGACCTTTTGGTCGCTTCTGCGAACCCAGGCCCTTTGGCCATTTCCGCACCAGCGATCCAAGGACCGCTCCTGCGCATCCGCTTCTGCGGAAATTAGTCCGCTTCTGCGGAAATGATCCGCTTCGGCGACCAAGAGTCCGCTTCAGCGGACACGCCTCCGCGATCAATCACCCGCTTCTGCGGACCTCCCCATCGCGCCTCAGGCCCGCTTCTGCGATCGCCCACTCGCTTCAGCGAAGCCGCTCCTGCGGACCAGGCTCCGCTTCAGCGGTCTAGCCCGCTTCTGCGCCTTCTTGTCCGCTCCTGCGGACTCGCTCCTGCGCCCCCATTTCCGCAGGAGCGAAAACCACAGAACCAGAACACAAGTCTGCAATTTTCCACATTTTTCTCCCGTTTAACCATCCGAAAACACCCCGAGGCCCCCGGGACCTCATCCAAACACACCAACACATCTTAATACCTTATTCAAACTTGCTCCAATCCTCATAACACGTCTAATAACACCAAAACCCATAATTCACATCAAATTCAAGCCTAAATTCCTTAAAACATTCCGAATTACACATTCAATCAAAAACCCGACCAAACGACGTCCGAATGACCTGAAATTTTGCAGGCACATCCAAAATCACCTAACGGAGCTACTGCAACTGTCGGAATTCCATTCCGACCCCCCGATCAAAATCTCACCTACCGTTCGGATTTCGCCAAAATTCAACCTTAGCCAATTCAAGCCTATTTCTACACCGGGCCTCCAAATTCAATTCCGATCGCTCCCCTAAGTCACAAATCACCTCCCGGAACTAACCGAATCATCAGAATTCGATTCCGAGCCCTCTAACCAAATAGTCAACTCCGGGTTGACTTTCCTTATTCAAGTCCCCTTCAAAAAGGCTATATGCCTCATTTTCAATCCAATTAACTCCTAACTCACCCGATAGACTCTAACACTGATATAAAATCATAAAACATGCATTTACAACATAACGGGGTGGTAATTCTCGTGACGACGAGCCGGGTCGTCACAATAACCCCTTAGGTAAAACATCACTTATATACAACCCCTCAAATGAAATATCAGTCATATACAACCCATCGGGCAAAACATTACTCATAAATAGCCGCTCGGGTAAACCTCACAGTCACTCGTATATAGATCCTCGAGCATACCTCACTATCACTTAGTAGGTACCTGCGCTCAATAGGGGTGTGCAAACTTCAGAGGGGATCCTTCATCCCAAACGCTATAACAAGCCACCTCATGGCATAAATAAGTCAGCCCTCGGCCTCATTCAATCATAAATCCCATAATATCCTCATAAATCAGGCCCTCGGCCTCACTCAGTCACAAATCTCTCAAACCACTCGGGCTCTCAGTAAAATAGGGTACTCAGCCCAAAATAACATTTATATGCATCAAAGCAGAGTAGTAAAGACTAAGTTATGAAATCAATAAGTATAGCATGATTGAGTATATATTTTAAATCTAAAATAGTGAAAGGATAGTAAGAAAAAGGACCATGAGGGTCCAAGCAGCTCTAGCACAAGGCCCAAACATGGAGTTCAACCCAAATTACGGAAACTCTTTTTAAAACACATAAGTATCATATAGTTTCGACCAAAGTACGCAACTTTATAGTTTCTACGGACGGACCAAGTCACAATCCCCAACGGTGCACCCCCACAAGACTGTCACCTCAGAACAGATTTGGCTCACCTCCAGTTTAGTAATCCTCCAATTCCACCAATGCACATACAGACTAATGATATATGTCCAATATTCTATTTCTTTAAACAACACCTAAACTATGTTTAAAACTAAAAGAAGCATTCTTTTTAATCCTTTTCTTATGAAATCCGGGGTTTCATACCCTCGGGACTAGATTTACAATCGTTACTTACCTCAACTGGTCAAGTCTCAACCCCGTGATGCTCTTAAACCTCAACTCGGCCTCCATTCGATGTGAATCTATCCATAACCAGAATAATACCATCAATATACGCTAATGGAACACATTCTACAAGAAAAACTATCAAATTAGGCATAAATCCCGAAATCCACTCAAACTCGACCCTTGGGCCCATGTCTCGGAATTAAAAAAAAAGTCATAAAACTAGAATGACCATTCACTCACGAGTCCGCTAATACCAAATTCATCAAAATACGAAATCAAATGGTCCCTCAAATCCCGAATTCAAACTCTCCAACTCCCAGGCCCTAACCGTTCATTTTCACCCATAACTAATTACATGATTAAAGAACGGGAAATTACCACAAAAACAAGTATTAGAGCTCAAAAAACTTACCTCATTGATAATTCCTCGAATCCCTCTTCAAAATCACCCCAGAAACTCTAAACTCGTCTTCAAAAATGGTGGAAAATAAGCAATATTTGTGAAGGGTTCAGTTTATAGGTGCATCCCAGCAAAATCACATCTACGGTCCAAATACCCGCTTCTGCGATGCCGCACCTACGGGAAAATCGTCACATGTGCGGATACCACTTACTCCTCAAAATCTGCATATGTGGCCAACATATCGCACCGGCGGTCTTGCGGATACGCTCCAATTATCGCACATGCGCTTCCGACGCCTCCCACTCATGCCCGCATCTGTGAGCCTCTTTCTTCTTCTACAGACCTCACACCCGTGGTTTCCACTCCGTAGGTGCGGAAACAATAGCAAAATCACACCAACAGTTTTCATCAACTCTCAAACACTAAAAACAATTCATCAACCATCCAAAATTATCTAGAGGCCGTCGGGACCTCAGCCAATAATACCAATAAGTCACATATCAACATAAAAACTTAGCTGAACCTTAGGTATACCCAAGAAAACATGAAAACACCAAATCACCCTTGTATTCAAGCCTAAGAACATCTAAATTTCCAAATTTCACAAACAATGTCGAAACCTACCAAATTACGTCTGAATGACCTTAAATTTTGCACACACGTCACAAATGACACTGTGAACCTACTCCAACTTGCAAAATTTCATCCCAACACCAATATCATATTTTCTACTACTGACCAAAATCATTATTTCTAACTTCCGCTAATTCATGCCTGATTCTTCCACCAATTTCCAAATCCTATTTAAATCGTGATCCTAAGTCTAAAATCACCTTACAGAGCTAACAGAACCATTGAAATTCAAAATTGATATCTTTTACACACATTTGGTCAAATATTTCAGAATTAAAGCTTCTAGTTGAGACCATTCTCCCAAATCAATTCCACATAACCTGAAAACCAAAATCGACGATTCGTATAAGTCAAAATATATCATACGAAGCTACTCATCCCCTCAAATAGCCGAGCGAGGTGTAATTGCTCAAAACGACCGTTCGAATCATTATAATGTACTACGAAGAAATATTGAGGATTGGACAATTGATGGTAGGTGTTATAGAAAGGTTTCTATGTACTTTTGGAAGGTTAAGTTCATGTTTGAGGATGATAAAAAGTTTGTTTGTTCTTGCGCAGTTGTTACCACATGTATATCATCGGGCGGAATGGATGTTATTCGCACTTTGATTTATGTTATATGTTTCTATCTCATACTATAATGGGTTATAAGGGTTACACGATTCTTCAAACGCATATTGTGATTCAGTTTAGGCCTCATGGCACTATGGGCAAGGTGGCCTTAATGATGTTGATTTGCTTATTGCACCATAGTTGTGCTTGTCCTCCTCAGAATTATTTGTTCTTGATAATTTTTCCACACTTATATTTTGGTGCACTCTGTTGTGCTTGATGTTGACGAACGTGTGATCAGTGAGCCTGAGTATTATGGCTCGATGAGTACCTTACGCAATGGAACAGTGATGAAATGTGACTCCTTATTTCTATTTTATGTATTTTGCTTTTACCTTGCCAAAAATAGTTTTAAATGCAAAACAAAATGCCCTGCCTACTTAACTTACTTAGTAGTCTTCTTATTAGTTTTCTTACTATTATTTGTCATGTCTGAATTATTGCTTCTCGGTGTGCAGAACTAGTTTATGTGGGGCTTACTTTTCGGTGGGGCTGCTTGTATTGGCTGAGATGAGGTTTATAGACCTGAGATTTACACTATTGTATTTGGATGAGGAAGGTTTGGAAGAGTAATACAATATTTTCGTTGAGGATTTGGACAAACGCCCTAGTCGAACGAGTGAGTTTTCTTGGGTTTTTTATTAGATGAGTGGTTAAGCGGTTATGCGTGTTTCTTTCATCATTGGTAGGCTATGAGGGTTTTGAACGGGGTTCTAATCGATACGAGGTTTGCTACCGACACTAGATATGTTTTTGGACAGTAATGGTGGTCAGTGGTCTTACTGTGAGTGTCAAAGTGATGTGGTATATCATGTGATTACATCTTAGGTTATGGGTATGGCTTGATACAGTTTGTATAGACTTATATAGTGTGTATATGTGGGATTCAGGTCTTGTAATGAATTCTTGATGACAGAGATTGAGTTCTAAGGTTTAAGGATCAGGGTCAAAATACGCATCTCTAGTTATGTTGTGTTGGCAGGCTTATGTGGATTAGGGTGACATGGGATCAACCCTGGGTTTATACTAGTGAGGTTATACCGTGATTTGCTAGCTTTGGGATGACTCATGGCATGTTCAAGGATAAACGTGTGTTTAAACAGTTGATGTAACGACCCGACTGGTCGTTTTGAGTATATGTACTTTGCTTGTTATTTTGAGAGATTGAGTATCTTCGCATGGTGTATTATGACTTGCATAAATTATCGGTGTTGGTTTTCAGGTTATTCGGAATCGATTTGGAAGAATGAACTTCAAGAGTTAAGCTCTAAGTTGGAAGACTTGACCAAGTTTGACTTTTAGCATTTGACCTCAGAATGGAATTTCATCAGTTCTGTTAGCTCTGTTGGGTGATTTTGGACTTAGAAGTGTGTCCGGATTGTAATTTGGAGGTCCATAGTCGAATTAGTCTTGAAATGGAAAAATTTAGACATTTGGGAAGTTTGACCGGGAGTGAATTTTTTGATATTAGGGTCGGATTATGATTTTGCAAATTGGAGTAGGTCCGTAATGACAAATATGTCTTGTGTGCAAAATTTGATATCAATTGACGTGATTGATAGGTTTCAGCATTGGTTGTAGAAGTTGAAATTTTATTGTTATACGTGATTTGAAGCTTCGAGTAGGTTCATTTTGTCATATGGAACTTGTCTGCAAAATTTGGCACCATTCGGAGTTGATTTGATATGATTCGGACGCTCAGTTGCGATTCTAGAAGTTCTTGAAGTTTAGTTTGATCGTCATGCATTTTGGCGCCCGGCTCGTGGTTTTAGAGGCTATTTTGATGATTTGAGCGTGCGTGCGAGCGAGAGAGATCGTGCTGTATTTCTAGACATGATGCATAATTGATTTGGAGCCCCGAGGGATCGGGTGAGTTTCAGAATAATTTTTCATAATCTTTGATTGCTGGTACTGTCCACCAAAATACCCACTCGATTCTTAACCTTTGTGACTCTAGAGTACAATAACTTATACCCGTTTGTATCCCTCACTCTCGATCCTACACACCTAGTTTCTTAGACACAAGCTATATCAATTTTCCTCCTCTGAAGAATCTTCGCCAACTCTATAATCTTACCCATGTTCCTATGTTCCATGGCCCAATTCTCAACCTCGAGGCTCCTAGTTCCCCCTACTCTCCTTGCCTCCCGTCCCACCCCCTGAGCCTTGCCCCATCCCCCCCTGAGGACATGACTTTACTCTTTATTAATTGTTGAAATTGAATCTAATCATGTCGTTACAAAAATGAGCTAGATAAATTTTTATTGACTAAGAACACGTGTTTTTTCTCTAATGTTAGTATTTAGAGAAAAAACAAAATCTGTAAAGATAAGAAAATAGAGTAAATTTTTTATAAAGCACCATCTTTTAGGTCTAATTAGTCATTTATAAATACCCTTTACTATATTACGTGTTATAGATGCCTTTTATGTTTTTATACAATGTATTTCATGTATTTAAGTTGTTGTATTCATTAATACAACAAAAAATAGGCGTAAAACTGGAAATTCAACTAAGTTTGACATGTATTTAGTTGTATTCAAGCGGCATTAACGTTACATACAGTACATATTTGCGCAAAATCTGGAAGGTTAAACCAGTTAAAAATGGAAGAAAATCAAATCACATGATATTCTCCTAATTTAACTCAACGAATTAAAGCGATCCCTCATTAATATGTATTTGAAAGATACATAATAAAGATTATAGCTGAATAAAGAGAAATACATATGAATAATACAGTTGAGTAGAATGGTATACAGTTGAATACAATAAAATATAACTCAATTCATCTGAATAAAATACTTAAATACAACAAAATACAACTGAATATAGCTGAATAAAACTCTTGAATGCAACAAAATACAACTAATATCCGCTGAATAAAATAGTTGAATATAACTACTATAAATGAATACAACCGAATACAGTTATATATAACAACTTGAATACAACTAATTACCGATGAATCAAAGTGACGGTAGCCAATCAAAGTGATGGTATCCAACTTTGATGATGTTAACGATAAGATCTTTTATATCTTTGCCTTCCATGCGCCAAACACCGAGTTTGACTTTCAGCATCTTGAAGCCGTTGTTGAGTGTAATCGCTATTTCTGTAGATTTTTCAGTTTTTTTTGGGATTTGATTGCTTGGAACTTGTGAATCTGTAATAACTACAGCTGAATAAAACCAACAAAATCAACGAATTAAACTTACCCTAAGCGATTGTAATGAAGTGATAATGGAGGAGAATTAGAGAATTTGGGTGGAGAAGAGGTATGAATCGTGAATTGAGGGAGAAAGAGTAAAATGTATTTAAAAAGATAGAGAGAACGTGGTTAGTCAATTTACGGTGATTATGTGAGAGAAAGACTAAAAAAGAGAGAGAAAAATATTATTTAGCATATATAGTGCCCTAAATGTAGGATGTAACTATAATTAAATATTTGATTATAAAGTATAAAAGATATCTATAGGATATAATATTTTAAAATAATATTTATTAAAATAAATAGGGTAATACGGTTTTCCCTAGGGTGTAAAAATTCCTTAAAAATGAAAAAGGGCCTAAAATACCACTATACTATAGGAAATAAGACATCAAAACCCTCCATTAAAAGTTGGCCCCTCATATACCCTTGCCATCTAAAAATGGGCTCAAAAATGCCCTTATGCACTAACGAAAGATGTGTAAATCTGTAACGACCAGACCGGTTTTGAGTACTAGCGCTCCGTGGAGGCCATGAACAGCTTCATTTCGGGTATTATGACTTGTTTGCACGGTCAAAATCTAAATTCAGGGAGATGGAGTTATATTTAAATGAAAATTTCCATTTCGGAAGCTTTAAGTTGAAAGAATGAAATTGGATTGGATTTTTGAGTAAACGACCTCGGAATCAGGATCTGAAGGGTCCAGTAGGTTCATATAATGATATTGGACTTGGGCGTATGCCCGTCAGGTTTTGGATAAACCGGGAGCATTTTGGCACCTATTGTGGAAGTTAGCATTTTGGATGAAATTTTATAAGTTTGACTTGAAGTTCATTTCAGCGTTATCGATGTCCGTTTGGAATTTCAAGACTAGACGTAGCTCCGTATAGTGATTATGGATTTGGGAGCGCGATCGGAAATAAATTCGGAAGTCCGTAGGTCATTTTGGAGTCGTTTGGGTAAAGGTAGGAATTTGAAGGTTTTTTAAGAAGCTTGACCGAAAGTGGAAATTTTGATATCGGACTCGAAATGCGAATTTCATGGTCCGGATAGCTTCGTTAGGTAATTTCGGACTTAGGAGTGTGTCCAGAATATTTTTATGATGACCGGTGTAGAATTACACTTGAATTGGCAAAGTTAGTATTTTGGCGAATTTCGGTTGATAGGTGAGATTTTGATTCGAGGGTCAGAATGGAATTCCGAAAGTTTCTGTAGCTTCGATAAATCATTTTGGACGTGTGTGCAAATTTGAAGTCAATCGGATGCGATTTGATAGGTTTCGACATCGAAAATAGAAGTTGGAAACTTCAAAGTTCATAAAGTTTGAATCGGGGTGTAATTCATGGTTTTAGAGTTGTTTGATGTGGTTTGAGGCCTCGAGCAAGTCCGTAATATATTTTGGGGTTGGTTGGTATGATTGATTGGGGTCCCGGGGGCCTCGGGTGTGTTTCGGATTGTGATCACGCTCTTATTTGATGTTTCAACCTTTGCTTCTTTGAACATAAATGATCTCCAAATTTAGTTTTGTTTGAACCATTAGATCCGTATCGTAATTTCGGAGCCATAGCAAAAAGAATCGTCGAATTTGGACATCGTATGAGGAAGTTATGCTCATTTCCGTGCCGAGAAAAGTGCTGGTGTCTGTCAGAAACGCAGAAGCGGAATTTGACAGCGGATGCGGAACCGCAAAAGCGAAAATAGAACCGCAAAAGCAGTCCCGCCTATGCGAAAAGTTTCCGCAAAAGCGGAAAATGGGCCTGGTCAGTGTTTAAAACCGAGAAGTTTAGTATTTTGGGCATATCTTGAGTTCTAGAGCTCCGATTGAGGTGATTTTCGCGGTGTTGTTCTCGTCTCATCAAGGAGGTAAATATAAGAACTTTATTTTGATGTTTCTCTATGATTATTTCACTGTTAATGGAGGATTAATGGAGGGTTTGAGCCCTAGGCCTAAATTTTAGGAAATCTTTGATTTGAATGGGCAAACGGAGTCCGATTTCGATAAATTTTATATGTACGGACTCGTGTTGAGATAAGGAACCCGAATACATAAATTTTGTAATTTTTCGAGAAGCATACTGAAAGTCGGATTTTGGCAACTTGTGGGTTTTGGTGTATTTTGAATTGTTTTGGTTGGGTAATGCTCAATTGGCCTATTTTGAAGTGATTCTATTGATTTTTATCAGATACTACGCCTGTGGAGGCCGACATTCGCAGCAAGAGAGTTGTCTCTTTGTGGTTTTGTACCGGAGTCGAGGTAAGTGGCTTGTCTAACCTCGTGTGGGGGAACTTTCACCCCTAGGATATTATGTGATAGTTGAAAAGCCTTGTACGCAAGGTGACGGGCGTGTACATGCGCCGGTTGTTGTAACTCACTTTACTTGAATTGTCCGATTAGTGATATTCCTATTCTTAGTTGATTAAATTGTTACATTTACCTGGTATTCACTAGAAAAACATGACTAGATAGGATTTATCTGTCTATTTGCCTAATTGTCTTATTTGAACTTCTTGAAAAATTGTTGATACTAGTTTTTGGTGAAGTTGTAGTTTAGCATAATATATTCTCCCCGTGCGTTTCTTTATTTGTTGTGTTGGTGGACTGGGGGTTCGATTCTCGGAGATCTCAGGGCTGTGGGTTCGATTCCCAAAGACCCAGAGTGGTATTATTTGTGGACTGCAGGTTCGATTCCCGGAGATCCAAGGGCTGCAGGTTCGATTCCCGGAGACCCGGAGTTATTGATACATTATTGAGATATGAACTGCGGATTCGATTTCCGGAGATCCTGAGTTATTGAGATATGGACTGCGTGTTCGATTCCCGGAGATCCTGAGTTATTGAGATATGGACTGCGTGTTCGATTCTCGGAGATCCTGAGTTATTGATATATTATTGAGATATACACTGCGGGTTCGATTCCCGGAGATCCTTTGATCATTGAGACACATCTCGAGGTATTGGGACATGGGCTGCGGGTTAGATTCCCGGAGACCCAGGGGTACTGTTAATGGGACTGTGGGTTCAATTCCCACAGGTCCTGGACTTGTTAATTGAGTTTGTTACTTGTTGTTAGCTTAATTGTAGACGGTTGCAGTAATCACTTTATTGTTGTTATTTCGGAATTATTATCATTTAAACTGCTTATTATTGTTAATATTATTTTTGTAATTGTTTCCTCTCAGTAGGGCCCTGACCTTCCTCGTCACTACTCCATCGAGGTAAGGCTTGACACTTACTGAGTACCGTCGTGGTGTACTCATGCTAGTCTTCTGCACACTTTTGTTGGTGCAGATCCAGGTACATCAGGACAGGCTCATACTAAGTGATTCAGCAGCACTTTGGGAGACCTCGAGGTATGATCCGCTACGTCCGCGGATCCGGAGGCCCTCATTCTATTCTGATAGTATTAGTAGATGTTTTCCTTCATTTCGTTGTTAGATACTCTTTACACATAGAGCCACCACAGTTGTATACTCTCTTTTAGTTTGTGTTGCCCGTGGGATTCCGGGTCTTGGTGGTGTTTTATACAGTGTGTTTGACGGATGTATGTGTCAAGCTGCACAGATTACATTTCCTTTTTATATTATTTTTCCGCTATTTCTTATTTAATGTTCATAAACTTGTATATTCTGCAACGCGTTAGGCTTACCTAGTCGTGGGGACTGGGTGCCGTCATGACATGTTCACGATTGGTGAACTAGGGTCGTGACAAAATCCACGTGAAATTACATTAAAACGTAGAAGGGCATTTTAGACAATTTTCGGATTGTACAAGGTCATATACGAGTCAGTTATAGTAGTCAATTCTCAAGCACTTCACATCATATTAGTTTACTCAAACACCTATTTTAGACCCTTCATTGATGTCTGATTTCTCCTACTAATTCGGTCACATTGTCGATTTCGAGTTGAGTTCTAGTTTATGTTTAATTATTTTTCATGTTTATCGGTTTGTTTTGGAGATTTCTCTAAGACAATGTCGCAAAGTCCGAGTAGCTTAAATGTGTCGATTAGGAGGTGTTATTGTGGAGTTGTTGCGAATTATTTATGGTGTGGACTCCTTTAAATGCTGATGAGACAAGATTTTTCAAGTGCCATAAGCATGAGGTATGTAAATTTGTTGATGTGTTCTTTTAATTATTTCGATTTGACTGTAATTTTTTTTTTTTTTGTTTTAGTATGAAAAATGTTCCTATTGCGAATGACAAGATGATGAGCTTCTTCCTAGAATTTCAAATCTCATATGCAGTTTAAAGAAGGATAAGAAAGCTCTAATCCGTGAAAGAAATATACTCCAAAGAAAAGTTGTCGATCTTGAGAATGTTATGATGTTCGTCGATCATGGAGGAATAGAATCCTTAGAATTGGAAAGAAATATTCTAATGAAGAAAGTGATTGATTTAGAGTACTCACCTCTGCGTGATGCAAAATGTTGAAAGAAGATGTGGATTTTCTTTTGTGTGATATTGGGATATTTTGTTATGTTCTTTGCATTTGCGGCAAATGATATGTAATGTTAGTGTTTTTGTGACTTAATTATTGTGTTTTATTATGTAATAATTTTTTTGCAAGGATTTAATGAAGTCATTCCTATTTATTTGAATATTTCTGTCTATGATTGAGTTATTTGTTGTGATAATTAGTTTGTGTCCATAATTGAGTTACTTGATGTGATAATTAGGTTATTGGTATAAAATAGATATTTGAGTAAACTGATATGGTGTAAAGTGCTTGAGAATTGACTACTATAATTGTCTCGTATATGATTTTGTACAATCAAAAAATGGTCTAAAATACCCTTCTACGTTTTAATATAATTCCACGCGGATTTATAATATCTTCCATTAGTAGATAAGAGCATTTTGAGCCTATTTTTAGACGGCAGAAGCATATAAAAAATTAACTTTTAACGAATAACTTTAATATTTTATTTCCTATAGTAGAAAAATATTTTAGCCCCTTTTCCGTTAAAAAAAAATGAAAAGTTGGCGTTGATGGGTTAAGAAAGATAAAAAGTGAGGCCCATAAAAGGCCCCAGTAGCTGTACTTCTCCCTCTCATTGTAAAAAGTAAAAAACCCACACTTTTAACCTGCCGTCAGAAAAATTTACCGGTCACTTTTCTCTCCTCGGGAAGGTCATCTGTGTCGTATTTCTGACAATGAAAAAAGTAAATAAAGGTAATTATACTGTTAGGCCCCACTATTTAAAAAAGCTTGTCATGTAACAGCACTATTTAACGGAAGCTAACGCCGTTAACGTCCATGTCTTATCAACAAGTCCTTTTCAAAGTTACTCTCACTCTTTCGTGGCTGGTTTTTCATGAGTAAACAGAAATTCAGAATAAAGTAAAGATAAAGATTAAAGAATGTCTTTTCTTTTCGATATAATAAAATATGAATAAAGATGGAGTAGTTTCGTTCTTAAAACTGTCAAATTCGTATCAATTCCATCATTTCAATTGTGCTTTCTTTTTGTTTTTTGTATTTTGATACTATAATTTAGGTGTAGGGGCCGAATTATAAGTATATTTTAATCTTATAAAGTGTCCCCTTTGTTAAATGAATGCTCCTTACAGTGAAACACAGTTGCTGTCAAACAGTGCTTTTGCCACTTGGCTTTAGAAAGGAGACATGGACGTCAAATGCAGTTGCAAGTTATACGTGATCAATACCCGAGCTATAAAAATCAGTTTATTTTGAGAAATATTATTTTTTAAAAATAATTTTAATGAAAAGTAATTTGTCTTTGACTAATTAGTTTGAAAAACACTTATGAGCAGCAATTAGTATTTGACCAAGTTTTAAAAAACTATTTCTAAATATATTTTTCTCAAAAGTGCAACAACTACCCAGTATAGTCCCACAAGGTGGGGTCTGGATTTTTCTCAAAAGTGCTTTCTCAAAAAAGTATTTTTGAGAGAAACTACTTTTTTCTGCTTCTCCTCAAAACTATTTTTTTTCTTCTTCCAAAAGCTTGGCCAAATACCTTATTTTTATCAAAAAGTGCTTTTGGCAACAGCACCCTTTGCCAACAAGAAGCTTAGCCAAACATACTAGTATAATTTATAGCATGTTTGGCCAAGCTTCTAGAAGGAAAAAAATGCTTTTGAGAAAAAACAGAAACAGTTTTGGAGAAGCAGAAAAAGTAGTTTCTCTTCAAAAATACTTTTTTTGAGAAATACTTATGAGAAAAATACACTTAGAAGCAGTTTTTGAAAACTTGGTCAAACACTAATTATTGTTCAGAAGTACTTTTCAAACTAATTCGCCAAACACTAACTGCTTCTTACCAAAAGTACTTTTGAAAAAAATACTTCTCAAAATAAATCGATTTTTGCAGCTTGGCCAAACGGACTATTAATCATGTTTGTGTTTATACTAGTTGTATTTTCCATTCTATAATAAATAGTACGAAATTTTAAAAAAAAATATAATATTTAAAACAAGTAGGGAGCCTATGTGCAATCGATAACCAGGAGGTCATGAATTCGAGCCGTGAAAACAGTTTTTTCAGTACTGTAAAATAAGAGTATGTACAATAGATCCTTGTGATATTGTTTTTTCTTGAATCCCGAACATAACAGAAATATAATGCATCGGATTGTCCTTTTTTATAATCTAAAACAAGCATAAATGTGCAAGAAAACCTTTTTGGAAAAAATAATATAAGAAGTTTAAATTAAATTATTAAAATTAAAAGTTCTTTTTTTCTTGGAAGGGACTAAAAAAAATATTGTCAAATGAAACGGAGTTGAATAAGTATAGTAATAACTTGATACATGTCTTTTACATATACTTTTATGCTCGACTAGAATTGATTAATACGTATATTTACATCAGCTTATTGTTTAATTACAATACAATAATATAACATGGCTAAATATTAGTTGCTTGTTTAAAGTTTTTTTTATATATTTTGTTATTTACAATTTTTTCTAGATTTGATCAAAATTAGGACAAAAAATATGTAAATCAAATTTGCAGTTAAAATTTTAGTGTTTGGGCATGTTACCATGTATGTATTCTTATGAATTCTTTAGTCCTGATGCAAATGATCTACTTTGACTCAAAATTAGGACAAAAACTGATAGTTTTTTTCTGGTAATTTATGAAATTTTGACAGAAAAAAGACTTTCATATGTTTGTTTCATTTCTTAAAATAAACTTTTCGCAGATATTATTTGGTTGTTGAAACAACCAATATGGTCTCAATGTTGTCAGTCTAACCTTATTAGGAGATTAATAAAACAGTACAGGGGGAGACGAAGATGGTGCATGCAAAAAATTTTATAAGCGGTGTTGACATTTAAAGACATGATCAACTGAACGAATTTTTGTAATTATATCATAATAAAAATTTAAAAACACAAACTATAATACTATATGAATAAAACACAATTCATGAACATTACTACAATTCTACTTAACAAGTTTTCAATATTTTTAAATGAAATATAAAAGTTTTGTTAGAATTAATAATAAATACATTTTTATATAATGCATCAAACATCACTCAAAAACACACCACTCATTTGATTCTGTAAATAGTATACCCAACTCTCAAAATCGCAACTTGCACCTAATAGCTAAAATAATTACCTTAAAATAATTTATTGTGGCTCAAATATTGTAAGCACATCATGATTTAGTGGTTTTGTTTTCCTTTTATCTTTTTAGCCGTGATAAAAAAATTCTAAAATTACTAAGATCTATCACAACTGAAATCGAATTCCAGAGCTTTATAAGAAAGGAACATCACTCGACCAACTGAGCTAGGAATCACTTTATTTTATTTGTATGTATTTATCTTTGCATAATAATTAGTATTCATATATTTAGTAAATTTTTTCGACCAAGCGGTGTCGGATGACACCGCTTGAGTCAAGGTGCGTCCGCCCATGGAGAGGGACTTACATGTAGTGTTCATCGACTTCGAAAAGGTTTATGACAAAGTTTCTAAGGTGGTTCTTTGGAGATGTTTGGAGGCTAGAGGTGTACATATTTTTATATTAAGGCAATTAAGGATATGTCAAATGGTGTCACGACCCAAAAATCCCTCCGAAGGAGTCGTGATGGCACCTAGTCTTCAAACTAAGTAAGCCTAACATAAATCGAGATAACATTGATACTTATTAACTTCAACTGAATTTCTCAAAACGATTTACTATTCCCAAAACAGGTAGTACAAGTCACAAGCCTTTCTAAAAGTAGTTATACAATATAATTACATCACTGTTCCGAAACAAAGGGAACAAATGGAAATAAGTACAATTGAAGGTGACTGTGAGGACTGCGAACGCTATAGCAGGTTTACCTTGAGTCTCCACCGCAACGAATAGCTACCATCGATCAAATACCTGGATCTGTACACAAAAATGTACAGAAGTGTAGTATCAGCACAATCGACCCCATGTGCTGGTAAGTGTCTAGCCTACCCCGGCGAAGTAGTGACGAGGCTAGGACCAGACACTCACATAAACCTGTGCCGTTTATAACGTACAAAATAATAGGAAGCAAATTATAATAATGCCAACAATGATCTACCAGAGATATAATAGCTGGCAATAAGAAACCTCACAAATGTTTCTCAACAAATAATAAATACAAGTGCAATCAATTAATCGAGTCTTTCAAAGATAAATATTTTGCCTACAAATCCTCCAAGTAATAATCTCTAGGATAATATAATTTCAATAATATGTTTTGAATATATTTTCTTCAAATAAGTATCTTTCGAATATAATTCTTTCGGGTAAAGGTCACCTTGTGACGTCTCATTTCAAAATCATAATAATATAGGTCTCGGCCCACTTTTATATTTTTATTTTTCTGGCATCGCATGCCCATATTTATATTACAACCGCACGGACAACTCACGTGCAATTAAACAAAACTATAAAATTTTCCCTGGCACCTTGTGCCAACATATTTCTATTTCACATTGCACGACAATATTCTCTTGTTACTCAGTTCACAAGGTCCATGACCCAATATATATATATATATATATATATATATATATATATATATATATATATATATATATAAAAGCAGTGAAATACTGCAGACACTGTAGGTTCTAACACGAAGGGTCACAACAGTAAAAGAATTCAAACATTTTAAACACTTGAATTGCTAGCCACAAATAAACACAACAGTAGAAAGTGCACGGCATCACCATTATAAGGAATCAAAATCCAGCCACTAACAAGAATAATGAAAACAATGACAAATTTCACTTTTAGATCACATCTTGTTGCAAGAGCAACTCGTTCCAATCTTATTTAACATTGCGGCGTGCAACCCGATCCCATTTCATTTCGTATCTTGTGGTAGGCGTACCACCCGCTCCCAATTCAATATAATCTCATTTTGTCAGTGTATCACCGGCAACTATGGCCAATAACAGTACACAATAGGCTACCGGCAACTATGGCCAATGCCAACAATCATATAAATTGTGGTCGGCGTGCCACACGATCCCATTTCTTGATATATAAGTGGTCGGCGTGCCACACAATCCCATTTCTCAATATATAAGTGGTCGGCGTGCCACACGATCCATTTCTCAATATATAAGTGGTCGGCGTGCCACACGATCTCATTTCTTAATATATAAGTGGTCGGCGTGCCACACGATCTCATTTCTTAATATATTACTGGTATTAAACCAATAATCTTTAATCAACAACATATATATTACCGGTATGGAACCAATAATCTTTAATCAACAATATATATTATTACCGGTGTGAAACCAATAATCTTTAATCAACAACATATATATTACCGGTATGGAACCAATAATCTTTAATCAACAATATATATTATTACCGGTGTGAAACCAATAATCTTTAATCAACAACATATATATTACCGGTATGAAACCAATAATCTTTAATCAACAATATGTATTATTACCAGTGTGAAACCAATAATCTTTAATCAACAACATATATATTACCGGTACGAAACCAATAATCTTTAATCAACAATATATATATATATATATATATATATATATATTACCGGTATGAGACCAATAATCTTTAATCAACAACATATATATTACCGGTATGAAACCAATAATCTTTAATCAACAATATATATATTACCGGTATGAGACCAATAATCTTTAAACAAGTTCTCATAAGCATCAAATAAGAATACGACAATTTAGCAATTTAGGACTCACGGTCATGCTCGACCCCCAATGTATAGACACTCGTCACCATGCCTATACGCCAGACACAACACATAACAAGTAGCAATTATACTCAACTCTTATTCCCTCAAGCTAGGGTAGACCAAACACTTACCTCGCTTTGCAACCAATTCAAAATTCCCAATAAGCCTTTGCCTCGCGAATTCGTCCGAAGCATCAAATCTAGTCATAATAATTTAATATACTCAATATAAATCGTATGAATTAATTGCATATGAAATTACTAATATTCCAGAAATTCTAACAACTTCAATCTATTTAGAATCATACAAAAGTGCACTACGATTAGGAGGATACCCATGGATTTACCTCTTTTGGGCATTTCATCAAACACTATGTGTGTACATTTGACTACATCTCTTAACCATGCAATTAGTTCATCCAACTACTACAATTTATCCACAAATTATCCCACTATTATTCCTTAACATCTTACACTCCTTATATCACATGTGTGATCAACCATTCACACCCAACCAACAAAATTCCATCAAATAATTAACTTTCAATCTCTACAATGGATATTCATTTAAAATGAGAATTTATGGCTTCCAATCACCATACCATGAGTTTCAATACTCTATTCATACTCATAATTCTATGATAACTCTATATATGTAAGTCTAAAGTGTAGGATTTACCTTTTGAAAGAGATCTTGCAAAACCCTCCTTTGAGTTCTTGAAGGAATTCATTGAAAATCTAATGATTTTCAAGATTAATCCATGTTAATATAAGTGTTTAGAAGTAGTAATCAACTCAAAATACTATGAAAAGCTTACCTTGGATCATAGAAATGAAGAGTGGGACGGAATCCTCTTGAGAGAACAAGCCCTTGCCCCAAAAATGACTTGGGAACTCTCTATACCTGGTCTTGGGGTATTTAGGGACCTGCTACTAGCGCGCCCGCGCTAATTAGTGCGGGTCGAGGCAGTAATAACCCAATTAGCGCTGGCTACTAGCGCTCCCGCGCTAAGGCCGCGCTACTGACATGTGCCCAGTAAAATGGTCATAACTTTCTGTATACACCTCCAAATGACAAACAGTTTGTTGCGTTGGAAACTAGACTCAAAGGGCTTTAATTTTGATAGGCTGTGGGTCACACAACTCCTTATATAACGGGAGATATGATCGTTTAAATGAGGTCTTGTGCACACTCATTTACAATTTCGTCTACTATGAATTTTTTCCAACTTGGCTTAGACATAGGACTTTCCTTACACCCCATATATCTTGTATTACACCTCGTACACTTGCTATCATATCCAATTGGTATTCATCATAGTAATATACCTCTTTCACATAATAAATAATATAATTAGAACACGTTAATTTTCTTACTTCGTCGAAAAGCGTTGAATTGTCCTATGGACTTCCAAGTCCAATTTCGGACACACGTCTAAGTCTAAAATCACCATACGAAGCTATTGACATTATTAAAATCCCAATTTGGGGTCGCTTTCTCAAAAGTCAACTCTCCGATCAACTCTTTCCATTTGAGCTTCACAAATAAGATTTTTGATTTTTCTTTGAATTTAATTCCGAATCTTACAAAGACCAAACTTGACCACACATGATAGTCATAATGTGTATTATGAAACTTCTCAAGGTCTTATGCCGTTGAATGGAAATTCAAATTCATAAACGAAAATTTGGGTCGTTACAAATGGAACTGAGTTCCGATTAAAGACAATGGAAGGGGACTTGGAGCACTTCCCGGTAGTGATCGGATTGCACTAAGGTCAAATCTCAGCCCATTTTTTGGTGATGGACGCACCAATGAGCCACATTCAAAGGGAGGTATAGCGGTGAAGTTTATTTGCATATGGCATTATACTGATTGACAAGGTGTGGGGTGACGTTACGCGAGGTTAGAGGTTTAGAGGCAGGCCCAATAGTCTAAAGATTTCAAGTTGAGTATGACCAAGATTGAATACTTAGAGTGCAATTTCAGTAGTGCGACTCAAGAAGCGAACAAGGATGTGAGGGTGGATTCACAAATAATCCTCAAGCGAGGAGTTTCAAGTACCTAGGGCTAGTTGTTTAGGGAAACATGTAGTTTAATGAGGATGTCAATTTGTATTAGGGTGGGATGGATGAAACGGAGGCTCGCTTTTGATGTTTTGTGTGACAAGAATGTGCCACCAAAACCTAAATATAAGTTTTACAGAGCGGTGATCAGACCTCTGATCGTGCCCAACTACGCCTTATTAAACGGACTAAGCGGTCACTGCAAATATATAATTTGGTTCAATCCGGAGTTAAATCCCACAGGGAACTAACCTATTTACTACAATTTTTAACACTGCTAATGAATAGCTCAAACAATCTCCGGATGCAAGGTTTTTAATGGATAATGAGTAGAATTTAGTAATCTAAGGAAAAACAAATTATAAAACAAACAATAATCAAGAATAAATTTGAATTCAGTGGTAAAATGGTATATGGTTATTGATTTACCCAATTGTCGAATTAATTTCTGACATGTTAGCTATAATCTCGCCGTAATATTGTATAAGAAATATGAGTTCTGGGTTACCGCAATTTATGTCACGATCAATTATGATAATTTACTAGTGTAGAGACTAGTGTTTGTACATCAAGTTATTTATCTTGTGCACTTCTAAAAATACTTGGAATAGTTAAATAGCAGGTGTGTATTTGTTAATTATTTTGTTAGAAAGGTAGTTTGTATAAATACATATTGAATGCATTTTTACTCTTTAGTCTGAATGAGAATCAGAAAATAATTCTCTCTCTAGAACCTCCTTCTTCTTCTTCTTCTTCTTCTTCTTCTTCTTCTTCTTCTTCTTCTTCTTCTTCTTCTTCTTCTTCTTCTTCTTCTTCTTCTTCTTCTTCTTTTTCCTCGCTAATAGCTCAGAGCTCTCTAATGATTGCCTTGTAGTTTTGAGCATGGTGCTCAACGATTCTGATTGAGAGACTTTGATTCGACGTGTCTCTTTCTCTTCTTCGATCCTTATCAGACTCATCTACTTTTTTTTCAATTTCATCTGGATCGGTATTTAAAGCTCAAAATTGAGCCCTAGAATTTGAAGATTGTCTTCAATGGCGAATGATACAGTAGAAAACACAGCTAAAACTTCACATGCAAACAATCAAAACATCGATTGTAATGATCCTTTATATGTGCATAGCTTACAGATTGTTCCACAATTACTCATAGGGACTGAGAACTATGCAGAATGGGTCGATCTATGAAGATGTCACTCTTTGGGAAGAACAAGGTGGGATTTATTGACGAAAAGTGTATGAGAGACCTATACACCAACAATTCCTTTCAATTGCGTCAATGGGATCGATGCAACACAATTGTTCAATAGTGGATAATGAGTTCAGTGGTAAAGGAGCTTAGAAAAGGTATTGTATTCTCTTCAAATGCACAAAAGGTCTGGACTGTGTTGAAAACCAAATTTGACAAAGTTAATGCAACAAAAATTTATCATATGAATATGGAGATAAGTTCATTGGTTCAAGGAGTTGCTAGTGTGTCAGTATATTTCTCAAGTCTAAACGATTTGTGGGATGAATTTGAGTCCTTGATTCCGGAGCCTTGTGATTGTGATAAGTCAGTACCATTTATTGAATTTTTGCATCAACAGCAACTCATGAAGTTTTTAATGGGCTTGAATGATACTTATGCACCACAAATGGGTCATATTTTCATGATGCATCCAACTCCTTCTCTTGATCAAGCTTACTCCATGATTATTCAGGAGGAAAGCCAAAGAAAGAACACTGGTTTAACAACACAAAATCGAATATTAGGAAGTGCTCCTATTGATGTTGACCATACAGCCCTAACTTCTTCTGCTAATGCTTTTAATGTTAAAACTAATAGAAATACTGGAATGTATTGTGATTACTGCAAGAAGAAAGGTCACACAAAGGAAGGTTGCTATAAGTTGATTGGATATCCTCCTGGATTCAAGTTTAACAATAGAAGAAAAGGATCATATGAGCAGTCAACAACTGCAGCATATGTGATTGTTGGAGAAGAATTTAACACTGGACTTCATAGGAATGTTGTACCAACTGTTCAGCCTTTCACTCCTGAACAATACTCGCAAATTATCAACCTGCTCAACAAGAAGAAGAGACATTCAGATTCAGCCAATATGGCAGGTAATTCTATCACTGACCAAGGACCTTGGATTATAGATACTAGGGCTTCTAATCATACAGTTTCTGCCTTGCATCTACTATCATCAGTATACCCTGTACTTGAACTTAAATCACCTACTATACAGCTACACAATGGAAATCATACTAAAGTTACCCATATTGGACCATGTACTTTACCCAATTCAGAAATTCTTTATGATGTCCTCTATGTGCCTGAATTCCATTTTAACCTACTTTCTCTTTCTAGATATACAAAAAAGTTGAAAAGCTTAGTTCATTTCTATCCTTATTTTTATGTCTTTCAAGACCTCTTCAGTGGCATGGTGAAGGGGATTGGTAGACTCAAGGGTGATCTCTACATTCTCATCCTTCAACACTTGCTACTACTTCTGTTTCTAATCATGTTTCTGTTTCAGTTCAATCAAATTCTAGTGTATTGTGGCATCAAAGGTTGGGTCATGCTCCTATTATAGTGTTAAAAAAGATCCATGGTCTGAATAAACAGCTCTCTTGTATCTCTAATTGTCATTGTCATGTATGTCCATTAGCTAAGCAAACAGGGTTACCTTTACCTATTAGTACTTCCAAATCTAACTGTATTTTTCAACTTGTACATATGGATGTGTAGGGTCCATATAGAGTCTGTACTTACAATGACTTTAAATAATTTCTTACTCTTGTTGATGATTATTCAAGAATGACTTGGACTTTTCTATTGAGATTAAAGAGTGATATGTATGTCATTCTGACTGAATTTCTGCATCTTGTTGAAAACCAATTCTCAACTTCTATTAAAGCTTTTATATCAGATAATGGCCATGAATTCTTTAACATTCTATGCTCTAATCTTTTTAAAATCAAAGGTATTATTCATCAAAGTAGTTGTGTTCACACTCTACAACAAAAATATTGTTGTGGAGAGGAAACACAGACATATCCTAGAAGTAGGAAGGGCCTTAAGATTTCAGGCTAACATACTCTTGAAATTTTGGGGGGATTGCATTCTCACTGCCACTTACATCATCAATAACTACCAAGTGTTGTTCTAAATGGGAAATCACCTTATGAGATTTTTCATGATAAACCTCCTGTTTTATATCACATTAGAACCTTAGGATGCCTATGTTATGCCACCAAAACTGATTTTCATGACAAATTCTCTCTGTTCCTGGTATCTTCATGGGCTATGCTACTAATAAAAAAGGATAAAAGATATATGATATTGAGGCACAAAAGTTTATAATTAGTAGGGATATTGTATTTCATGAAGATCAATACCCATTCAAACACCCAAGGACTAATTTTCTTGCTACCTCTGCACCACCTTCTATTTCTTCCCCTCTCCTTCCTATTTTTGGTTTTACAGATTCCACCCATATTCCTATTCCTGATAACAATATTATCTTCCATAATGATAATGTTTTAACCAATGATTCTCCTATCCCTTCTTCTGTTGTTCTTGTTACAGACTTGTCTGATACTATATAAAATTCCACACCATCTAATACTCCTCCCACTCCTCAAAATGATTCCTTCCAAACCAGAAAATCTGGTAGAACACCCAAACCATCTATTTGGTTGACAGACTACATTCATCATCCTTTACCTTCCACTTCTAATGCTTGTCTCTATCGTATTAATCATTTTATTTCTTATTCTCATATTCCTGCTCATTTTCAGTCTTTCCTCATATCTTTCTCAGTTGATATTGAACCTACCTCTTACTCTCAAGACATTAAATATGATAGATAGATTCAGACAATAAATCTTGAGATTGAAGCCTTGGAACATAATCACACTTGGGATGTGGTTGACTTACCTCCTGGTAAGGTGCATATAGGTTGTAAATGGGTTTATAAGATCAAGTATAATGCTGATGGTTCTGTAAAAAAGTTTAAGGCTAGGCTAGTTACTAAGGGGTACACGCAACAAGAAGGCATTGACTTTCATGACACCTTTTCTTCTGTGGCTAAGATGATCATTGTAAGGACTGTTATAGCAGTTATTGCCCATAGATACTGGCCTGTGTATCATATGGATGTTCATAATACTTTTCTTAATGGTGATCTTACTGAAGAAGTGTATATGAATCTGCCTCAAGGATTTAGTAGTAAGGGGGAGTATAAGGTATGCAGACTACTCAAATCCTTATATGGCTTAAAACAAGCCTCTAGGCAGTGGAATGTGAAGCCGACACAAGCCTTACTGTCCTTAGACTTTCAGCAGAGCAAACATGATTATTCCCTCTTTACTAGGACTACTAACAACAAGTTTGTCCTTATCCTTGTGTATGTAGATAATTTACTTGTCACATGCAATGATTTGGAAGAAATACAACAAGCTAAAGCTGCCCTTCATAAGAAGTTGAAGTTAAAGAATCTTGGAGAGCTTAGGTATTTTTGGGAATGGAATTTTCCAGATATGAAGAAGGCATTCTAATGTCCCCAAGGAAATATGCTCTGGAGATGATATCAGAAGCAGGATTGTCAGGAGCAAAACCTAAAGACACACCTATGGAGCAGAACTTGAAATTAACAAGCACAGAATATGATGAGTGTGTGTAGAAAGTTGGTGCAGATAAACCATTGCAAGATAGTAAAACCATTCAGAGACATATTGGCAAACTATTGTACTTGACCATCACTAGGCCAGACATTGCATATGCAGTACAATATCTAAGCCAATTCATGCATGCACAAAAGACATCACATTATGAGGATGCCTTACATATAGTGAGATATGTTAAGAAGCAACCAGGCCTTGTGTTACTAATGTCAAGCAAGGGTGAGGAAAAGATACATGCATTTTGTGACTCTGAATGGGCCTCTTGCCCAATGTCCAGGAAATCCATAACAGGCTTCTGCATTAAGCTGGGCTCTTCATTGATCTAATGGAAGGCAAAGAAGCAGAGCACTATTTCTAGAAGTTCTGCAGAAGCAAAATATAGAAGCATGGCACATACTGTAGCTGAACTAACATGGCTGGATGGATTACTAAAGGAATTGGGAGTTAGTGCCAAACTGCCCATGGACCTTTATTGTGACAATAAAGCAGCCCTACAGATTGCTCTAACCCCATACATCATGAAAGAACAAAGTATATTGATATTGACTGCCATTCCATAAGAGAAAAAATACAGGAATGACTAATAAGGACAGCACATATAACCACTCAAGAACAACCAACTTATATTTTGACAAAGGCATCGGGACATTGTCAACATATTTTTTTTGGTTTCCAAGTTGGGAAAGAAAAATATTTTACATTACCAACTTGAGGGGGAGTGTAGAAACTAGTATGTGTACATCAAGATATTTATCTTGAACGCTTCTAGAAATACTTGGAATAGTTAAATAGCACGTGTGTATTCGTTAATTAGTTAATTAGAATGGTAATTTGTATAAATACACATTGACTGCATTTTTACTCTTTAGTCTGAATGAGAATCGGAAAATAGTTCTCTCTCTAGAACCTTCTTCTTCTTCTTCTTCATCGCTAATAGCTCAGATCTCTCTAATGGTTGTCATGTGGTTAGTTTTGACAACTAGAAACATTCTCTTGAACTACTCTACTTAACAATTTATGTAACTCGGAATTATTCCACCAAAGCTTCGTAATCTCTAACTCTGCTTTTAAATTCAAGTAATTAATCACTTAACTTACCCGAAAGTGGTGTTGTTCAACAACAGTGTAACCCAGTGTTCTTTCTCAAGCAACACAAGGTAACTACACACGATTAATCAAGAGCCTTTTCAATTAATCACAGGAAAATACATAATTGAACAATTATAGAGTAAGAAACGACTTAATTATATTAAAACGTTGTTACATCAATCCTAGATTAGAGGTAGCTACACATAATCATTTTTACAATTATAATGATATAATCCATTCTCGATGATGAAAACAAGATAAGGAAAGATAAAAACTCTATGCCGAATCTTTCGCCTTGCTTCCCGCCTGTTCTTGCCTGCAAAAACCTTGATATTCTCTATTTGGGCTAGCTGGGCTTATTATAGGTCAAACAAAGTCGTCCTAGAAATTACACAATCGACCTTGCAATGTTTGGCTCCAGCCGCGGATGGACCGCGAATTCAACATATATTCTGTCTGTGGCCGTGGATTGACCGTAGACCTGGGCGCAAATTTCATCCTTGCTCTTTCTTCTTTTTTCGATCATGTTGTCCTTCGATTGGTCTTCCATGCTCCATATTGACTCCAAAATACTCTTTTAGCTTTCTCCTAGCTCGGAGTGACTCCTGCAAAGCAATAAACTCGTAATTCTGACATTTTGTTATCTTTTACAATCAAATAGGTAAAGTGCGGCCAAATTAGAGTGCAAATATTAGCTAACTCGCATGATTATCATCTATTATCAATCGCATGTGATGTATGGAGTTAAGTGTTGGCCAGTCAAAAACTCTCATGCCAAGAGATAAAGGTATGAGAAATGCGGATACTGAGACTTGAGATTGAAGTGCGTACACATCAGGATAGATAAAATTAGGAATGAAGTTATTCGGGACCAAGTGCGCGTGAGATGTGATGGACAAGATGCGGAAAGCGAGACTTAGATAGTAGGGACGTGTGAAGAGGTAAGGTGCATATGCTCTAATAAGGAGGTGTGAGATGTTGGCATTGGAGGGCCTAAAGAGAGGTAGATGTAGGCCGAAGAAGTATTGGGGAGATGTGATTAGGTAAGATATGACGATCCTCTGGGTGTAGAAGTCGAGGATTAAGGTAAAAGATTATTAGATAGTCGAGCGTTTGTCTTGTTCATACCAGTAGTTTTAGAGCACTACTTAGTGTTAGTTTTGTAATCTCTTGTTCGTATACTTATGTTATTATTTGTCATCTTGTCTTGTGTTGTTGCTTGTTGTTACTTCTTCCTTTTTATTCTTCACGTGTTTTTTTATTTTTTAGAGTCGAAGGACATCTATCGAAAAAATACTCTCTACATTCTCAAAGTAGGAATAAAAACAACATACACACTATCCTTTTTAGACCTCACTTGTAAGATTACATCGAATTTTTGTTGATGTATTTGTTTGTTGAAAAAGTAGTTTTAGTGTGTTTTCATATAAAAACTCTTCCTTCGTTCATAAAGTATTCACAGATCTTCGAACAAAATTACAACTCAAGTTTTCTTTTCTTTATCAGAATTTATTTTCAAAACTTTGTCCAAGCCCTATTATTGACCACTAGACGAAAATATAGATATGTTTCTTCTTTTTAATATAGAGGTATGAGTGCTAAAATTTCGTGTCATTAAATATAGAGCTAATATAGAACTACTAATATAGTAATGGACTGTTATATCTCCATGATTTCTCTAACGCTACTATGTTACCCTATAAAGTAATTTTCTGCATATGCACATTCTCTTCTTGTTCTATTCTGCTTTTCCTTCTGATTCTTCATTGAGACGACGGAAGTGAAGGGAAAGTGGCTTTATATTTGATTCATTCACGCATCAGGTTAACTTTAGGCTAGTTAGTGATTTCCTTTTTTATTTTTTATTTTTTGGTTCTCTCGCTAATAAAATGAAATAAGGCTGCTTGAGATAATTTGGCCATATTATGGCTCAATCTTTGTAGATGCACCGGCTCTAGGTGTGAATCTATGGTTGGTAAAAATATTAAAAAAGACAGAGTATACCTGAAATTATATGAAAAAGATTTGTCTTGAAATACCTACAAATTCTTAGAATTAATACACAGTTAGTTAAAGATGGATACAATAGCAAAAACATATTCACATAAGTGATATCTACTAGTTAAAAAATATATTTTAATATAAAATAATAAAAGAAGAAAAAACGTATTTAAGAGAATAGTAGAGAGAGAACTCTTATTGATTTGTGATCAATTACAATGGAATAAAATACCTCTATTTCTAAGGAAAAGTAATTTAGCCATAAAGTAACAAACCCGTGGAAAAAATCCGTGTTTAGATTTCTATTCTACTCTAATCTAAACACGGATTTCTATTCAAACAAGCTCGATATAACACATCCACTCCTTGAATATCTATTCAATAGTAGTGTGTAACTAAAATAAATTTAGTGGAAAAAATTTTAGTGAAGGAAAAAAGTGTACATATTTAACAATATGTCTTTTGGCTGCCTCGTTAAAAACCTTACAAGAAAAATCCAGTGGGACAAACCTTGTAAGAAAAAAAGACTAATATATATTAACTCCCCCTAATGAAATTTGAGTCTTTACATTCCAATCGTGTGCACCGTCTTCAAAAGGTAGTTGGTAGAAATTGATAAAAAAATTAATCATATTAACTTGAATGAATATTTTATACCTTGAAATCATCATTCTTTATATATATGTAATGTCTCCATATAATGTATGGGGAATGGCCTTTTCAATATCTCCTTAAAGCTAAACATTATCGCTATTACATTATCATGCTTATAGTTATAACGACATATATGTGCATAAATTGTACTTAGGATATGGTACTTTAGGACCAAAAATTGTACGTGCTTTAAGAGATTAAAATCATTCAGGGACTATCATATAAGTTATGTCATAGAAGCCATATAAATAGACTTTAGACGCATATCAAATTTTATGTCAAGTTAGACATATAAGATAGATAAAAGTGATTGCACACACTATTGACTTTATACTTTCAATTGTTTGAACTGCAGGTTCATAATTACATGTCTTTCATATGGAACTGATTCTACTTGAATTATTTCTTAAGATCCTCATATATATTTACCATTATCATAGATGTAGTTGATAGATATTCTATATCGGTTCCAACCTCCTTTTTTCTTCTTCATAAAGGCAGAACATAAAGATCTCTTCATTCATATTTTTAGGTACTTGAACCTCTCATTAGATTTTATGAAGTATTATATCATGTGATCTTCTAGATCACTTTCCTTCTTATTATGATTGTTGAGACCAAACTTACACGCAAGTATATGTGGTCATCAAGTAATAAAGTGACTCGAAAGTTGAATGTCAAACCCACATAGACATAGATTGATTGTTAACTAAGCAAATTAAAATTAATTAATTGTCCAAGATAATCGAGAGTGATATTTTTTCTATTAATCTACTATTGCGGAAATTAACAAGTAACAACTAAATTATCAAGAATGCAATTTTGTGTGACAAGGTTTTACTTCAGTGGAGATGAAAATTCCAGGGTTGTGGTTGGTTTATCAATCCTATTAAGTTCAATAATCACACTCGTTGATCCAGATTATTTATAGTTGCTAATTAACTGGATCATTTATATGAATAGCATGTTCCCACTTACTACTTGCCTGCACTAATATATCAACCCTATATTCATATGGTATTAAGTCTATCATGAACGAATATAATACGATATTTAATTAAGCAAGACTGTTAGGTATATTTCTATTCTAACAACAAAATTTTTTCCCGAACCACGGGTTCAGAAACAAGCTCGATCTAATTCTACTCTAATCTAAACACGGATTTTCCAAGCATAGCATAGATAATAGGGTGAATTGGTAGCTACAATAATTCACAAATTAAAACTGGAAAGCAATCACAAGATGATAGTCCGAATTAGTGAAGATGTAATTAATAAACGTTAATAATAATGCCAACCACAACCCTAGAACGTAGACTTCTTAGCCACTCATGTTCGTAATAATAATTTTTCATGTATTTCGCAAAAATAAATTACAAAGAAAAGATAAAGGGATGAAAAACTTAATGATTTTCTGCTCCAATAGTTATTCACGTCATGGTCTTGCCTCCGGTGGCAAAAATTCCCTCAAAATAGTGTTCATTGATTATTTATATGTATAGGGAAAAAATCAAACAAAATACCCAAGTCCAAAACCAAGTAGAAAACAAAATAGCCTTTAAAAATTGGGAACCAGCTCGCTACAGACCGTGCTTCGCGACCTCTATAGCGCGCTCCACCTTGCCTCACCAGCCCTGTAGCGAGCCACAAAGCTTGCGTCGCTTGCTCAATAGCGAGCAAGAGCTCGGTCGCATGCTTTCTAGCGAACGAAGAATCTCACGCAGCCTGCTGTTTCGTTTTCAATTCTTTTGCTTCAATGTTGAATTGTTTCTTTGCCTAACTTTGTTCCTTCCATTATCGTTTCTTCTTACCTTTTTCAATTCTTCTTTTCATCAATAATTCCGTTCTTTTCCCATTTGTTCTTTGGTCTTTTTTGGTAAACTAAATACCCACTAGTTGAGTAATCGTACTTCATTCTTGTAGTATATAAAGAATATATAAAATCTCTACTTTGTTTCCAATTTTGTTTTTAATGTACCTACACATAAAATAAATTTAATTAAGCACAAATAAAATATAATTTAGCATTAAAGCTCCAAAACTAAGTGATGCACTAAATATATGTAATTATAGCAAAATATCAATGGTCATTTTAATCATTTGCTCATCTTATTTATTATGAATTTTATTTGAAATCGATTTGTCTATACGCCTTTAAGCGTACCAAGACTTTATCCTACTAGGACTTATTCTAATGGGAATATTTGCAATAAGAATATTGTTACTTTCTTTGGGGCATCAAATGTGTATGAAATGCTTTGCAATATATTGCAAATGAATTATCTTTTTATGAACTTCAAGTTCATATTATCTTATTCGAGGATCTAGATATACAAATTATAATTCATTTCATGTAACTTTTTCTCAACTATTCATCATGTCTTCCCCTCATGTTAAAAAAATAGCTTGCTTCCTCAACTTTGGAAACAAATCTTTGTGCGTTATGGTGTTAATCAAAATATACAGTGCATATCAATAATAATAATAATAAGATGGAATTATTTCGTTCCTGACCCTGAACCACATCTGAGGGGAGAATGTAATATACTTTTGTATATAACATTTATCAAACTGATATAGATAACTTTGTCATAAGCAATAATTTAGCTATTAAGTGGAGACGCTCAATAAATTATTTTGCTAAACCAATTATGGCATAACCAACTTATCAAGATGAACTGTCTTGAATAGAAAATTTGAAAATTATGCTATAAATTATATTATTGGGCAAGTTACCTTGCAAATACTAGACTGTGAGTTAATAATGACCTCATATGTAACCATATCATAAATGCATCTTATGTGGTATATGTTAGCCCCTAACAATGAGACTTGATGAAGATCAGGCATAATCTATGTCGTATGACATGGGTTTGTTGAAGTGTTGACAAACAACGTGAAAAGCTGGGTGTGTGCCTAGGTTGGTGTTGGACTTAGACAAGTCAGCTAAGGCAAGATGCCTTGAGTGTTGGCAAGGCAGCCCTAGTTCGTGGGCATCGACAATGACAACAAAGGCATGGCACTTGCCAAAGGCATGCACGAATAAGTGGGACGAGTAACTTTGTGGAAAGGCATGGCTATAAACTATGGGCGAGGCATGGTCCAAAACAAGGCAAGACAGAAGATTAAGTGTGGGCAAAAAGATGGAAGTGTGCAAGGCATGTGACGGAAGTGATGTGCAAGGCATGTGTTTTGGAAGTTGAAGACATGTGCAAAGCACATGTGCGGTTGACTCTCTTGCTTATGACATGCCAATTTCATGGGAAGAGTTTGAATTTGAATTCAAATATATTGGTTAGCTTATTTTTAAGGATGTCATGTGCATGGCACATTGTCTTAACTGCACCAATTGCCCCTTTGTAAAATTGCCATAGGCAGACCCTTTTTTAAGTATGTATTTCATTTGGACAAGGCAAGTAGCATTATTGTGAGCCATCCAAACGTGAGTCCTTTTATAATTCTGCGAAGGTTGGGTGATTTTACCTGTAATTCAGTGATGTTTAGTTTGGCTAAAAGTCCGCACAATTCTAAGTGTCAGGTTGTGTGTGCGAAAAGTAAGGCTGGGTGGCTATGTGATTGCTACTACCGTGCAATGTCAATATTGCGAAAAATTGGCCATGTAACAGTATACATGGCAGGTGAATGTGCTCATATTTACCTTTGTTATTTCCAGCATTCATGTGATTCAATCTCAATTTTAGTTGGTGTATTAATTAATATAAGCAAGCAACATAAGAGAATTCAATAAAAAAAATCTAGTTCTTTAATACTTATCCATGCGATTTTTATTATATTTTTGTACACCATATTTAAATTAATATGGTCAAACCAATTATGCTAACAAGATAAATTATTAATATTAATAAACTTCAGATTTACACCATGACGTGTACAATTATCTATAAACTTCAAGTTTATTATGATATGAATTTTTATATTAATAAACTTCTACTTTATTATGGTATTTATTTTATTTGTGTATTACAAACTGGAAAATAAAGCATATAATTCACATACATATTTCTACTGTAATCGAAGATATTAAATCTTTCCTTTATTTATAGTCTCAATATAATCAATCTCTTTTACTACAACACAGTACCTTATTGATAATTAATTTTATTTCTCCAAAATAGTATAATTGGCTCTTTCAGAGCTGTCAATTAATTTTGTACTACCAGATATTCATCAACATCCACACGTGAAATTCTCTTTCAATAAGAAAGTTATATCATTATGGTCATGATCAAAATCACTATACGCAAGATATGTTGTTTCCATTACTTTTACCCAATAATAATCATGTTGTCATAATATTTTAGCATAATCACTATAGATAGGTGATCAATGAGCATTCATACCATAATAATTAAATTATTTTCTTATTCGGAAAAGGGTCACAACTGCCCCTAACGTATTGACTCTGGTACAAAAATGCCCTCCGTTAACCTATTTTGCACATAATATCCCTACCGTTAAAAATGTGGCATATTAATGCCCTTAAAACTAACAGCTAATATATATTATATATCAAAACATTTTTAATTCCACGTGGCAGAATATGATTGGTTTTTCATTAAATCATGACCCAAATGATTTTAACCCACCCTTATTTTCTGACCCGACCCAGGTACCGTATTTTTAGACCCAAAATTGACACAGCTACCTCATTTCTCCCGTTTCTCTTCTGTAAACAAAAGAGGCGATATGGTCGGCGATTATGGAGGTTGAATTCTTCCGATTTTCTGCCACAATTTCTTGCCAAAGTTGCTGAAGTTGACGGATTTTGTGCGACAATTTCTTGCTAAAGTATTCTCTCCATTCAAGTAAGTATTTTGTTACTGATCTTTACTTAGGGTTTCTAGAAATAAATACAAATCTTGTTTCTTGTGAAATTCTGTGTTGTTTCAGTGTTGGCTTCAATGGTAGTACATGTCTTTATAGTTTTGTTTTACTGCATGTGGTCCCGCTTAGATTTTTCAAATATTTGCTCACTTTATTCGGATGGGGTTATAATTTTTGTGTCGATTTCAGTTGTTTATTCGAAGCTTTTATGTTTGTTTACTAAATCTTCAATTGCATGTGGTCCCTTCTCTTTTTGTGTTTGTCCGGACATATGGGTTCTATTATTGTTTATGCTTGATTTCTTTATTCATATGAGGTCTATTTGTTTGTTGTTTTCAATTGTTTATTCACTGTTTTTTCTTTTGTTTACTGTTATTTGGTCGTATTCATCTTTGTCCCTTTATTATTAGGGGCCCTTTTTAACTCCCTTTTTCATCTTTGTCTCTTTTACTCCTTTTTTCTTTTACTGATGGGCCCTTTTTCTTATTTTTTATGGCTTGCATTTGTTTTCTCTGAAGAATGATTGAGAAGGTTGATTTGGTCTTTAATCATGGGGGTAAGTGGTTGTTGGAACCTCAAGTGGTGTATATTAAAAGAATGAAGCATGTATTGACAGGTTATGATGTGGATTTGTTGTCTTATATAGACATTTGTTCTGAATATACTGAGAAGATAGGTTTTAGCGAGGTGAAACAATTACTAGTGACAGGCCTTTCTGGTAGGTACTTTTTAATTGAGGGTGATGAAGGCATTAGAACACTACAGTCTTTATTGTCAAACCAATTCAATGAGATTCAAATATTTGTTGTAGATGAGGGTGAATTACATGTGTCAGCTCCTAGTATCAATCAACATGATGAACCTTATAATTTCACAAGTAGGAGTAGAAGTTGGCACTGATTGTGATTCATGTGATGAGGAGGAAATTAATGAAACTAACTCCAGTGATTATGATAGTGAAGAGTTAGAACTGTTTAGAAGAGAAAGGAATAAAGAAGTTAATGACACACTTGACAAATATAAAATCTTGGAGAAGGGTATGAGTTTTAAAGACTTGGCTGAAGCTAAAAGAGTTGTAGGGTACTATGCAGTTGCTAATAGAAAGGGCATAAGAGTCCAGAAGAGTGATAGAACTAGTTTAATAGTTTACTGTTAGTTTAATGTAGTGTTACTGTTAGTGTACTCATTTACTGTTACTGTTAGTGTACTCATTTACTGTTAGTTTAGTGTTTAGTTTAGTGTTTCATTATTGGTTTGTGTCTTATGTGAAAGGTAATGAAAATGTTAAAGGATCGTGAAGTTGAATGTAGGAGTTGGAAAGATGAATTCAGTCCATATGCCATGGAGCTATTGAGTGATTTCAGAGAGATTGCACAAGGGTGTGAAGTTGATTTTAATGGTGACTTTGGTTATGAAGTGAATGAAGGTCCAGAGAAGCATACAGTTAATTTTCAACTTAAAAAGTGTACATGTAGAACATGGGACTTGACAGGAATTCCTTGTCCCCATGCAATTAGATGTATACTTGACAGGAAAGAAAACCCATTGAGTGAAATGCATTGGTGGTATTCAAAGGAAGCTTACATGGATGTGTATATGCATAAACTACAACCAGTTAGAGGTGAAAAATTCTGGAAGGTAGAACCACATCATGCAATGGAGCCACCAGAAATTGTCAAAATGGTTGGTCGACCAAAGGTAAAGAGAAAGAGAGAAAAGGATGAGGCAAGGATGAGAGAGGGGGTTTGGTCAGCTTCAAGAAAAGGACATGTCATGACTTGTGGATACTGCAGTGAGAGAGGTCACAACATTAGAAATTGTACTATGGTAATGCTACATAGCCACTTCTTACAAGCTGTTAACTCATTTAATTGTTAGTAACATTATATAATGTCATCTGCCAATTATCTTTTAGGTGAAAGGGAAACATAGCCACTTCTTCCAAGCTGAAGGATGTTCTCAAGAAGTGCAAGATGTGCCTTTGACAGCACCCCAAGATAGTCAAACATCAGAGTTTGTTTTTGTTCCTACACCTGGTATGAGGCCAACAACATTTAGATTAAACAAATTTTTACTAATTGAAGTGCAATACAACTACTGTAACAACAACAACTTCACCTCAATCTCAAGCTAGTTGGGTTAGATGCAGTCTCAATTCAGGAATATGATTGGTAACTAGAAATTAGCTGCAACAGCAACATCAACAGCTGCAACAGCAACAACAACAGCAACAGCTGCAACAGCTGCAACAGCAACATCAACAATTGTTGGAACAACAGCAGCACCACCAACAGCAGCAATGACATCAAGACAACTATTGGCAGAAAAGGAGAAAAAAGTTGGTCAATTGAAGGCTAAGAAGATGAAGCTCTAGGGACTTCACTGTTGTTTAATGACTAATTTTAACTTAGGAAACAAAACTATATTTTTGTGATAACTGATTCATAGCTAATTCTATACTATTTTTGTGGTGAATCAGTTGTGAAAGTTATATTGATTCACCCCAAAAATCTTTTGTTGGGCTAATCTTTTGTTAAGTATGTTGTTGGCTATTGTAAGTATTTTGTAAGTATTTTGTTGGAATCAGTTGTGGAACTTGTTCGAATAGTTGTTTAAGCAGCCTTGTTGGCATCAATTGTTTACTCTTACATCTTGTTATTAGGATGCCTTGTTGGAATCACTTGTTTATTTGTTATTGATTCACCCCTGTCTAACATATAACAGCAACACACGGTTTTAACAGCAACACTGCATAAAAATACAACTTCTAACATATTACAGCACAATTTTTGAAGTAACACTGTATAACATATTACAGCAACACTGTCGAACAGCAAAAAATACAACAACACTGTCTAACATATTACAGCAAAAAATACAACTTCTAACATAACAGAAATACAACTTCTAACATAACAGCAACACTGTCTAACTGGAAATTGCAGCAAAATATTTCAGAAATATTACAAGTAAAAGATAGGAAATTGCAGCAACTTCTATACATCATTTTGTAAGCCACAAATATAACAAAAACAACCTATGACCATTTAATAAATTTTTTCCATTGCTTCAATTTCAACTCCAAATTTGAAACTTTCTCCTCCAATGCAGATACATTATTCAAATTTCCAGCTTTACTACCCACCATATCATTGACCATCTTCCTAAATTTATTCCTTTCTTGGCGAAGCGCATCCACTGTAATTTTTTGCTTGTGGATAAATATTGATGCATGAGGTGGGAGTTCTTCATCGCGCCATTCCCAATAACGACAACCATTACTCTCGTAACGAGGACATTTATAGAATCTACGACCACCATTCATAGGTGTCGTAGCAGTAAATTGATTGGCTACTAGTCCGCAATAACAAACACGAACATCACCTATATCACGAGAAGAATTAGAAGAAGAATCTGCCATTTGAAGAAAAAAGAGATGAGAGAAGCCTAGTCTTTGCTTCAGAAGCTGCTGAAATTTTGGAGATGAAGATGAAAAAGATGAGAGAAGCTGCTGAAATTTTGGAGAAGAAGGAGGTCACAAATGACCTAATGTGGTCTGATCTTGGGTCTAAATTTACGGTAGCTGGGTCGGGTCAAACAATAGGGGTAGGTTAAAATCGTTTGGGTCATGGTTTAATGAAAAACCAATCATATTCTGCCACGTGGAATTAAAAATATTTTAATATATATTATATATCAGCTGTTAGTTTTAAGGGCATTAATATGCCACATTTTTAACGGTAGGGATATTATATGCAAAATAGGTTAACGGAGGGCATTTTTGTACCAGAGTCAATATGTTAGGGGCAGTTGTGACCCTTTTCCGTTTCTTATTTTATCTCAAACCTCATTCTAGAGGTGAGTGTAGTATTCACTATCACCAGCATATTTAAATTTTTTCAAGAATGAATATGTATTCATAAAACACATGTTATCATATTCACATCATGAATGAACCATAATTATCTATATGTGCTTTACAAAATCTCATGTCAAATCAATAACAAATATTACTTTCACAGAATGAAGAAACATTTTGAGAATCCTTATTGTTCTCATCACCACAATGACGACGATTATAATTCGTCTATTACAACCTCCACATTCATTGATACCTTTATTGTAATAATTTTATCTTCTTTCAGACTTATTACATATTGTTGCCATATTCCCTTAAGGGAACGAGAATGAATCAAATTCAATGGAACGAGTTTTCACTTCTTGTGCTCACATTCATATATGAATTTAATCATGGAATGACAAAAAAATTTTACCACATCGGATGGTTATAATTTCTTATAAATTCTATTAGGTATCTAATCAAAATTTATCCTTTTTTCTTGTATTTACAATCAATTCATAGAATTTCAATGCTTTAAAAGAGAAAAATCAAGTAACCTAATAGTTGTAACTTATAACGGTTGAATAATGAGGCTCATTCTCACCGCTCTTACTTCTCTTTAGGTGCCAGTTAGTCTAACGTACGCCCTTGAGTCCCATAGGGTAATGACTCGGCCGGTCGTTTTATGAGTTACAATCTCGTTTTCCCATTTCTACTTCCTTATGTATTGTTCAGCTACATTTTGATTGTATCGTGTTGGTTGGTTCGGGTTTGGAGTAGGTTTGGAGGGATATGAGACACTTAATTGGAAAAGTCAACTGGAAGTGGACTTGTGGATAAATGATCTCGGAACAGGCGTTTATGGTTGGGATAGCTTCCTTAGGTGATTTGGGACATAAGAGTGTGGTCGGAATGTATTTTGGAGGTCCGTGGTAGATTTAGGCTTGAATTTGTGAAATTGGAATTTTGGTGTTTTTGGTTGGATTGGAATTTCGGAAATTGGAGTAGGTTCGTTGTGTCATTTGTGACGTGTGTGTAAAATTTTAGGTCATTCGAATAAGGTTTGATAGGTTTTTGGATCGGCTGGGAAATTCGGAAGTTGTGAAATCCTTAGGCTTGAATTCGAGGGTGATTTGATGTTTCGATATTGTTTTGAGTGTTCCGAAGATTGGAATAAGTTTGAATAGTATTATGTGGCTTGTTTTCATGTTTGTTTGAGGTCCCGAGGGCCTCAAAATGGATTTGGATGGTTGGTGGAAGGTTTGCAATTGGAGTGGAGTTGCAGAATTTTTCTACTTCTGTTGTTTCTGCACCTGCAGATTGAGGGCCGCAGGTGCGATGGTCGCAGACACATGATGATGGCCACAAGAGGGGACTTAGTTGTAGGATTGAATGGTTAACCACATCCACGAGCCCGCAGGTGCGGAAGTTGGTTCCTTTAAGAGAAAACTGCAAAAGCGGCAAATTTCCGTAGAAGCAGTAGCGTAGGAGCGCCTATGGGACCGCAAGTGCGGAATACCTGGAGCAGAAACTATAAAAGCTTCCCTTCGCATTTTTCAGCCTTATTTCACTATTAGTGTATGGACTTGCTGATGAAGACCCTTTGGGGCACCACTAGTCGAAAGTGAATCGTGAAGATGATGTGAAGGATTGGCATGAACAAGCCCGACTTCAAAGGTCATAAGAATGGTAAAAGGGAAGATTGGATTAGTTTGGTAGATCGGCCGTTAAGTCCAAAATGCATGTTATGATCATTAAGGCTAGTTATTGGAAAAAAGAACTCTTCTTTCTGTCCATACGACAGGGCATTTCTTGTTGATACTTGTTTCTTTGCATCCTTAGTGTCCTTCACTCTGAGTAAGTCATTGTCAAAACAGGAAAGAAAGTATTTCAAAATCTGCTATCAGCTTTTCAGTGGCATAAAGTAAATTTAGCTAGCACACTCAGTTGTTACTTTCAACATGCCTTGAGGATTCATGCAAAGGCTCCCCCCCTCCCCAAAAGAAGACTCTTGTCAGCCTACTTGGCGCAAGAAAGATAACTTGTGATTCTGTCTGACAGACAAATTGCTCAAAAAGTAGAAAGTCAGTGAAGATATCAGAAAAGGTCACCTGAGCAAAGATCTACAATCGAGACAAGGCTGATTAAGACATAAATACAAATGGTAATGGGTATGAAACAATCATGGTTGATGCCGAGCAAAAGTCTATTGAAATCGATTCAAGCTAATTGAGCAGAAGCCAAGCTGCCCAAGACTCAAGGCCACAAATCGACCACCATTTTCACAACTGACAAATTTTTCTTTGTTGCAGCAGGAACAAAGCAGTGCAAGGAAAGTGGTTCAAAAAAAAAGAGAAAAAGAAAAAAAATAAAAAATAAAAGAGAAGGAAAAGAAAATAAGAGAAGAACCGACAAAGGGAAGTTTCTCAAATCTTTGCCTTTATTTGTCTTGCTATTGTGCATAAAATCATACCATTAATCTTCAGATTTTTTCTCCTAGGATAAAAAATCCCAGTCTGATGGATTTTTCTCCCAATAGAAATCTTAGTCTGATGAATCTTTCTCCTAAGATAACAAAAATGGACCTAGTCTGATGAATTTTCTCCTAGGATCGAAATCATAGTATGATGAATCTTTCTCCTAAGATTAAAGACCTAGTCTAATGAACTTTCTCCTAGGATAAAAATCTTAGTTTGATGAATCTTTCTCCTAAGATAACAAAAATGGACCTAGTCTGATGAATTTTCTCCTAGGATCGCAATCTTAGTCTGATGAGTCTTTCTCCTAAGGTAGAAGACCCTATCTGATGAACTTTCTCCTAGGATGTAAATCTTAGTCTGATGAATCTTTCTCCTAAGAAAGAAGACCTAGTCTGATGAATTTTCTCATATGATAGAAATCTTAGTCTAATGAATCTTTCTTCTAAGATACCAAAAACCAAAAAAATGGACCTAGTATGATGAGTTTTCTCCTAGGATAAATATCTTAGTCTAATGAATCTTTCTCCTAAGATAGAAAACCTAGGTTGACGAATTTTTTCCTATGATAATTTGAAAAAAAAGGAAGTCTAAATTTGAAAAGAAAAAGAAAAAGTAAAAAAAAAAGGGTCAATATTAGTTTTTTTTTAAGTTATCAATATTTAGTTTTCTTGAAATCAGGGCTCCCGCCTGGAAGATAGAATCAGTTTTAACTTTAGTCAAGCTTAGTTTATAACATAACATAACACGGACCTACTCGAGGCCTCAAAACACAAATAACAATATTGAAATGATGAATCACACCTCAATTCAAAATCATTAAACTTTAAAACCTTAACTTCCAAAAGCGATGCCAAAACATATTAAATCATGTCTGATTGACCTCAAATTTTTCACATAAGTCACATTTGACATTACGGACCTAATCCAACTTCTAGAATCAAAATTTGACCATGATATCAAAATCCCAACTTTTTCCATTTCAAGCCAAATTCCACTACGGACCTCCAAATCATGACCCAGATGCGCTCCTAAGTCCAAAATCACCCGACGGAGCTAACACAACCATCAGAAATACAATCAGAGGTCAATTACTAAATAGGCAAACTCGGTCAAACCTTTCAAATTTAAACCTTCTAGATGTGAATCATTGTTCCAAATAAATTTCAAATAAACTGATAACCAAATTTGATGATTCACATATGTCATAATACATCATACGGAGCTACTCATGCGCAAAAATTACCGAGCGAAGTGGTATTGCTCAAAATGACTGGTCGGGGCGTTACATCGTCCCCCACTTAAATGTACGTTCATCCTCAAACGTGCCCAGAGTTGTTACAAAAGCCCTCAAATCGCCATGTAACCTTACCATGCACATACCCGGGGGTGATCCGACGTCACCCTATCCCACATATGTCTGATAACACAATATGACTGAAATTTCTTAATCCAACCTAGCCCATAAGTCTTAGAGCCCAATTTCCAACATCGAAATTTTTTTGTAAGATCAGAATCTTGCATCTACACACCGTATAAGTCTGAATAAGTTTTTTCAATCCATATCCTTAACCCAAGATGTAATCACATGATATATCTCAAAACTCAAATACTCATAGCGATAATTTCTAATTGTAATAGCTGCTCAAAATAACCCATTGCCGGTACTAGAGCTCTCATCAAACAAAGCCTCGTTATAACACCTTCATATACTGCCAATGATGAAATAAACACATAGAATTTCATTACCATTCACTATATCAACAGGTCAAGGAGCTCTCTCTCTCCTTTGACAAGGACTATAGAAAATTCCTAACCCGACTTTCGATATTTTCCTTCCAACCATGTTGTAATTAATTTCGATAGCATTCATTCTTGGTCCAATGACCTCATCTCATCCAACACGACCACTCTAGTGACATGACACAACAATACAATCTAAAGCCACAACCCGTACAATCTGTGCACCAATAAGCAACAATCCAAATGTACTCAAATCATAGAAAATGACTCAAATGAGAGAGATGTCCCGCAAGCTTAACAATTACCACCATAACTCAATGCTAAGAACCCATCACACACCGCAGAACCAAAACACATGAATCTATCACAATGGATCATACCCCAAAAAAACTCCGCTAATGCGTGACCCCATCAAACCATTGGTCTATGGCATATTCCTCAAGCCACATTGCTCAAAATCAACAACAATGCGCGATTCGACAACAAGTTCCCAAAGTGAATTACCATAACCACAGAGAAGCAAATGACACAATGCCACACAAGCCCAAAAGAACATAACATATACGCAATCAATCACGCAACACCCAAATACCCATCTTGCTCAGATTCCGCTATAAGACCCAATAGAACCGCACCCAATGTGCATATAAATCACAACTCCTCATAGCATAGAAGAGTAACTCATATATCATTTCAGAACACGCATAAGCTCACCAACAACCGAATGGAACATCCCTCAACAATAGTAGTATGGAGCCAACCAATGGATCCTAAATCAACTCTAGTCACCCACAAATAGATAAATAACCCTTTGAAAGTCCATAATGACTGAATCACAACACATATTATCCTCTGGCTAACCTTGGCTACTTTTTCACAGTCCAAAATTACAAAAAAAATCTATATATGAGAACTACTAGTCTCCAAATCCATATAACATACGAATCACCATATCTAATCTCAATTCCACTACCTAAATATCTAAAACTTCTCCAATACACGATCATCCCATGAGGAATACTTCTATAACTATTTTGTGTCACAAGAAAAATTTGAACATCAGTAGTCGATCAACCTCCTCCAGGAGGATGCCGTAATACCAATGAAATATTCATAAATCAAAATACATTGTCCTTTTTGAAATATATATACTCTCATCAAGCCATACTAGATAGTAATATCATTTACTTAGTCATCAGAAACTATCCATGATGCCTAAGGACTCATGACCTTCCCTTCAAAACTGAACCGTGACCTTGCTCATGCAAATCTCCATCCCGCACAACACACCACATATACCATGCCATCATATGAAAAATATGAGAACTTCATAATCCCCTCCGAGTTACAAGCAGCTACATACTCAATTAGCTAAGGACCTTCCATTTGATTTCATCCAAGAGAAAATCACTATACATCACATGATCCTCATGCCAGTAGGAAATATGTATCTCAAACCGTAGTAGAATCCACCAAGAACTTTTCGAAACCCATTTTCACCTAACCGAACCATCAGAACTGAATCTCTCTAATTCAACCAAACCATGTAGGTCACCAAAAACCCAAGAGCATCACCGCGTGACACCTTTAGAGATTAGCCACATCATAAGCACCTAAAGAACTGACCATATCCATTAATGTGCAGGTCCAACCTACTACCAACTTGTCCTAACTCTCTGAGTTCCTTCAGAATTACCTTCAAATTGATACTTCTCCTTGCCATAATACCATAATCCCCAACCAAGACTCGCCACACGAGGACCAAGCATAAAACCGCATCGCCCTAAGGCTCATAAGTCGTTGAATGCTCTCTTAAGCACCATAAATATACCACAACCGAGATACCCACTCTAAAGAGTCCATGTGTGTATTTAAAGCTGCTCACTTTGCCTTCATTGGAGTCTCGAAACCCTTCAATGAAAATCTCAAATTCTATCCTTACACAAATCCGCAAAATCCTCAATTACCACATATAAACCTTGATTTCATTAGAACCATTCTCGAGGGTCATTCACTCTACTCGAATCTCAATAGAACCGCCCAAATAGACTGAAAAACTTGTGCTTCATTCGTACCCTAACACCCTAAGAAGTAATCCACTATTCTAAGCAACCGAGTGAATCCTTACTCCATCCACATTACATCCTTAACAAATAACTACACAATCATCCAATATTTCTCATATGCCCATAAAGTATAACACAATCCTTATCTAATATTTCCTTACTCGAGTCATCCCCGATCTCAAACTCTGTAAGTCATAATTGATTCACCAGTATACCTCAAATTGAACTCAATACAACACATAATCGTGCAATGAAGCCGTCGATAATAGATTCCACCACTTGGCGCAAAGCCAAGAAATAAAGCATCTGATAACTTACAATAGCCACCCCCATACTGGCATAATACCGCAATAAGATTTAATGAAATCCTTCCTAAGCTCATGTAACACAAACCATATAATACCTCAAATTATTTGCAAATCTCGCATTCATCCTCATAACAGTCAAGGCAACTTTCGCAAGCGATCCAAACTCAAATTCCACTATATATAATTCACTGGTAAAAGAGAACTCTCAACAAACAACATAGGGATCACACAAACCTCGGGACACCCCGCAAGAGATAACCCACTTACTTTGCCTCAAGATGATATCTCTACCCTTCCATAGTTAAATAACTGAAAGCTCCTTTAATATTCTCATTACTCGACACTATACGTCACATCAAAGTAGAAAATCAAGCTCTGAATTTTCACGCCAAAATCGTGATGCTGTTTATGCTAAGTATATCGCATGTTGAGTGGACGCGTGCTTTAGATCACACTCCCAGTAGAGTTATTTCTTTCCTTAAGGCTCAACGTATGGTTGAGAAGGGGTGTGATATGTATCTAGCTTATCTGAGAGATGTTAGTATGGATACCTCTTTCGTTGATTCAGTCCCAGTAGTACGGGAGTTCTCTTATGTGTTTCCAACCAATCTTCCAGGCATGCCGCCTGATAGAGATATTAATTTTGGCATTGATTTGTTGACGTGCACTCAGCCCATTTCTATTCTTTCATACCGTATGGCTCTTTCTGAGTTGAAAGAGTTGAAAGTGCAGTTGCAGGAATTACTTGATAAGTGTTTCATTCGGCCCAATGTATCTCTTTGGGGTGTTCATCTCTCATTTGTGAAGAATAAGGATGGTTCCATGCGTATATGTATTGATTATCGCCATTTGAACAAGGTGACAGTGAAGAACCGTTATCATTTGCCTCGTATTAATGACTTGTTTGACCGAATTCAGGGTACTTGTGTATCTTCTAAGATTGACCTGCGTTTGGGCTATCATCAATTGAAGATTCGGGAGCCAGATATCTCAAAGACTTCCTTTAAGACTCGATATGGTCAATACGAGTTCCTTGTTATGTCTTTTGGACTGACTAATACACCAGCACCCTTAATGCATCTGATGCACAGTGTTTTTCGGCCCAATCTTTACTCGTTCATATTTTTTTATTGATGACATTCTAGTATATTCCCAGAGTTAGGAAGATCATGAGAAGCACCTATGGGCAGTGCTCCAGACTTTGAAAGAAAATAACTATATGCTAAGTTCTCAAAATATGAGTTTGGTTGGATTCCGTGGCATTCTTGGGTCACGTGGTCTCGAGAGAGGATATTCAGGTGGATCCGAAGAAAGTGGCGGCAGTGCAGAGTTGCCCCAGATGATCCTCAGCTACAAAGATCCTAGTTTTCTTGGCTTGGCGGGTTATTACCGTCGAGTTGTTCAGGGGTTTTCATCTATTGCAGTACCTATGACCAGACTGACCCAGAAGGGTGCTCCATTCCAGTAGATGGAAGAGTGTGAGGAGAGCTTTCAGAATCTCTAGACAGCTTTGACTACAACCCTATTTTTGTTATTGCCTACCGGTTCGGGTCTTATATTGTCTATTGCGATTCCTCGAGAGTTGGTCTTGGAGTGATAATGATGCAGGACGGTAGGGTGATTTCCTATACGTCCAGACAGTTGAAGATATATGAGAATAATTATCTTGTCCATAATCTTGAGTTAGCTTCTATTGTTCACGCCTTGAAGATCTGACGTCATTATTTGTACAGTGTGCCTTGTGAGATTTATACTGATCACTGGAGTTTGCAGCATCTATTCAAGCAGAAGGACCTTAACTTGTGCCAGAAGAGGTGGTTAGAGTTGTTGAATGACTATGATATCACTATTTTGTATCACATGTGTAAGGCCTATATGGTGGCCGACGCTTTGAGCCGTCAGGCTGAGAGTTTGGGGAGTTTGGCTTATTTACCAGTAGTAGAGAAGCCCATGGCGATGGATGTTCAGACCTTAGCCAGTCAGTTTGTAGGGTTGGACTTTTCAGAGCCTAGTTGAGTTCTAGCTTGCGTGGTCTCTCGATCTTCCTTGTTTGATCGTATCCGGGAGCGTCAGTTTGATGACCCTCATTTGCTGGTCCTCAAGGACAAAGTGTTGTGTGGCAATGCTCAAGATGTGACCATTGGTGATGATGGCGTATTGAGGATGAATGGTCAAATTTGTGTACCTAATGTTGATGGGCTTCGAGATTTGATTCTATAGGAGGCCCACAGTTCTCGTATTCCATTTATTCGGGTGCCTTGAAGATGTATCGGGATTTAAGATAGCACTACTGGTGGAGGCGGATGAAGAAAGATATAGTTGGGTTTGTAGCTCGGTGCCTTAATTGTTAGCAAGTGAAGTGTGAGTACCAGAGGCCAGGTGGATTACTTTAGTAGATAGAGATTCCAGAGTGGAAGTGGGAGTGGATCACCATAGACTTTGTATCTGGGCTCCCGCGGACTTTGAGGAAGTTCGATGCCATTTGGATTATTGTGGATAGGCTGACCAAGTCCTCACATTTCATTCATGTGTGTACTACCTATTCTTCGGAGTGGTTGGTGAAGATTTATATCCGGGAGATTGTTCGTCTACATGGTATTCCAGTTTTCATCATTTCAGACAGAGGTACTCAGTTCACATGGCGATTCTGGAGAGCCATACAACATGATTTAGGTACTCGGGTGGAGTTGAGCATGGTATTTCACCCTCAGATGAACGTATAGTCCGAGCGCACTATTCAGATTATTAAGGATATGCTCCGTGCGTGTGTGGTTGAGTTTAGAGGGTCTTAGGATCAGTTCTTTCCATTAGCGGAGTTTGCCTATAACAACAGCTATCAATGTCTTAATGAGTCTTGTGTATACAAAAAAATGGGATGGGGACAAAGTGAAGTTTTTAATCTTCTATTTAGATGACATATGCTCATAGGAAATAATGTAGGTATGTTGGATTTAGTTAAAAAAAGTTATCCATGCACTTCGATATGAAAGATTAGGGGGAAGCGGCTCATATCCTGATCAAGCTCTAGCAAGATTGTAAGAAAAAGGATATTAGGCTTATCCACTCTCCAGAATAAGCATGCATGATTCTAAGAAAAGATTTCTCCCTTTCAGGCATGGAATTATCTATCTAAAGATCAGTCTCCTAAAACTGATGAAGAGATGGAAAAGATGAAGGTGGTCCCATATGCATCTACTGTGGGGAGTCTGATGAATGCTATGTTATGTACTAGAACTGATATCTGCTTTGTCGTTGGCGTTGTTAGTAGATTTCAGTCTAATCCTTGCAGAGAGCATTGGACATCGATTAAGCATATAATCAAGTACCTGAAAATGACTAGGGATTACATACTAGTCTACTATTTGGATGAACTTGTGCCTATTGGGTATAGTGATTCGGATTTCCAATCAGATAGAGATTCTAGAAAGTCTACCTCAGGAAATGTGTTTACTCTGGGAGGTGGAGCCATAAGTTGGAGGAGTATCAAGCAAACTTGTATTGTTGATTTCACCATGGAAGCCGAATATGTAGCTGCCTCTGAGGCAGCCAAAGAGGTTGTTTGGATTGGGAACTTCCTAAGAGAGTTGAATGTGATTCCCTCGATTCAAGAACCAATAACACTTTATTATGATAATAGTGGCGCGGTTGCAAATTCAAAGGAGCCACGAAGCCATAAAAGAGCAAAGTACATTGAGCGTAAATATCATTTAATTCGTGAGATAGTGCAAAGAGGGGATGTAGTAGTCACCAAGATTGTGTCGGAGAACAACTTGGCGGACCCGTTTACTAAGTGGTTGTCACAGAAGACTTTTGATATACACGTAGATGGGATGGGTGTCAGAATTGTACGCATGGTTATGAGTCTAAGTGGGAGATTGTTAGGATATACTATAAACCATGCGTATTGTTATAGTATTCTTTATGGAATAATTGTTTGTTTATTTATTCAATTCAATAAAATTTTATTTTAAATAGATCATGTAATTGTTTATGTGTCTGTTGCTTATATAGTAGATGGTTTAGTGTACAGAGTTTAGCTTATAAACTAAATATTAAATCATCGGTTCTTATAAGTCATAAAGTTTATGTTCACAATCTAATGATGAAATTAGACAAACCATCGGAATGGTTGTAACACAAGATTAAATATAATTTATCTTGATTATGGTAATGGTTTAATTCCAACTTCTTGTGCTAGTACATTTTATATGTATTGAACGGGTCAAGTAGGATAGGTAATTTATACTGACTTACTAAAATAATTTCTCTAGTCCATTCAATACTTATACTCTTAATCTTGATATAATTATTATTAGTTGTGTATATCATTTTTGTTTTGATTTAAGCGAGATTCTTTCGTTGGTCAATAAGCCTGATAAATTGGACAATAATGATATACATTGGCGAAGTAATAATTAGTTGATAGAATCAATGTCAGCTTTTGAAATTGATGATACTCCTTTACGAAAGCTTATAAGTTTTCATGTGTAAACTCGGCCGGTGAATTTTGTATCTGACACATGAAATAAGTTAAGTGAAAGTCTAAAGGAAGTAACCAATAAATTAAATTGTCAGTAATTTAATTTGATTGGTTAGTATCTGAATCTTAACATGGGGAGATAAATAAGATTTTATTGAAGAATTTCGAAATATAACTAAGGAGTGCAATTACAAATTTTTAGTGAAATAATTCGTAATTGATTATTGAGAAATTAATTTCAAATTTCGAAATTAATTCATAATAGGAAGCCTTGTTAATTAAATTCGGTAGTCCCTACTATGCCTAAATAATCGTAAAAAATTTAAAAAAAAAACTTTCCTTAGTGGAAGAAGAAAACCTAACAGGTTATGGAAAAGAATGTTAACCTAAAAACGTAGCTATATATAGATGGTATAGGGCTGGCCGTTTTTTACACTGAAAACCCACACGTTTTTCTTCCTTGAATTTCGCCCAACCGAAGTTCTCTCTTTTAGGATATTATTTGGATAACACGGTAGAAGACTGTGGAAGTTTGCTGAGGTCATGCAACTCTGATGCTGCAGACGGATATTGATTTGCTTTGTTCACACTTCAATAGGTAACTCGAATAATTTTCTTATGAGCTAATTGTTTAATTCACACGTGAATATGATACTGTGATTGCTTTCGCTGTGATATATAATCCCAACATGTCAAATTTTTTCGGTATGGATAAAAGAAGTCGTAAAGGAAACTTGGAACAACGTCATGAGTGCAAATATTAAAATTAGTCTTTAATCTTGTGTTAAAATAAATTATCTACATCATCACACATTTAGAGATAATATCATTTTTAAATTCAAACAAATATGAAACGTTTTATGCCCCAGACTAAAATAAAATCACGCACGGCAAATCAAATGATTTGCAAATGCTTGTATGACGTAAGAGAATTATGTGTGTCCCAATATCACATGCAAAGCGTTTTTGCATGAAAATTCACCCAACAACAATTGTTCCATATCACGTGCCTATTCAATGACTGTATTTATGTTTTTTGCTACTTCTTCCCCGGGACCCAACTTGTTTATCTTTAATCAGAAATAGTATTAGATTGTCCACACCAAAAAGAAAGTTGCAGGCTCTATTCTCCACCAAAATCTATTTTTGTCAATTTCCTCCCTGAAAACTGAAAATATTGTGATTATTAAGAAATGTTTTCCCCCTGTTTTTCAGGGAAGCAAAACTATGCAACTCTCTAAAGTTTCATATTTACAGAGAAACAGTAAGTCTACAAAAAATTAAAGTCTTATGATATCGGTCAGAAAATAGATGTGAATTGAAGTCGGACTGCCCCCTTCCTCCAATGTACTAGATTTTGCAATTTTTAAAAAGAAAAGGTAAGTACTGTCACTGATCACTTAAATATGTTTTAGCTAATTAATCAGAAAAATAAACGTTTTTTAAAAAAAAAATAGATTCAAGAGCGTTGGGCCAAGTTCTGCAACTCGAATCCAGATAGTGCTGCTTTCGCTTGAATACATTCACATCTAAAATTGAAAAAAACAAAAAGAAAACTCCGAATACTCCGATTAATAAAAATAAAAAATCGGAATAATTTATTTCAATTTCTGTAAAACAAGCTAAACAGAGAGACATAATCAATCTGTCCTTAACTTTGTATATGATTTTCATTTGCGCTTTTTAAATTTCCTATTTGTTTGCTTACTTTCTTCCTTTAGTTCAAATAACCATAAAAACCAAGCTTTTTGGTAAACCAAAATACCGAGCTTTATATAGTAGTATAACGTGAACCTATTACTATTTTGGTGAGTCATACAAAAAAAAATTAATTATGTCATTACAATTTTTTTAATTGTATTAAGTTGTTAACTATTGCGACTTACTTTTTACATAGATACTAGAAATATAAATTTAAAAATTATGAAAATTTTATGGCCAACTTCACACCAAAAATTAATTAGTTTGACTCTAAGAAGGTTTGCAGAAACTAAAACACAAAGGGTAGTTAACTTATCATGGAATTCCTAATAGCTAAAATTTCTGCTTAATGACAATATCAAGGTAAAACCAATCGAGTTTACTCGGAAAACAAAACTCGATAAGAGTGGAGGTGCCTTTACTAGTATTAGTAGCATTAATCGTAGTCAACGGCTTTATAGCTCATTAATTTTTTTTAAGTTTTATGTCAAACCTCCTAAAAGATCTCGTACAGATATTGCAGAGCATTTTCTTCCATTCAAATGGTAAAAGCTTCTACTGAACTATTTCATCCCCAGTATAGAGCAGGGGGGTGTGCACAGATAGCCGCTAAGGGCTCATGTCTTTATTTTAAAGCCAGCATTTTAAATATTTTTAGTTTTTAACCACTGGTTTAATAAACTTTAACTGGCCGGACAAAAATACCCTTAGACTCATGTCCTTAACTTCAGGGCTTCAGGACTACATGTCCTTAACTTTTGAACTTGAAACTTTTAGTTTAGGACTTCAGCACTACATGTTATTAACTTTTGAACTTGGAACTCTAAGTTCAGGACTTCAAGGTTACATTTCCTTAACTTTTGAACTTGGAACTCAAGCTTCAAGACCAAACGTCCTTAACTTTTGAAATTGTAACTGTAAGTTAAGTACTGCTTGTCCTTAACTTTTGAACTTGAAACAATAACTTAAAGATTGTTTGTCCTTAAGTTTTGAACTTGAAACTATAAGTTAAAGACTGCATGTGTTTAACTTTTGAACCCGAAACTCAAAGTCAAGGATAGAAAGTCCTTAAGTTTTGAACTTAAAATTATAAGTTAAGGACTGCTTGTCTTATCTTTTGAACCTGCATGTCAAATTTAAAGACTGTCTGTCATTAACTTTTAAACCTTTCATGTCATTAACTTTTAAACTAGTTAATTTCCTTCTTTTTTATATTTATTTTTATGATGCCTAACCAAAAGGCATTTATCATATTGAATAATATTCTCTGAGGCTTGAAACCCAGTGACCACATTCCAATGGGCTGTTCGAATATAAATTATTAGAGAATTTATGAAACTTGTATTATAAAGAATTGACTCAACACTTATTAATTTAACTAGTTCAGCACGATTTTTTTCTTCTGAATATTCAGTGGGATTGTAGAAAATTTGAATATAGTTTTCTAGTGAATGTCTGAAGCTCCTACTATAAAGTGACTCAACCATAATACTTGGTGGGTTGGCGGCCTATCTCGGGAATCGTGTATTAATATATTCCACCAGTGAAAGAATACGTGCTGGTAATAAATTTGTATAAAAAATTATTTGATGGTGAGGAAGACAAACATTCATTTTGGATTATGGAAAAGACACGCAAAGAGAGAAGCGAAAAAGGGTAAAAATATCTTTTCATATTAACTTTAATAGGGTAGTAGCTATTTTTGCTCAACATTAGAATTGTTAGATAAAAAATAAATATCACCTTAAATAGTAGCTATCCCATGCCATTTCTGCTATAGAGCATCGGCAGCTTCCAAGACAAAGTAGGTTGAGGCCCATAACTTCGGCCTCACAGTCCTCCAAGTACCACATAGTTTGCTCGAGGTGTTTGCAACAAAAGTAAAAGTAATTGGTACGATTTAATGTAAAATCAGCAAGGACCATTATCGTTGTTGAACTTTTGTGCGTGTGCCTTTTATTTTTGTTTTCTTTCTTTTCTTTTCTGGATATGAACTCATAATGACAAATAATTATTTATTTACTTATTTATTTCGGGTTAACACACCATTGTCTATTGTCTCGGTTTTCAAACGTAGAAGCTAGCTTTGACAATACTCTATAACTAGTATTTTATGACATTTAGCTCCACCCAGATTTCTCCCCATAAAGCTGACATAACAGCAAAGTCGAACAATGAGTGGCAAATAATATTACACAGATTCAGATTCTTACATGCCAACTCCATGATTTGCAAGAATTATAGCTCTGTTTGAGCTCGTTTATAGGTAAGGTTCTCTTTTCTTTTCCTTTGAGAACCGTGGAACTGTAGAAGCAGTGAGTTGGAGACGACAAATATTGAGCTCAAAGCCATTAATCCTCCTGTCAGAAAAAAAGAAGTAATAGTGGTTAATCATCTTTCACAAAATGTATATATATTGGCTATAATCTCCAGAGAATTTGTCACCAAGACACAAAATAAGTGAGGCAACAGGGCATCTTGAATCCTTTGGACCAAGAGGGCTGAACAAGCAATATAGACGTTATTTACCTGAAAGAGATGGTGTCATTGCAAAATCAAAATTTGGAAGTAGCACTCCAGCTGCAATGGGTATTGCGACAACATTATATGCAACCGCCCACGACAAATTTTGATGAACTTTTGCCATAGTTGCCCGTGCAAGATCAAGAGCTTCCACCACCTGCCAAAAAGTAAGCAAGCATTAATTAGCCAATTATAAAATATCCAGATTGAATTTGCATTTCTGTTAGCAGGAAGGCACATTGTTATGTTTCATCACATAGTACATCCTACCCTCCCCTGACCCCACCTCCCCTGATCCCACTTGTGGGATTATACTGGGTGATTGTTGTTGTTGTAGAAAATGCTGATATGCACATAGTGGGAGATACAGTCTGCTTTCACCCCCCTGAACCTAACCATAGCTTCTTGACCACAATTCTCAGATTTATAGTGTGAAATAAGCGTTCTGTATGTTATTCTTTGTGCTATGATATTCAGCACTTCTACAAACAAAAAGTTTTTAACCCATCTACTTTTTCCTTGATAAGGGAAATTCTGAATCCATATTGTCACAACTATTCAGTGAAAAGAAAACCAGAAACATGATATAAGAGGACAGTGATTAAATAGTTGTATCTTCTTATACGATAAATTACACCTTATAAAATAAAAACTGACTTGGTAACAGTAACACAATTTATGTGGTCAACACTAATATGTGAAGACATGATTAAACGTTTTTCTTTTTAAAAAAAAAATCACTGTGATGACATGGAACAAGCATTTTTTGTATGAATGTGATGACATGGAACATGTACCTGTGAAAGTCTATTTCCGAGGAGTATGATAGATGCTGCATTCGAAGCAGCAGTTTCCTGTCCTTCAACTTGCAAAGCAATCCCCACATCAGCAAGAGCAAGAGAAGGTGCATCATTAATGCCATCACCAACCTTCAGTATGGAAGAATTTCCAGTTAGATAGCTGTGCATAGTATCTGAGATTTAGCAAATCATATGCTCATACAGTAAAAAAGAACTAATACTCGTTGAGAGATGAATAGAGAAATGAAGAGCCCCAAAGAAAGAAAAGAACTATGACAAGACTTGCTAGAGGGGCAAATAGGACAGTCCAATTACTGGATGATGTGTGCCATGAAGTAGTTTCCTTAAAAGAGTCGTGTAATTATTGAAGTCAAATTTTGTGCATTATAAGCAGAGTTTTTTTTGGGAGAAAGGTAGCAGCCTATTGCACATGCTATCATGGACAAAATAACTTATATTTGTTTGAGGGACAAGTAGAAATATCAGGTTTCACCAGAGAAATGCATTTACCATGGCAACACGGTGGCCTGAAGCTTGAAGAACTGAGATGGCAGCAGATTTCTGCTGGGGTGTCAAAGATGCATTGACAAATTTGTCTTTTATGCCAACCGTCTTTGCTACAGTTGCAACTGCCTCTTCCCTGTCTCCCGATAACAGTATTGTTTCAATTCCCTTTCCCTGAAGCCTTCAATTGGTAAGAATTTGAAAAAATGAGAAGGATATGAGAAAATTAAAGAAGAATAAAGTTACGATGTTTTACTAGAGGAAGTTAGAAGAAAAGAACAAGGGATGCGCAATCGGGAGGTGGTGGAGCAGATTTGGTATGACGCTTTACATACTGAATCCATTGAAAATGCAATCTCATGGAAACATCTATAAAATCTTTATGATCTGAGTTTTAATATAAAAAATGTACCTAGAAGTCAAGAGTATGTAGAACTGCGAGAGGCAAGTCAATCTAAAGGTACATATAACTTCTTCATAAGGCTGAAAAGTGAAAACTGGATGATAAACTCAAATTCCCACTTTAAAAGAATAGAATTAAGACGAAGCTAATGACCTACCACACATTAAAGAAGCAATAGTAACACATGTAGCAAGGAGAAAATAGTGTGGGGTCATGGGGGACTAATGATGATTGTAGTTTCTAAGACGCATCTAAAATTAACATTTGAAATCATCTTCGACGGAGAGTACCTTCTTATGGTAGACTCGGCATCCTCACGTAATTTATCAGAGATCGCAATAGCCCCAATCACACCCTCTACCTCCCGACCAACGTATACAACTGTGGTTGAATGGTTAGATGATTGCCTGTCCTCTAATGATTTATGCATCACAGATTGCTCAAGACTCCTCAAATCAGAAAGGTCTGCTTTTTGCTGGAAACGTTCTTGAACCCATTTCAGCTTTCCAATTGCAACCAAGAGCCCATTTACTTCTGCCATGGTTCCAGAGCCAGGTTCAGCTAATTGTCCACGTGTGACAGGGATACTCAAATCCAACGATTCTGCTTTGCTTATAATAGCATGAGCAATGGGGTGAGATGCTGTTTTCTCCACTGCAGCAGCTATTTGAAGAATCTCTAATTCCTCATGACCCAAGGACGCTACAGCAGATACAGCAGGTTTTCCTTCAGTCAGAGTTCCTGTCTGAGAATTACAGGCAGAGATCATGTTTTATTACAAATAAATTACTACAGTTCTTTTGATTTTAGCTGTGGAAGTAAAAATTGCAACAAATTACTCAATAGAATAACTATTGAACACCTTGTCCAGCATGACATGATCCACGCTTGCCAAGCGCTCCAGTACATCTCCTCCCCTAATAAGAAGCCCTTGTCTTGCTCCTGTTGGTTTCAACAGAAAAATACAAGTTCAGTAATTTGACAATCTATTAGGTTACATCATGACAAAAAAAAATGCCCATTAAACTAGGGGAAAACAAAAAAGGCAAGTATATAATCCAGGAAGTGGTTTTCTGAATGTTGGTTGTGCCAGTCTTTCCAAACCCAAAGCAGACTACTGTTTGACGAATCGTACATGTAAGCTGAATGTCTGCATGAATAGGTTTTGAACAAAAGGATAATGTCCTCACTGAAGGAGACTCCTCAACTATGGCCAACTTTACTCATGCCAAGGACCTTAAACATAAGCCCCACGATATTTCTGTTTTTAATGTATTTCCCCAAGCCTCTTGCCCATCAGTCAACAATGGCCCTTTTTCACTTTGCTCTCTCGGTAATTTGAACTTCCAATGTCTTGATTGGAAGTGGAGTGCTCTTGCCAAATGAGCGACCGAACTTGTCATTACATTAAAAACTAAATCTGATGAGTCTTGCCACTATTTTTTATCTTCTTCTTCATCTTGTATTATTTTATCTTTTGCTCCTTCCTCCTTTTTAGTGACTAAGCAGTAAAAGGTGTAAACGTTATGCAAGAAGCCATAACCATACTAGATAAACCTAATGCCCCAAATGAGAAATGTCACGGAGGTCTCATAAAAACTTTGGCCGTGGAGGCTCTGCAAATATATCCATGTTATCCAAGCAAACTCTCTAACCTCTATACAACCACCCAATGCTCGTAATGCATTTGTGTACCACATGGAGAGTCTCTTGGCATCTTAAATTTGAAGTGTTGAAGTCCAAACCGATCTTGGAAGGTGAAGGTTTAGCATTCTCTTCTCGTTCAGTTTCATTTTTTCAAGAAATGAACTTTGAATCTAATTGAATCCTTAAAGCTAGCTCATGAGGGTAGGATTGACCAACAACATATAGGGAGACCACAACCCATTCCTTCAACTAATTTTAGGACTTGATACTCCACACGCCCAGATGCCAGGACTAGACAACTGAAGCATATAAAACATAACACCGGGGTCCAACATTGAAAAACACGACACAATAGAGGCCGATGGGCCTGGCTCTGATACCATATGATACCACGTGAAGAAATAGACCTTGGACTTATCTCAACCGCAAAAGCAAGCTCATGAAGGGAGGATTGCCCAAGACTATATAAGGAGACCACAACCCATTCCCATCAACCAATATGGGATTTGACACTTCTGAAGGGGATTTTATCACGTGATAACAATAGTGTATCATGAAATGTAACAGCCATTGCATGTTGTAGGATTGCTCACATGCAACAGCATTAAAATTTCTAATCGCAAATATCAATCGCTCCTCTTCATCTCTGAAAATAACATGGAATTGATTTTGAGGCTTAATTGATGATATTTCAGGGAAAAGGTAAGGCACAAAGCACTAGTGCGTGTTAGGTGAGGCTGGGAATGCACCACCGCGGCTGTTTGCGTTTATAGATAGCCTTGGGTGCACCTTTCAGGGCACTGAACCTATTGCGGAAGCCAAATGTATACGGTGTGAATAAGTCACAACTACTATACCAAAATTATGGCAGTCACCAAATAATAAATAAGACAATAAAGCAACAAGAAAAGGAACACCAGAATTTACGAGGTTCGGCTAATTTTGCCTACTCCTCGGACACAACCAATATTTTATTCCACTCCAAAATACAAGTGAAATAATACTAAAGAGAGAAGATACAAATGCATTAAGAAGATAAGAAGGCAAATAAGAGGTGTGTTTAAATCCTAAACATTAGGCCTTCTTTTATAGGGGGGAAATCCCCCCCAACTTAAGCCTCTACCGATGTGAGATGGTTTTGTCAATTTCAACAAATCTCCACCTTGACAAAATTACACATCTTCAATTCTCTCTCAATAACAAATTTTGGTTGTGTCTCTATCTTCAATCTTCAATGTTCAACAATGTTGATCAAATCCAAACAATGTTGAAACTTGATCGCAGTCACCTCCTTTGTCAGCATATCGGCAGGATTCTCTGTAGTATGAATTTTCTTCACCGTAACTCCACCTTCTTCTATGATTTCTCGTACGAAGTGATACCGAACATCAATGTGCTTTGTCTTTGCATGATAAACTTGGTTCTTCGCTAGTTAAATAGCACTTTGACTATCACAAAAAATTGTGATACATTTTTGTTCAACACCAAGCTCCTTTAGCAATCCTTGAAGCCAAATTGCCTCCTTCACAGCTTCTGTAATAGCCATGTACTCTGCCTCCGTTGTAGACAAAGCAACTGTTGACTGCAAAGTAGACTTCCAACTAACTGGTGCCTTTGCAAAAGTAAACACATAACCAGTAGTTGATCTTCGTTTGTCCAAATCGCCCGCAAAATCTGAGTCACAATATCCAACTATAGACTGATTGCCTTCCTGCTCAAAAACTAACCCGACATCTACAGTATTATGAATATACCGTAGAATCCACTTCACACCTTGCCAATGCTCATTTCCCGTATTATGCATATATCTTCTAATAACTGCAACAGCTTGTGAAATGTCAGATCTCGTACAAACCATTGCATACATCAAGCTACCAACAGCATTTGCGTATGGTACCTTTGACATATACTCTCGTTCAGCTTCATCCAATGGCGACATAGTAGTACTTAGCTTAAAATGGGGAGCAAGTGGAGTACTAACTGGCTTAGTCTTGTCATCTATGCCAAAACGTTGTAGTACTCTCTTCAAATATTCTTTCTGAGATAAACAGAGTTTCTTTGAACGTCTATCTCTTATTATCTCCATGCCAAGAATTTTCTTCGCCTCACCCAGATCCTTCATCTCGAACTCCTTCTTCAGTTGAATCTTCAACTTATCAATTTCTTCCGAATTCTTGGAAGCTATCAACATATCAACATATAGGAGAAGATATATAAAGAAACCATCTTTAAGCCTGCGCAAATACACATAATGATCGTATTTGCTTCTCTTGTACCCTTGTTGCAACATAAACTTGTCAAATTGCTTGTACCATTGTCTAGAAGATTGTTTCAATCCGTACAATGATTTTTCAAGTTTGCACACCATGTTTTCCTTTCCAACAAACTTTGAATCCTTCTGGCTGAGTCATGTTGATTTTCTCCTCCAAGTTTCCATGTAAAAACGCAGTTTTTACATCCATCTGAACTGGTTCCAAATCCAACTGTGTTACCAAAGCCAACATAATTCTAATGGAGGAATGCTTTACAACTGGAGAAAACACTTCATTGTAATCAATTCCCTCCTTTTGAGCATATCCTTTGGCCACCAACCTTGCTTTGTAGCGAACATCTACTTGGTTAGGAAATCCTTCCTTCTTTGCAAATACCCATTTGCACCCAATTGCTTTCTTTCCCTTCGGGAGATTGGCCAATCTCCATGTATGATTCTGATAAAGGGACTGTAATTCATCATTCATGGCAATCCTCCACTTATCTTCTTCTAAACTTTGGACCGCGTCTTTATAAGTGGTGGGAACATCATCAGCTGCAATTGCAGTTGCACAAGCAACTGTCTCTATGAGACGAACAGGTTTCGTTACTTTCCTTTTTCGCCTGCTGGTTGCTATTGATTCAAGTTGTTGTTGAGGTTCCTGAGTTGAAATCTCCTCTACTGGCTCTCCTTACAATCTTCATTTGTTTCCTCCTCTACTTCTTGTATAGGAAAAATAAATTTTCCCTCAAACTCCACCTGCTTAGAAGCACCATTATCTTGTTTGGTATCTTCATTTGTTACCTTGTTTACTGTTAGATGTCCTAATCCCATGTATAGTAGGTTTATAATATGTCCTAGTTTGATACGTAGTAGGAGTAAAATATGTATTATAAATAGCGCTCATTGTATCATTGTTAATATATCAATAATATATTCTTCTTCCGTGCTTTCTCACATGGTATCAGAGCCACCATGAGAAATTAATCGTTGTACCTCATTCCAACGATATCCGGAAAGAAATAACTCAGTCACCGTGCAATTTTCCGGTGACCTAAGTGACTAATTGCGTAAAAGTCACTAATTATCGGTGTTGTGCAAAATCCAACACCACCAAAAGCTTACCCACATAATTCCGACCAACCCGCAGAAATTTCACCGGAAAAATCCACCCCACACGCCCCCACACGCCTGCCGGAGCACTGCCGCCGGCGGCGCGTCAGCCTCACGCGCCGGCGCGTGAGTGCCATTCTTGACCAGATTTCAAAATTTTTTCTTCAGGCAGCCTGTTCGCGTGGCCTTTCCGAGCCCACCCATCTAGTTCAAATCAAATTCTGACCACTTTGAATATTTTCCGGTATCTACAGTATTTTTCCGGCAAAAAGGCTATTTCCAGTCAGATTTCGGAAAAGCTCCTTTGGAACAGTGTTGTCGCCTGAGAATTCCGAGCCTACCCATCCTGTTTTCGTTCGATTCCGACCACTTTGAAATTTTTCCGGTAGCTACAGTACTTTTTCAGCAAAAACAGTATTTTCAGCATCTGTTTCAGAGAACTTTCGGTTGATTCTTTTTTGTTATCCGGTGATAATCCTACTATGTCTTTGGGAATCGATGCTTTAGGGTCTAGAAACCCGGGTTCTGGCAGTTCTGGTGTTATGATTACCTCAGAACCTTTAATGGGAGGTTCAAATTACTTAGATTGGGCTTCATCTGTCGAGTTGTGGTGTAAAGGTCAAGGAGTTCAAGATCACTTAACAAAAAAGGCCGGCGAAGGTGATGAAAAGGCCAAAACACAGTGGGAGAAGGTCGATGCTCAGTTATGTAGTATCCTGTGGCGATCTATTGATTCCAAGTTGATGCCCTTGTTCCGTCCATTCCAGACTTGTCTCGTAATCTCTACACTAATGACATATCTCGTTTCTATGATGTAATATCGCGAATGACAAACTTGAAGAAACAAGAATTAGATATGTCTACTTACTTGGGACAAGTTCGGGCAGTCATGGAAGAATTTGAGACGTTGATGCCAGTTTCTGCTAGTATTGAAAAACAACAAGAGCAACGACAGAAGATGTTTCTAGTTCTTACACTCGCCGGACTCCCTAATGACCTTGATTCAGTACGTGACCAGATTTTGGCTAGTCCAACCGTCCCCACAGTTGATGAATTATTCTCTCGATTACTTCGCCTTGCTGCAAGCACCTAGCCACCCAGTGAGCTCACCGCAGACACTTGACTCATCTGTCCTCGTATCCCAATCAGTGGACAATCGGGCATCTCATACTATGGAGAATAGACGAGGAGGAGGTCGTTTTGGAAGATCTAGACCCAAGTGCTCTTATTGTCATAAACTTGGACACACTCGTGATGTATGCTATTCTCTACATGGCCGCCCACCCAAAAATGCTTATGTTGCTCAGACTGAGACTACAGGTAACCAGGGATTTTCTTTATCTGAAGGGGAGTATAATGAGTTCCTTCGATATCGAGCAAGTAAGCAGACACCTCCACAAGTAGCTTCTGTTGCTCAGACTAATACTTCTGTTGCTGGTAATTCCTTTGCTTGTGTTTCCCAGCCTAGTCCTTCTGAACAATGGGTTGTGGACTCAGCCGCTTCTGATCATATCTCTGGTAATAAATCACTTTTGTCAAATATTGCATATTCACAGTCTCTTCCCTCTGTTACTTTAGCCAATAGGTCTCAAACCAAAGCAAAAGGAGTTGGACAAGCGAATCCCCTACCCTCTGTCACTCTAGATTCCGTTCTTTATGTCCCTGGCTGTCCTTTTAATCTTGCATCCGTTAGTCGTTTGACTCGTGCCCTTCACTGCCCTTCACTGTGGTATATATTATTCTTTTATTATGCAGGACCGCAGTACAGGGCAGACGATTGGAACAGGACTTGAATCAGAAGGGCTTTACTACCTTAACTCCCTAAAATCATCCAAGGCATGTCTAGTTACAGATCCTCCGGACCTAATTCACAGACGTTTAGGACATTCAAGCTTATCCAAACTTCAGAAGATGGTGCCTAGTTTGTCAAGTTTATCCACATTAGAGTGTGAGTCATGTCAGCTCGGGAAACATACTCGAGCCTCCTATCCTCGTAGTATTGAGAGTCACGCAGAGTCTATTTTTTCTTTAGTTCATTCTGATATATGGGGTCCTAGTAGAGTCGGTTCAACCTTAGGATTTCGTTATTTTGTTAGTTTCATTGATGATCATTCACGATGTACTTGGATTTTCTTAATGAAAGATCGTTCTGAGTTGTTTTCTATATTCCAGAATTTTTGTGCTGAAATTAAAAATCAATATGGTGTCTCTATTCGCACTTTTCGCAGTGATAATGCCTTAGAATATTTATCCACTCAATTTCAGCAATTTATGACTTCTCAAGGAATTATTCATCAGACCTCTTGTCCGTATACCCCTCAGCAAAATGGGGTTGCAGAGAGAAAGAATAGGCACATCATTGAAACTGCTCGCACACTTCTCATTGAATCTCATGTTCCGCTGCGTTTTTGGGGCGATGCAGTTCTCGCAACTTGTTATTTAGTTAATCGGATGCCTTCCTCTCCCATCCAGAATCAGATACCGTATGCAATATTGTTTCCCCAATCACCCTGTTCCCCCTCGTGTTTTTGGAAGCACTTGTTTCGTTCATAACTTAGCCCCTGGAAAAGATAAGTTAGCTCCTCGTGCTCTCAAGTGTGTCTTCCTTGGTTATTCTCGTGTTCAGAAGGGATATCGTTGTTACTCACTTGATCTTCGTAGGTACTTTATGTCCTCTGACGTCACATTTTTTTAGTCTAAACCTTTCTTTACCTCTTCCGACCATTCTGACCCCCTTGATATATCTGCGGTCTTACCTATACCGACCTTTAAGGTCCCTACTATAGCTCCTCCTTCTACTTCCGCCACAGAAGCCTTACCCGAGTCTCCTATAGCTCCTCCTTCACCTTCCACTATAGAAGTCTTATCCATTCCGGCCGTTGAGGAGTCTTGTGTGGTTCCTCCTAGACTCCCTGCCACAGGAACACCACTTTTGACATATCATCGTCGTCCGCGCTCAGCATCGGGCCCAACTGATTCACGTCCTGCACCTGACCCTGCCAATACTGCGGACTTGTCTCCTCTTAATCGGCCGATTGCACTTCGGAAAGGTATACGGACCACCCTTAATCCTAATCCCCATTATATCGGTTTGAGCTATCATCGTTTGTCATCACCCTATTATGCATTTCTATCTTCTTTGTCCTCTGTTTCCATCCCTAAGTCAACAGGTGAAGCATTGTCTCATCCAGGATGGCGACAGGCTAAGATTGACGAGATGTCTGCTTTACATACGAGTGGTACTTGGGAGCTCGTTCCTCTTCCTTCGGGTAAATCTACTGTTGGTTGTCGTTGGGTGTATGCAGTCAAGGTTGGTCCTGATGTATAGGTTGATCGTCTAAAGGCTCGTCTTGTTGCCAAAGGATATACTCAAATATTTGGGCTTGATTACAGTGATACCTTCTCTCCTGTGGCTAAGATAGCATCAATCCGCCTTTTTCTATCCATGGCTGCTGTTCGCCATTGGCCCCTCTATCAGCTGGACATTAAGAATGCCTTTTTACACGGTGACCTTGAGGATGAAGTTTATATGGAGCAACCACCTGGGTTTGTTGCTCAGGGGGAGTCTCGTGGCCTTGTATGTCGCTTGCATCGGTCACTTTATGGTCTAAAGCAGTCTCCTCGAGCCTGGTTTGGTAAGTTTAGCACAGTTATCCGAGAATTTGGCATGATTCAGAGTGAAGCTGATCACTCTGTATTCTATCGGCATTCTGCCTTGAGTCTCTGTATTTATCTAGTGGTCTATGTTGATGACATTGTTATTACCGGCAATGACCAGGATGGTATTACAAAATTAAAGCAACATCTCTTGCAACACTTTCAGACTAAGGATCTAGGCAAACTAAAGTATTTTCTTGGTATTGAGGTTGCTCAGTCTAGCTCGGGTATTGTGATCTCACAACGAAAGTATGCCTTAGATATTCTTGAAGAGACAGGAATGACAGGTTGTAGACCGGTTGACACCCCGATGGATCCAAATTCTAAACTTATGCCAGGACAGGGGGAGCCTCTTAGCGATCCTGCAAGATATAGACAGCTGGTTGGTAAATTAAATTACCTTACAGTGACAAGACCTGACATTTCCTTTTCTGTGAGTGTTGTGAGTCAGTTTATGGATTCTCCGTGTGATAGTCATTGGGATGCAGTTGTTCGCATTCTTCGGTATATAAAATCAGCTCCAGGCAAAGGTTTATTGTTTGAGGATAGAGGTCATGAGCAGATTGTTGGATACTCAGATGCTGATCGGGCAGAATCACCTTTTGATAGACGTTCTACGTCTGGGTATCGTGTCTTGGTAGGAGGAAATTTGGTCTCCTGGAAGAGCAAGAAACAGAATGTGGTTACTCGGTCTAGTGCAGAAGCATAATATCGAGCGATGGCTATGGCGACATGTGAGTTAATATGGATCAAACAGTTGCTCAAGGAATTGAAATTTGGTGAGATTAGTCAGATGGGACTTGTTTGTGATAATCAAGTTGCTCTCCATATTGCGTCAAATCCAGTGTTCCATGAGAGAACTAAACACATTGAGATTGATTGTCACTTTGTTAGAGAAAAGATACTCTCGGGAGATATTGCTACAAAGTTCGTGAAGTCAAATGATCAGCTGGCAGATATTTTCACCAAGTTCCTCACTGGTCCTCGTATTAACTACATATGTAACAAGCTCGGTACATATGATTTGTATGCACCACCTTGAGGGGGAGTGTTAGATGTCCTAATCCCATGTATAGTAGGTTTATAATATGTCCTAGTTTGATACGTAGTAGGAGTAAAAATAGGGCTCATTGTATCATTGTTAATATATCAATAATATATTCTTCTTCCGTGCTTTCTCACATTTACCATAGCAGATTCATCAAAAGTAACATCCCTACTGAATATTACTTTCTTTGTCATAGGACACCATAAGCGATATCCTTTGACTCCAGAAGTAATCCCCATAAATATAGCCTTCTTTGCCCTTGGGTCCAATTTTGACTCTGTCACATGATAATATGCAGTTGAGCCAAACACGTGCAAAGAGTCGTAATCTACAGCAGGCTTTCCATACCATTTCTCAAATGGTGTCTTGCCATCAATAGCAGCAGATGGTAAGCGATTAATAAGGTGGCATGCATATGTAGTTGCCTCGGCCCAAAATTCTTTGCCCAAGCCAGCATTGGACAACATACACCGTACCTTCTCTAGCAAGTTCCGGTTCATGCGTTCTGCCACTCCATTCTGTTGTGGTGTATGTCTGACAGTGAAGTGTCGGACGATGCCATCATTTTCACAGACCTTATTGAAATGATCATTTTTGTATTCACCTCCATTATCTGTGCGAATACACTTAATCCTCCTGCCTGTTTAATTCTCCACCATCGTTTTCCATTTGAGAAAAATTCTCAAACACTTCATCTTTGCTCTTCATTGTATACACCCATACTCTTCGGAAAAAATCATCAACAAAGGTCACAAAATAGTGCTTCCCACCCAATGAAGGTAATTTTGGAAGGACCCCAAACATCAGAGTGTACATAATCCAAAATGCCTTTAGTATTATGGATTGTTGTACCAAATTTAACCCTTGTCTGTTTTCCTTTGACACAATGCTCGCAAAACTCCAAATTGCAAGCCTTTACCTCTTTCAACAATCCTTGATCTGATAGAGTTTTCAAGGATTTTCCTCCAGTATGTCCCAAGCGCATGTGCCATAGCCTGGTTGTTTCTGCCTCTTTGTTATCACTGGACGTCACTGTCGCTGTCCCAATAACCGTACTACCGAGATAACGGTACATGTTATTGTTCTTTCGATTAGCCTTCATTACCACTAGTGCACCGGAACATACTCTCATCACTCCATTTTCTGCAATAATTTTGAACTCTTTTGATTCCAGGGCTCCCACAGAGATGAGATTTTTCTTCAAACCCGATACATATCGAACATCTGTTAATGTTTTGATCATTCCATCATGGTTCCTTAATCGTATTGAACCAATTCCATATGAGGTAAGAGGGTTGTTATCCGTTGTTTGGACGACTCCATATTCTCCTTCTTGAAAGTCCACAAACCAATCCCTGTTGGGACACATATGATAGCTACAAGCCGAGTCCATCAACCATATGTCTGATGACGTTGACGGCTCCGTTGTAACTAATGAGAAATCCGAATCATCACAATCAGCAACATTTGAATCCATAATGGCCTTTCCATTGTTATGTTTGGCCTTATTATTCAACTTCGGACAGTCTTTCTTCCAGTGCCCCTTTTCTCGACAAAAGGCACATTCATCTTTGCTTGGTTTAGATCTTGACTTAGATCTTCCTTTCCTTGTCCTCGTTTGATTTTGAGGACGACCCCTCACGAACAATGCTTCTCCTTCTAAGCCCTTCCGTTTTTCTCGCTTGTTTTGTTCATAGCTGTATAAAGCCAAACAAACTTCTCTGCGAGAAACTTCGTCATTTCCATGGAGTAGAGTAGTTTCAAGGTGCTCGTACTCATCAGGAAGTGACGCCAACAACATCAAGGCCAAGTCACCATCATCATAAGTTGTATCCATATTTTGCAAATCCGTGACCAACTTAGTGAAACTGGTGATATGTTCATTCATCGTGGTACCAGGAACATAGGTGAAGTAAAACAGTCTCTTCTTCATGTACAATTTATTTTGACTGGTTTTCTTCAAAAATTTATCCTCCGATGCTTTCCATAATTTACTTGCAGAAGTTTCCTTTGTGTATTGATATTTCTGCTCTCTAGCAAGGTAGGATCGAATGGTACCGCAAGCAACACGGTTGATAATTCTCCAATCTTCTTCTACAATACCATCTGGTCTCTTTTCTTCAATAGCAAGATCTAGCCCTTGTTGAAAAAGGACATCTAGAACCTCGCCTTGCCACATACCAGAATGTCCGGACCCGTTAAAAATTTCTACCGCAAATTTTACATTTGACACAATTCTTGTCATAAGCAAAGATGCCAATGATGACGTATTGTTGACACTTGATGTAGATTCTTCTTGTTTATTGTCTCCCATCTTTGTCATAAATATTATTTAATAGCTGACGACACAAATCAAGATTATTTTATTTCCGATGTGGAAGATCGGACTAAGCTGCAACCACAAAGCATACTGAGACAGAACATTGACTCAGTTACCAAGATAAATCTTTTCTGATGTGGAAGATCAGACTACGCTGCAACCACAGAGTATACCGAGATAATATGGCTCTGATACCAATTGTTGCGGAAGCCAAATGTATATAGTGTGAATAAGTCACAACTACTATACCAAAATTATGGCAACCACCAAATAATAAATAAGACAATAAAGCAATAAGAAAAGGAACACCAGAATTTACGAGGTTCGGCTAATTTTGCCTAATCCTCGGACACAACCAATATTTTATTTCACTCCAAAATACAAGTGAAATAATACTAAAGAGAGAAGATACAAATGTCTTAAGAAGATAATAAGGCAAATGAGAGGTATGTTGAAATCCTAAACATTAGGCCTTCTTTTATAGGGGGGAAATCCCTCCCCCCCCCCCCAAACTTAAGTATCTACCGATGTGGGATGGTTTTGCCAATTTCAACAGACCCAATACCACCGCCTTTGCAACAACGAAATGCAGCTATTAAGGGATACACTAGTTACGCTCTCTCCTCATCGGGGAACTGCAATTCTGCAGTCAGTTTTTTAATTTAACCAACCTGCTCTTTAGACCCAACATTGCTCAGTGTTCAAAAGATGTACTATTTCAAAGATGATCCTAAGCATCAATAGTCCTCCTAGCATAACATTCTCAAGGTAGACTCCTAGCTTCAAAATTATTCTACAAATATATTCGCTTTCAACTGTTACATATATATGTCTAGGATGAGCCGATGACAGCCCGAAAAGTTTATAGCATTGCTAGTAGTATTGGTATCTCTGATACCCGAAGAGCCCATTTTTCTTGTTGATTCGTACATCTAAATCTCAGTCTAGCATTTTAGTTTATAAAGCAAAAGATGCATCAAAAAAAGAGTGGTGTCGTGAGGAAAGGCAATGTCCAAAAGAGGATAAGGAATGTAATAGGTATGTCATGAATTGCTGCGCATGAGGAAGAACGGAGGAAATACCAAGAATTACAGCAAAAGCATTTAAATCTGATTATGTACCTAGGGAGGTGCCAACTAGAATTGCAGTTGGTGTGGCAAGGCCTAAAGCGCAAGGGCAGGAGACTACCTGTCAAAAAGAAGACTATTGTCAATCCAAAATAATCAACATGCCATTTTAGGACATCTATAAGTGGAGGAACATATGCTCGAATTAGCCAGGGCATTAGAATTAGGAACAGACTAGCTGACCACTGTAAGCTTGGACGAGTGGTATCACAATCACTACAGATTATTTACTCAATACACAAATAGCACAAACTTCTGCATGCAGCCAAGCTATGTTGTGCTTTTACCAATAATGATAGTATGATACCAGGGTATTAATGAAGCAACAACGTGAAAAAACTGCCCTTCTGCAGTAATCCAATATACTACAGATGTCCTCTGTTTTAAACTTTGCAACTTGATTTCTACTTGGATCATCCCATAGCTTCCGCTAAAAGTGAACTACTCCTACAAGTTCCTTCTCCCTTAAATAATAGGCCAAATCTTCCATTACCAGTAATATCATAAGAGCAAATGGAGAAGCACAGAGTAGACAGCAGACAAAGGACAAAGATTTGGACAAGCTAAAATGTAACAACACAGAGGTATGTAGCACTCAATTTTAGTGGCTTTCCCTAACCCCAAAAGTTATAGTTTGACATTTATAAGTTCTGATAAATTAGAAGCCTCTACCAAGATCTGACAGATAGAGAATGACTAAATGTTTTTTCTAGGCAAAAGATAGCAGGAAAATGGAGAGGTAATTCAGATTAGATAGGAAGGCATCGATATAAAAGATGGATCATCAGTTCACTATGACGCACCAATACATCTACAGCAAGTTTCAGGCTCAGAAGCAAAGGATCTCCTTCTGGTCCGGCAATATCATTTAGTAAAACATCTGGGAAGATGTGCGATCCAACATAATACCTATATAATGAGCAGCAAACACGAAACAACAGAAAATTATAAGTAACAGACCAAGCTAATTAGCAGTAAATATGATTACTCATTAACATGAAATATATGCAGTAACAGACCAAGCTATCATTGTTATAGAGACCTAAAGTAACCGAATAAGAGTATCAAGGATTCATCGCTGCAGCAGCAAATTGCTGCAGAATCATCAATCATCTATATTTTGAGTGCTTATACCAATGCTCGTAATGGCTGCTGCTTAGAGTTCCTCCTAATCAGATGATGCCCTAAAAGTCTTGAGATTCTGTGGATCTTGTTGCATATGAAAAAGAACTGGAGGAAATGGTTGATGAAGATTTCTCTAGACACCGCCAATTTACCAGAAGGACAGAACGAGTGTATTTTGGAAAACAGGAACCAGACTGTTGAATGCCAAGTCCATGAACATTGTACTTATCTAGAGCTTCAAGCTGTAGAGCTCTGCTAATACTTCATCGTAATTAAGAATTCGCTTGAACCTTGGGTTTTCTCAAACAGCTTTTGAGGGAACATGAGTGCTGGATTTCCAAGGAAATCCCTGTAAATTATGTAACACTCGGTCTCAAGGAAATAATATGTTACTTGCAGAAAATAAAGGAAGATCAACAACTTCATTGCCCAAAGCAAGAAACAGTTTACTCACTAGTGTACTATTTCAAACACAGATGTTTTTCTTTTTTAAGATATTATAAGTACCGTCCTCAAACCCATCCTACCTAGGAGCACAACAGCGGTTTTCCTACTTTGCTCCCCCAGTGAGTCGACCTCCCAACCTCATCTTTGAGGTGTAGGCCCTTACTACTAGACTCTCCCTCCCTTGTCTTCAAATACAAAATTGGACATCCCAGAGAATGACTGTGCTAAGGAAAAAGGACAACTATATTAATGTTTAGAATGTTATAATCTGTATATTATGGAAATAGTGACCTCTTCAGAAAATCAGAACAGTCGAGTGAACTAGGTGTCTGGATATAACCTGATTGAACTTATCCAGATTTGTCTCAATTCTGGGAGGTGGATTGAAGTGAATCAGTGCCGTGTACAATGCCAAGTGACATGATAAGGCTATATTACTTTTGACAGTGCTCCAAGGCAAGTGCACCTTGTAATAGAAAATGCATGCAATTATACGCAATTATAACTCATAGGAATGGATGAACATAGATTTACAATATAGCAGCTTGTGAATAGCGAGGAGGGAAATATGGCTTCAAGAAACAGATCTAGGCAAATAAATTAACATGCAAACTTTGACCGATGGGTCACCACACTCCATTAACATCACATCAATGAGAATTCACTGCTAAACCATTATTGCGTTCATTTTAGAGGCTAAAAAGTAGTTGTTCAGATCTTCCAGTTAGAACTCTTCTTCCAGTTTGTTCATGTGTGCCTATCCTTTGTCTATCTATACCTAATAACCTAAAGGAGCAGTCAATTGTTTCTTAAATATATTTGTGATACATAAGGAAAGAATAATCGTGTTACCAGAACCCAAATGTTGCAGCTGATAATGTCATCACACTGTAAACAAATGGCCCAGCAATTGTATCTGCTAGTCGCTGAATTGGTGCTTCACGGCCTTGAGCATCCTCAACCTGGAAGATTAGAAAATTTATGCAGAAGTTCATAAGTTCCTAAACTTTCACATATTAATATTAGACACATCTCTGCTACTTCTAGTTTAAGATCAGTAGCCACATTGTGTGAAAAAAGGGTACAGATACACTTTTGTCCACCTCCTCATATTAGAAAGAGTTATTCAGAAGTAGAAATTTCTAAATAGAGAAAATAATATTTTCTATTCAGGAAATAAAGGCTGCAAACAACCAAAAATACATGTCAAACATCAGAAAGGGAGTCAGATAACTCCACAAACAATTATCACAATTTCCATTAGAAGTCCCAAATTCCCCTTTAATTGCTAAGAGAGAGTCAAAAGTAATAGACCATATTCCCCATGTTAAAAATTGTTCCACTTTGGCACTTTTGGAGGATGTTCGAAGAGATACTTTATTAGTCAAGTGCCATTACTAAGTTGGTCCTTTATCAATTAAATATGAAATTTGAATTGTACCACAATTATAAATAGGTGTCTACTATTCCATCTCATCAGGTTATAAATATATTTCTTCTCTATATTATGTTCTCAAATGGTTCAAGACCTCTATGATCTGGGTGGAGATCTCATAACTTCTGCCTACCAGCACTGCCTTATACTGTTTGTCTAGCCCAAGTTTTCAATCTTCTTCGAATTACTAGGCTTCCATTTTCAAGGTGACTGTCCTAGCGATACCAATCTTATTTTCGGTAACTGTACCTGAGCACCGTGCTAATTTGAGTTGCTCATTATGGAAGCCTGCGCCTCTTTCTGGGGACTGTTACACTGCCACTTTCTGGCGATCTCTAGAGACAATACTACTTTTTCAATAACCATTCTAACGGCACTGTACCTTTTTCTTTTTTCTGGTCACTGTTCCAGTGGTACCGCACCTTTTTGGTAACCATTTTGACAAGACCACTTTTGGTGATTGTTCTAGTGAAGTCGCGACTTCTTTCAATGACCATCCTTTTGAACAAAACTTTTCCACCAGGATTTCAATTTTCAAAAAATTTCCATTGAGATTCAAGTGGTCAAAGGATAATATTTACTTGACCAAACAAGGAAGTTCACAGTCTACAGGTTTTCCACCACTAAACTCAATGAAAACCCACCGGAATTTAGCTTATACATCATATCTAATAAATTTCCAGATATTGTGATCAATTTTGCACTCTCAAGTTCTATGCATTACGTAATCAAGAAAACAGTAGTTTTAATAGACCAATAAAGAAACATTCTAAGATATCTGCTTTCCCTCCTCAAGGCACTATATCTAAGTGCTAGAAAATGTTCCAGGCAGCAATCTATTACTTGGAAGAGAAAACATCACTAAGAAACAGTGTGCTGACCATGTTAACAATCTTGGAAATTGTTGAGTTGGAACCAGTGGAAGAGGCCTCAATCCTTAAAGGACTGTCCTGAAACATAAGAACAAAGACTTGAATATAAACGTACAAAAATAAATGTAATTCCAATTATTGTTGCTTACAAATATTCCAGTTCTACTATCATAAGTTATTCACCAACTAAAGTTATCAGTATGTGGGGATCATGTCAACATTTGAACCTAATGTCTAACCAGGATTTTTTTTTTTTTTGATAAGTAATGTCTCACCAGAGGTCGAGGAATAAGGTAGAAGATTAATAGGTAGTTTATAGTTGTTCACCGATAGTCTTAGTAGCATGCATGTCCCTTCATATCCTTAGATTTTTATTACGTTAAGTGATTTTGTTCGCCTCAGGTATTGTATTCCCTATTGCTATTATTTGTCACCACTTATCGTTTATCTGTCCCTTTTTTCTTTATCTTCCATCTTTCTTCCTTCCTTGCTTTCCTCCTCTTCTTCTTGCCCTTCCTGAGCCGTGCGTCTATGGGAAACAGCCTCTTTACCTACATTAGGTAGAGATAAGGTCCGCGTACAGACTACCCTCCCCAGACCCCACCTGTTGGGATCAAACTGGGTTTGTTGTTGTTGTTGTTGTTGTAATGTCTCGCCAGGATTTTTTGGATCAGGTAAAGTAAATTCCATTATACGTAGCTTCTAATGTCTCACCAGGATTAGAATGGATATAATTAATATATAGCCCGTCCTGTATTTTTTTTAACAATAAGAAAGAATATTCGTTCTAAAAGGCCATTCGAACCTCATTTCTTTATAGGTGACACAAAGGGACAGAAATGTAGTTCACTCCAGAAAAGCTGCAAAAACCATTTACTATATCTATACACGTAATCTTTGCATCATGTCTGAAGAGAGCATAATGGATGTAGAGAATTCATATAGCTTAACCCTATTAGTTTGGGATTATCATATTTAATTGATTATTGAATCTTAACATCACCATACCCAGTTTATTGTACCAGCTGAGACAGAAAAGCCCTTCTCTTTAAACACTGGAAGAGACTCTCCAGTAAGCATAGATTCATCCACAACACTTCGACCTGCAACGACTCTTCCCTGCAGAGGCAATTTGATTTATTTTTTAAGATTGTAAGATGTTGCATGTTACCAAATAACAGGAAAAACAAGTATTTTTAACAGAACACTACATCCTTGGACAGATACTTGTATTTTCAACATTTCAAGCAAAAGGGGATGAGTTACTTCCTTTTGAGGACTGAAAAAGGTAACACAAATCTTTTAAACTATTAACTAATTGTTACTAGTTCAAACAGGACAAAATTCTCATTTGTCCAAAATTAACTATTCAATCCAAGGAAAAACAAAGAAATACTCCATTCGTTTCTTCAGATCAGCACCTAAAATTGCCATAAATCTGCTGAAAGTGCAAAAGAAAATATGTACTATAAACCATCATTAAGATGTACTGAGGTCTATGTTGCTCGGACTCTCCAAAAATGTCGCCGGGTGCGTGTCGGATCTTCCAAAGGTAGTGCATTTTTGGAGGATCCAACACGGGTGTGACAGCATTTTGGAGAGTCCCCGCAACATAGATTGAGGTAATAATTTTTTCCTAGTCTAATGGTTCCATACTGTGTTTTTAGAAGCTGATAGTTTAGCAGTAGCATCCAAAATGCTTGGAGCAATGAAATCCGAGGTAATTAGTACATGGATTCTATTCTGCTTTACTGAAGATCTTCAGACATTCGTCCTCGAGCTAAATTCCTGAAAAGAAAGTACTCATGCAAAATTTGACTTACATCTACGGGTATAGTTTCTCCAGGCAAAACGAGCAAAGAATCACCAACTCGAATATCATCAGTTGGAACTTCAATACATATTGCATCAGAGCCGACAACATCAGCTGAGGAACCACTGCCGGAAGAAGTAACCACAAGTCTAGACTGAGTGGATATAAGCGACTGCCAAGAGAACCACAACAATATTTTGTAAGACAAAGGAGTAAATGTACTTTAATTCCAAGCTCTGGGGGATCTTGTCTTAATAGTGTGAATGCACTTTAGTTCATAGAAGAAAAATAGAAAGTAACCATGTGTATCCTTTATTTGATGTGTTCAACTAAGTAAGAAAAAAGTAGCCAGAAAGTAACCTAATATTAATCTTTGCTAAGTGCAGCTATTAGGTAGCATTATTTTCACACCACTAAACATATGGCAATTCCTCCATAGATGTGCCTTGATAAATGAATGAGCAGAAAACAAAGGCAGCAAGATTGCAGTTCAGAACTAATAATCTCGCTGCCACCAGAAATAACAGATCAGAGCTTTTATGCAACTCTTATAACTGCATCTTCCGTAATATACATGCTTCAAAAGTAGCACTGCTAGTAACTAAAAGCAGCTTTCTGGTAAAGGGAACTCTTAAATGCATCAATAAATAAGAGAAAAATTGATAACAGGCATGTTCCATTTCTTATCTCAAATGTATTAACTAGTATATGCACATAATTCAAAGTCTTGAGGACTAATGGAAAAACAAAACATTTAATACTTAGATTTCATGTTATCAGGGATAATGTATTGTTGAATAACAAGAATAAATAGGTGGGTTAGCTTAGAAGTCTCACGAATGGTTACAACAAATTCATTGACGCTACACTGTATCAGAAAACTTCAACATGTAAAACATCTAGACTCCAGTAGTTAATAGATTTTTCAACTTTCGGAGAGCATCAAATACTGAACAGTCTTATAGCCCATATTTTGCTTGCAATTTTCTGTCCACTTCTTGAGCCCCCAACAAACGAAAAATAACTCTATTAAATCACATAACACGGAAACAACTTACTAATAGCTCATTCATGTCACTAGATGCTTTCAGCCTTGCCCTTTCCTCCAAAGAACGTCCTAGTAGTACAAACCCAAGAAGCATGACCTGCATACTAAAATCAACATTTCTCAATGAGTGAATTCATTGCTAAAAAAGTCAAACAATTTAATAATACTGAACAGATTTTTCTCAATTAAGACCATCATAGAAGCACGTATAGAAAGTATCACAGAGCAGACACAATTTCTTAATGAATTGGAAAATAGCTACAAATGAAAACTACATAGTGAAAGTTAATGAATGCTATATGGAGATTATTAAAGGTTTATGGAATTTCACCAGTAAGCCATTGCAGGAGGAAAATTGACTCACCGATTAGCTATACATTTCAAAATAACATCAGATCGGTCAAGACAAATACGATTAAAGATTCGGAATAGAAGACCATGTGAAGTCCTGATGACATTACCCAAATTTTGTTAGGACTTCAGATGGCATTATGTTGAAAATTGAGGTTCTGAAATGCTAGAAAAGACCCCTGAGCCCAATAAGGCTCAATAATCTGTGGCACCAAAGCAACAACCTATTATTTTGAACTTTGTGGAATGAAGACCCTATCAGCTAAAACCCAAATGTAGAATTCAGAAACAAATAATGAAGAGGGAGAAACTTGCTGTTAAAGATTACAATCTGCTGACTGTCTTAAACAGCAGAAAGCAGGAGTACATATGAGCAAGCAAATGAAAACTACACAGAAAGAAAAAATGGTAGGAAAAAAAATCTAAGCTTTCAGAGAAATACAAAGGATAGTGAGAAAAGACAAACCGGCTCATCAAAGAATGTTGCTTCCCATTGAAGAGCAGGGTTAAGTAGTGAGACCTAAGAAAGAGAAGAACTTGTCAGCACACCAGTCTTAACTCAAGAAAGTAATGAGTTCGCAAAAAATTGTGAAGACATGGATTGAAATCGTAAATTAAGAGCTCCTAACAAGATAAAATGCTCAGCTTTAATTGATTCTTACAGAACTAATTGCAAAAGCAGCAATTGATCCAAAGCCAACAAGAGAGTTCATATTTGGTGATCCCTTTGCGAATGCCCGAATACCATCAAAAAGCAGGTCTGTAACATAATTTATTCAGTCGTTAATGAACTAGGATGATAAAGACCTAGTATGGTGCAAACCAGAGAAAGATCAAAAAGCTGGATGCATTAACTGAGAGAAACTATTTGATTAATAATATTAGTGATATACAACACCAACAAACTCAGTGTAATTCCACAAAAATCAATGTTTATTTTAGATGATATGCTCTCACTGAATTTCGTGGAGTTCTTCCATGCTTATCACCTAGCTTTACCTAACAGTGTCAGTGTTCCAAAGTTTCCAAGACATTAACTGAGAGAAACTATTTGATTAATAATATTAGTGATATACAACAACAACAACAAACTCAGTGTAATTCCACAAAAATCAATGTTTTATTTTAGATGATATGCTGTCACTGAATTTCTTGGAGTGCTTCCATGATTATCTCCTAGCTTTACCTAACAGTGTCAGTGTTCCAAAGTTTCCAAGATATTAAAATGCATGCCTAAGATGTGCTAACAAGGAAATAATAAAGAATTTAAAAATGAGATTTGACAGCAACGAAATGAGATATAGAGAAGTGACATCGCGCTAGCACCAAACATAATGAACAAAGAAGGCTAGCTGCACGAACCTATACTTATCTAACTGACATAAGCACTCGCTTTGGTGTCAAAACCTGCAGCAGAATCTGCAGTAATAGATTTAGCAGGCCAAGAAACCATGGTCCAGCCAGATGTTAGGTGTGATCCATTAGTTATTGTACCACTGCACTTATCCCAGTTTGCCCCATTATTTTATTTTTTTAATTGAATATCAAAACTCAACTGCCATTTGTCATTTTTGGAAAAATAGATTTTAGTAAGTAACTATCCACTACAGCAACTACTATGCCTTGATGCCAAGCAAGTTAGGGAAGTCAGGATAAATGGTCTTGTTTTTTTTTTTGGATAGAGTAAAATTTAAAAAGATAAATGGTCTTCTTCTCTCCACTCCAGGATACATTATTATTCTTTGACCTTACCAGGAAATAAAACGTTATTATTCTTTTTTTGACTTGTGAAAATGTAACATGTATCAGTAATTCAGTATATTAATAAATCTTCAGCACAAAGCTTGTGCTGGAAGCCAAAAGATGAAGTTTACAAGAAACTACAAGTCTCACTATTGCTATCCTTGATCTGCTTACGAGGAATCTAGGACTTGTAAATTGTAAAATTGACTCTAAATCATCAAAAAATTGTACTTTACACCAAAAACAAAATAGAAGAATACAATTCTACTTAATTTTCTGAGTAGAGCTAATTGTATCCTCAAAGCATCTTGAATTTCTCTCCTTCCAAATTGTCCACCAAATAGTTGCAGGGACAATTTTCCATGTGTCTTTGTTTGAGGTAGTGCACTTCCCCCCTACATTCCAGCATGACAAAAGTTCATATTTTCTTCCTGACATTGTCCACCTTAATACCCCTGAGGTTGATGAATAAATCACACCGCTGACTAGTCACCCTACAATGTAGAAACAGGTGGCTTATTGTCTCTACCTCTTGACCACATAAATAGCATCTTAAGCAAATTGGTATCCCCTCCTCAAATTGTCATGTGTTAAAGCGGCTTCTCTAACTACCAACTAAGAAAAACATGCCACTTTATATGGCATCTTAACCCTCCAAATGTGCTTCCAAGGCTATAAACTGTCTTGTCCTCCACCCTGGTTTAGGTGCTTATAGGCTGAACTGACTAAGTACTTCCCATTGTTATTTTGACTTGTCTTGTCTTGTTATTTTGACTCCAACTCAGTGTATCTTCACCCTCCTGCAGTCCTTTGCATAGCTCCAGAGTGTTAAAGAAATTTGTTATTCTAGGCAACTCCTAATCATATAAAGATCTTCTAAATGAGAGGCTCCATTCCTATGCACCCTAAAGCTCATTTACTGTAGCTCTATGTTGTTGATTCAAGTTATAAATGCCTGGAAAAAGATTCTTGACACAACCAATTCCCAACTAGTTGTCCTCCCACACAAGAATTTTCCTACCATCCCTTACAATGAATTTCAGCCTATTAGCAAAATTTGACCACAGGTTCCTTATAGTTCTCCACAAGCTGGTACAATAAGAAGTGTTCATCTGTTTAGTCATCCAAAATCCTTCCTTTCCATCTTTTGTCTTTATCATCTTGCCCTACAAAGCTTGTTCCTCCCTGGTAAACCTCCAAAGCCACTTCATAAGGAGACTTTTGTTCTGCATTCTCAAGTTCCTAACCCCCTAGACCTCCCTGTTGTTTGCTGAAGGTTAGAGTTTTCCAGTTGACTAAATGAAAACCCTTCACTTTATTTCCATGCCAAGGGAAATTTCTTCTCAAGGTGTCCAGCCTTTTCTCTACATTTGCAGGTATAGGAAATAAAGACAACATATATGTAGGGAGAGCATCTAGCACAAAGTTGATGAGAACCAAATCTACCACCCATAACCCATAGAGATGTAATTTGATTTCCATCTTGCTAGCATTCTCACATATTTCCAAGACTCCATTCCAGATATCTTTGGATTTGCTCTTTGCACCCAAAGGCATCCCCAAATAAGTGGTTGGAATAGTACCAGTTGCACCAAGCAAAACCCATCTTTTTGTCATATGCCTTTTCAATGTCTAACTTTCACATAATTCCTGGCCTTTCTCCTTGATTCTAGAATCTACACACTCATTCACAATCAAAAATACATCTGTAATTTGCCTTCCTTTTATTTTTTTGATAAGGTAAATTGTATTAATCAAAAGGGAGAGAACTCCCGTATATAGGAAACATACCAAAAAGTAGAGAATTTACATCAGAACATGATTCTCTACAAAAGACGCCCAATCTTGTATACACGTAGGGGCTATATGAGTGCACCAAAAAGCGATCAAAGATAAAAGACTATTCTTAAGTAAGTAATTTTATAAAAGACTTTTATAAATGTCATTTGCTGTGAATCTACCAATTTGTGCACCACCCCCTTTTCAATCATTCGGTGAGTAATTTGTAGTTCGGTTTATAAATGCTACCTATGAGACTAATTGGCCTAAAATCCCTCAACTCCTTGGCACCACTCTTTTTAGGTATCAATGCCACAAAGTGCATTATTATTCTTTGTTTTTCGCACTTATAACATTACGTGAAAGAAAATGGGCAAAGGGAGGAAAACACAATTATTTTTCCAGCTTATGAAGAACAAGAAAGCCATCAATATTCAACATCTACTCAACAATTTGACATGGATCAAGTTACATTTCTTGATAAAATCATATTACATTTATTCTTGAAATCATTAAGTACTAAGATCACAGAATCATGTTTTATGTTTATGATAGATTGCCAAATCCAAAATCTCTCATTTGAACTCTTAACATGAAAAGAAAAAAGAATGAAAAAAACTCTTAACATGACATTGTTAAATATCAACCATATATGTGTCTAGGTTCATAAATGTCTTTGTTCATTGTACTTGAATAAGCAAAATCATATAGATCATTCTATGGATATCTTAGTATATTCTATAGAACAATTAATTACTTAATTAGTATATGAATTTTCCCACATATAGAAGTTTTAGGCAATAAATTATATGATTGGTAATCAATCGCTATTAATCCCAAGGTATCATATAGTGTGTTCTATATGATTTTCCTTATATAGATAAAGTTCTATATAAATAGCGATTGATTATCAATCATATAATATATAGCCTAAAACTTCTATATAAGGAGCACATGTTTGTTGGGTTTTAATTTTAATGATGACCAAAACAAGAGTCAAGTGCATACTACTAATGCAAGAAATACATGTGCAGAGAATGAAAAAAGAACGACGCCAGAAGCCAATTTGCTACAAGATAACGGCTAAATATAGACCTTTTTTGTTTGATAAGGTAAATTGTATTAATCAAAAGGGAGAAAACTCTTGTATACAAGAAGTATATCAAAAAGTAGAGAATTTACATCAAAACATGATTCTCTACAAAAGACGCCCAATCTTCTATACAAGCAGGGGCTATATAAGTGCACCAAAAAATGATAAAGATAAAAGACTATTCTTAAGATGTGAAAAAGGAGACTTAATCCCCTCAAAAGCTCTCCTATTTCTCTCCCCCAAACTAACCACATAAGAGCTAGTGGTGCGAACTTACACGCCTTTTGCTTTCATCTTCTACGAAAACTGACCCAGCTATATAACATTTCTTATACAGTGCTTGGCATCATCCATTGAACACAAAAAAGATTCACAATTGCCCTCCACAAACCCGAGAACACAGGGCAATGCAACAAAAGATGATCAACTTCTTCCCTTGAGCTTTTACACATGTAGCACCAACTAACAAGTGTAATTCCTTTCTTTCGGAGATTTTCAGCAGTCAAGATCACTCCTCTCACCGCTAGCCATACAAAAAAAAAACTCCTACGTGGGCGCCTTAGGAATCCAGATCAAGGAGTATGGAAAAGTGGCCTCCTCTCTCACCAACATACTCTGGTAAAACGACTTTACGGTGAACAAACCATTGCCACGCAACCCCATCTCCAAGGATCACAAGATGATTGGGGCTTGCCTTGCCCCATATAGGAGTGCCAACAAATTTTAGAGCTCCGCAATCTCCCAATCTTGCATGTTCCTTCTAAATGAGAGGTCACGTACTTAACCACCACCACCCCCCACCTTCATGTGCATTGCGAATCTATTGGACCATCAATTCCTTCTGGTTGGAAACTCTGAAGACGTGGGGAAAGAGACCCTTAGAGTATCCTCTCCACACCACATATGATTCCAAAAGCCGATCCTCCTTCCATCTCCCACCATGTAAGTGATGTTGCCATTGAAGGCTTCAAAATTCTTAATGATGCTCCTCCACATGCCACACCCGAAAGGTGATGTGATTGCCTTGGTCCTCCTACCCCCTCTGATGGAATTATACTTTTCTACTATGACCTCCGTACATAGAGCATGTTATTCTACCCCGAATATCCACAACCACTTCCCCAACAAAGCTTTGTTGAATACCCTAAGATATTTTACTCCAAGTCCATCCCACTTCTTTGGGAAGTGACTGTCTGCCAATTCACTAGATGAAACTTTCTAGTTCCATCCGCCACGTCCCAAAGAAAATTCCTTTGAAGTCGCTCTAGTTTATCCGTGATGCTCACATGAGCTTGCGATAGGGACAAGTAATAGGTGGGCATACTAGATAAAGTGCTTTTAATAAGCACTTCCTTACCGCCTTTCGACAAGTACCATTTCTGCCAGCCTGCCAATCTTTTTTCAACCCTTTCGATTACTGGATTCCAAACCGTAG